>RDPX01000278.1:708334-775515 GCA_003991215.1 Morbakka virulenta
CAGGGAGCGCTCATAAATTATATCTCATGTGAAAAAGAAATGGTATGAACAAGGAACAAAAACAACGATGGAGCATGAAATAAGTACAACATTATGTGACTTAAAATGTAAAAAGATCATACCATACAAGCAACGTTTACAAATTGAGTCATCAAGGATAATGTAGGGAATGAATATCTGATATTAAACTTCGCCATTTCACAAGATAACGGAGAAGTCTTGTGAAGGACGAGCTACAGCGCTTGATATTTCCAAGGCATTTGTTAAGGTGTGAGACAATGGGTTGCTTTGTAAGCTTTCTGGTCATGGTATTTGCGGAAGGGTCTTTGGTCTTCACTCCTTTCTCTCAGATCGTAACATGCATCTCACAGATAGAATTACAACTGATTAGCATTCCATAAATGCTGGTATTCCTCAAGGCTCTATTCTTAATCCGTCTCTCTTATTTCTTTACATCAACGATGTCCCTGGTAATTTTTTCAGGTTATCAACATCTATGCTGGTGAAACTAACCTTTACTCTGGCATCGACCACAAAGAAGCTCAGCAGGAACAAGACAAACTTGCTGAAGCTTTAGGATTTGACATTCAGGGTGTCAGAACGAGGAAGGAAATCTGCTTTCTTTCAATGCAGCTTCATCGTGCTCAGAAACTCGTTTGTAATTTAACAGGTCAAAATCTTCCAAATCAACCTTTGTCTCGTTGATTGAATGTAGCTTTACTTTGTCTTTTCACTAAGTATTATCATGGAAAATGTTCTGATGAGCTTTCCTCATTCGTGCCAGCTCAGTTTGTTGCATCTCGTGTGACACGTTTCTCTGAAGGTCTTCGCTATAATGCAGTTCTTGTCCCTCGTTGTAATACATCTTTCTATGATTGTAGGGGTATTTTCACGGACTGCAAGATTGTGAAACTCATTGGAACTGAGAACTTTTTTACATCACATGATATAAATGTTTTTAAATCTAAGGTTAACACATGTCTTGGCTTAAACTTGTTTTTTTCTTTTTGTTTCTTTTCCAGTGTGCTTTTATGTCATGTCTTCACAGTTCCATACACCTAATGGCATTATGTCTTTTATGGTCCTTAAATATTTAAAAAATGTACTGGTTTCCATTCGTTCAAAACTGTGATAGAGAAACAGAAGACCAAATTAGATGTCCAAAACCATCACTTGGACGTAGGCCATCAGCATACCGACTAATCTTAGTGGAGTTGGTATTAAACGGAGCGACGGTAGACACTGTCCACTACACAATGCTCTCATACAAGAGGAGTAGTGATGAGCCGGCACTATCACCAGTGGTTATTTTAATCGAGACTTTGATGCTAAACTGTTCCAAACAAGAGTAATTTCGAAGTAATTTCGAATTTTTTACTTAATTTTTTATATCCCAGTTTGGAGGTGTTTAAGAAGGTCCTCTACAATTTGTAAGGTGTCGTCAGTGGGGATACTTGTATATAATGATGTGACATCAGGGGAGATCATGGTTTCATCTTGTTGAATTCTTTGGTGTGCAATGAAGGCGGCAAAAGCAGTGCTGTTGTTACAGTGGTGTGGATTCATCTTTGTGTAGGGACGCAGAAAGTGAGCTATGTAACGTGAAAGTGAATGAAGCGGACTTTCAGAGTAAGCGACGATTGGACGTATTGGAACATTAGGTTTATGTACTTTTGGTAATCCATAGAACCGTGGTAAAGCCGAGTCTTAATCTGTGGTAGAGGCAGTTATTAAGGAGATGGTTTTTCTGAAATCAAGGAAATCAACACAACAACAAGAAAAATAAAAGAAACAATTCATTCCCTGCAATGCAGCAATCACATAAACAGTATATCCTACACACCCTTCCAGAAATATGGCTCCCAGCACTAAAGAAAGAAACACAACAAACACAACATAGGTATGGCGCCACTTCCCGAAACAACTCTAGCCGTGTCTACACGCACGTCCGCACTACCAAAGTATAAAATAGCCGTATATAGTCATTTTAGCAGCCTGGCGGTGGGAGAAGTATCTCTCGAAACGTAGCTCGGAAAAAGCTTACGACTCATGACATGATAAAGCTCTTACATCTATGGCTTCCTCTGAGTCCATAAAGTTCAGAATTTTCAAAATCGAGTAAGTGTTTTGACAATTTAAATGCGATTTGTCTTCAAACGTAGTACCGATTAATTATTAAAGCTTATCACCCAGAAATCGCCAGACCACACAATCGAAATTGTTGAAGCATAGCAAGTCCTACAACCATGCATTATTTATATGACGTTTGTCAGTTGGATCGGAATAAAGTGCCAGCTGATTCGGCAAGGAATATTATTGAAGGGCACTTCTCATCCCAGCCTTGAAATTATGAAGTTTTTCAAGGCTGGGATGAGAGGAAACTAAGATTGATTACACTTAGTATAAGAGCATGTAAATAGTTAATTTTGGTGCTATCTGATGTATCCGTTGATAAATGTAAAGACCAGATGTTCTAAAATATGATTCCAAACTTTTCTATTTGTGATATAGAGATATTTCGTTCCGGAATAATTGGATGCTAAAAGCACCAACTAAACACCCACAAACTCTTGCAGCAGCCAAAAATATTTTTAAAATACTCGTTTTTCGACGATAATTAAACTGCTGAAATTCGCTTACATCTTGTTAGCGACAACTTGCGAGTGCGACGAAGTTTTTAGCTTTGCAAGAATTAAAGACTTGGCTGACGGCAGACATAATCACTGCAGAAGTTTTGCAGTCATGCGCATTTACTCTGACGTCACCTTTGACTACAATGAGGTGCCTAAGTGTCTGTTTGCATATCATCAGAGAAAACTGCCAAATAACTTGCTATATGAGTAAAAAATATCTTCTGAAAACCAATATATGATGTAAGTCTTATACGTTTTTCACAAATACAAAAAATTGTTTTTTGAGGGATTATAGAAACTTTTTTTTACTGCTCAACCATGGCAAAAGCCATTAGAAGCTCATTTAAATCTCATATGGTACTTCTTTCTCCGTGGGCTACAAAATGCGCACCAACAAGTGCCTTTCTAGACATGCTTTCTTTTAGTTAGGCTTTGACTTTCCCTCCCCTTTTCACATTATTTTGTAGACGTCAGGCCATAAAAACTTTGCAGATTCAAAATCTCATCTTTTTCTTCTTTCTCCGCAGAATGCAAAATGCGCACCAACAAGTGCTTTTCTAGAGATGACAGGTTGCAGAAGCAGTGTTGTCAGGACGCCTTCCTTGTTTCGTTTTGATTTCCACCAAGCCTTCCAAAGAGATTCGAGAGAAGCCGACTTCAAATCTTTCAATATGACCGAAGGGCTTTTTGGCTTTGCTCTTGATGATAGACATAACTGGATCAAGCGAAGAGGTTTTCATGAAATCTTCAAGCCTGACATGGTTGGTTAGTTTCTTGTTTTATCATTTGTTTCTGGGATGTTTTCATTCGATGTTATAATTTTCTTGTTCAATTAACACATTCCAATTCAAACAAGACAATAAGTAGTATGTATGTTTTGAAGATCTTGGCTTTAATGTGATAAGGCGCTCTATTCGAGCCTAAAATCTGGTTTGCTTAGAATGAAATGAATGTTTTTAAACAAGTTTGCCATCGTAAGATTTAATGTAGACAGCTTTTATGGTTGATAAGGCAAAGAGCAAGTAAGACAGAAAGAACATGAAGAGATAATTGCTATACGAAATCCTCTTCATTTCCGTTTAATCCTGTTTTGAAGAAGCGATACTAAGTGGACAATTTCCTGCTGATAGTATTACAATACATGAGACTTTATTCTCCCGTTATACGAGTTAAATCTATTCCAGCCTTTATATAGCTTAATTCATTGATAGATTCCATTTTTTATTGAAGTCAGTGGATCTCAACTAACAGAAAAAACTTGGCGTAAATAGCGCCCAGTGACAACGCTTCCAAACTCAGTTAAAATGACTTACTGCTTATATTTCTGGGCAGAAAATTCTGGAAGTGATTTTCGTCCCTGTGAAAGTAAAACATGAGAAAGCGTGACAGTACATCAAAATGTTATGTATCAGAAGGAAACACACGCAGGATTCAAGAATAAGAAGTCTATACTTTCAATACGACACCCTATAACGAGGTGCGTCTGTAACTCTTGACTGAAACACAAGGCCCTTTTTTACATCGTTTCGTCCATATCTATGTACAAGATATTAAATTGGTAAATTACATCATTTTTACTCAAATAATTTGCTTTCACATGCAATCTACTGATCCCAAAACTAATATTTTACCCAATCACTGTAAGAGCTCAACATGGGACATGCTGACTCACTCACGTGATTTCATAATGCTCAACTTGGACAACAACCCCATTGTTGGTGTTGCTGTGACTACAATGGGTACACGTCACAAATGACTGACAAAAACACTGTCAACAATTATTATTTTTGGTTTGGATGCTGTGAGAAAGGGCTTCGGCACACTGGCGTTAGCTAAAACATATTTTATATTAT
Organism: Morbakka virulenta; assembly: GCA_003991215.1. NCBI lineage: Eukaryota > Metazoa > Cnidaria > Cubozoa > Carybdeida > Carukiidae > Morbakka > Morbakka virulenta. Next base: position 712,821 of record RDPX01000278.1, read on the forward strand.
TGAAGAATTACATTTTAATACAACATGCACTGTTTTGTTGTAGAGGCAACATGACTTACTGATTTGAGATTTTGGTAGTAGTGAGAGGACGTTTTCTCCTTTTATAAACACTATTCATTATTTCTGGTGCCTCAAATTTGTATTAATTCAGTTCAAAGGTCTAGGTCATGAAAAAATATTAACTTGCACACAAAAATAAATTGAATTTGTTAACGATTTTGTTCTTCTCTCTACCAATTTGAAATCAGAGGATTAATTCGTGGTGGTTGGGGGATTTAAATAAATATCTCAAAATGTATGCATTGACACCCAAAACCAGACCATCCAAACAGCCAACAAACAGTACGAAATGTTTCTAACTTTGTTTTCCTAGAAAGTAAGGTAGCATACAATATGAGGTATTAACTTAGAATCAATGTAGCTATGCCTTTTTCGGAGGTAAAAGAAGACATCAATAACAATTTATCCAAGCAATGATATTGCCATTATAGAATATATGAATGCATAACTTGAGCATTCAAATAAACGAATAAAGTAAAATACTTGCGAAGGAATTGCATTGCTAAAAGTTTATCAGCAGTGTGGCAATGAATTATGGAATAAGCATAGCTCTTGTGGTGAATTCTGGAATATGGATAAAATAATTATTAAATTTATCCAAGAACGACGAATAAAGTGGCTTGGTAATGCTTGGAAAAAATCGAGAGCTTTAATGGTCTGCCAATCAACATTTTTTAAATTCTTGGCTGGTGCCAGATGTATCAAAAGACAGGTATATTTAAGACCATACAAGGAAACCAGTCGTGAGCTCTCAAAAACGAAAACTCAACGACCAGATGGAAAGTAATGGATTCTGTAAATGGCCAAGGCATTTAGTGGGAAAAAACTTATTCTCTTTTCAGATATCATTCTGGTGTTAAATATTAAGGGGTCCTGAAACAAACGTTTAACTGCAAAATTTTTGCAGTTAAACGTTGCAATAACATTAGTAGGCCATTCTAGTGTTAAGCCCGTTTTAACTGTGGAAGGAGTGACACTGTCAAAAAGAAGTCAATATTAATTTTTATACTTTTTCTTCTTAAACACTGACGAGAAAACATGAAGGGTATTTGGGTTTGACATTGACCATTAAAATACACAAGCATGCTTAAAAAAAGGCATTTTCTGGAAAAAACTGTTTTCTTATACGTTGCACTAAACATCACAATTACTAATTTTACACTACCCAAAGAAGAAAGAACATTTATATTACTATTAGTAGACAGCCCTGTACTGCACTCCAATAATACTCTACTTACAGTATAAAAATGTGTATATCATATGTGAATATCATTCATTCTTGTCTTGTAAAAACCCATACTAAAAACATATTTGGTTTGTCGTTCAATATTTCTGAAAGAAAATAGTCTAACTGATCATAAACCCCTCAGGTCATTCAAGAAAATACACTGAAATATTGTTCTAAAAAACTTTGTTATCAAAACAACGACTGAAATAGTGCATTAAGTGCTTTGTTGCAGAACAGAGTACTTTTCTAACTCTGCGCTTTCATTAAGGGTAACCATTTCATTCCCAGCAGCTTGTTATCTCAAATCCTTTTTTTCCCTGCATATTTGAGGTGAGAAAAGCATGTTTCACCAAATGTTGTGACTACATGTAAAATCCCTTATTAAAATGGCGTTAATCTCATCTAAGCTTAAGCCATACTGACGTTGACTTCATTTTTTACTTGATCTTTAATGTAAGCTTGTAATGTTTATGTCTCTAATATCTCTTTAGATTGTAAAGTCAATTGGTGAAATAGTAAAAATTATTTGTCATCCTCGGAAATGGGTTGATTGGCCTGTTGTACATCTGAAGTAGATACTTATTGTGTTTAGACTAAATCATAATTAGAGGAAGAGGTGGATTGTAAACGTTTGGTTATCCAACAGCCTCTACACTATTTGATGAGCACTTGATCATGGGCCAGACTCTCTGTTGCCTGAAATTTCATTGTAAGCTTGGAGTAGTTTTCAACATTCTTGAACCTAATGGCTCCCCCGTTTGCCACTGTTTACCAGGGTAGACGTATGAGAAAGATCCAGTATTCAAAATAACAAAAGATTTCCTCCTTCTGAAAGGGCCATTTCCATTTCATATACAACATGTCAACATTTTATTATTTTTCATTTCTTTTTGGTTGTTTTTACTCAAAAATATAAACCGTTCTAAAAACCATTAGTAATCAAAGTTATATTAGAGAAAATTCAGGAATTTGCTTTTTCCCATTATAGAACATACTCTATTAGCATCCTCAAAAAGGGTTTAAGTGACAACATTTAGCTTCATAAATCTATTATAGGAACAATAGAAGCGCTAGATGATCGTGTCAACCAAGAGGTCCTGAAGACGTTAAATTAGACATAATTGCAAAGACTAACTTTAATAATACACAAGAGGAAATGACAGAGCTTTCTTTTCTACAGATTAATTTGAGATGTTGAACTAAATCCGGATAGGCCTGATGGTACTGCTGGCAGTGACAAGATAATTACCTTTTCCAAAATAAGAATCTGTCCTCCTTTACTAAATTATCATCATTGAAAATTTTTGGTCCTCTATGTTGTTTGTCGAAAGACTGTCAAAATGTTCACTAACTCATCAGAATTTTTTTAACTTTACCCAACCGTCTTTTTTCAAGCCAGTTTTCGGTCTCAGTTGGTCCACTGTTAGATAAAACCTTTTTCAATTGAGTGAAAACAACATGAATGATTACACTGGAGAAAAAATTTTCTAGACTTTCTGACTTACGTGAAGTGTATCTGAATTTGATTTTCTTTCATACAATATCCCCTATTGCAGCATTATGGACCTGTTTTTTAAACATGTAGTCGACATTTTGAACATACGTAGCGACCATTGAATTAAATAAAATACTGGCGAGATCAGAAGGATTTGTGTTACAAACTGAGTTCGAACCAGTGCTGTTAGTTTCGTGGTCATATTCTTTTTATTATTTGAGCTATTCTTTCTTAACCAGATTGTTTTTGCAAGCATATATTTTACTTAAGTGTAACGTTCTTTCCCTAGCAACTCATCGTTGGGCAGCTCATCCCAATGACGCATACAGAGATGATGCTCCCACTGAAAGGAAGCGTCCATCCAAAACAAAAACAACTTAGATTTTATATGTGCAAAAGACAAATTGATCCATCCCACTTTACCTGCCATAAATATTCTTCTTTGCATAATGCAAGCTGTATATTTTAAACAGCAGAGGCTGTAGATAGCCCATGCCAGGAAGAGGAAATATTGTATTACTTGAAAATAAGTAGCTATGAATTTAGTTAAAGAAACATTTGGATACAAACTTTACCTTTAAATAATCATAGTGTTTACCTTTTCGACCAGGTGTCAGTATTTCAAAACAACATATATAAACCTTGCTTTAAAAATCATGTTCTTTTTCTCTCTTACTTAAACAGTGGCAATCTGTGATGAAGACCAGATACTACTCAGTTTTTAGTTTTTCTTGTTTTCGACTGAATTTAAATGCATTTTTTATATCAAGGCTGAGAGGTGCTATTTGAGACAGGAAAAAAAGAGATTTTCTTTCCTGTTACAGCCAACTTCAAGGTCTCGATATCTGTATTCAGGATTGGATCCACTTCCTTGTGTGCATTTCCAATAACACAGAAGAAACATCTATTCAAACGCAAAGGTAACCCAAACTCAACATTTAGTGTCTGATTTAGGACTTTGGGGGAAATTGCGCTTTCATATGAAATATTAAAGCTATCTATTTCGTAAAAGGAGTCTAAAAATTACCTTATCATTCCCTATGATTAGAACTAACAATAATAACTTCAATCAAAATTGAATAAAATTAGGTGGGATAAGATTTTCGTTGAAATATGACAAATGAAACTAACCCATTGGTTGGTATGTGTTGTCTTGGTTCCCATTTTCTATTTTTATCTTTTATATGTAGGATCACCAATGAGGAGCCGTGGCTTAGTGGTTAGTGCAACTGCACAGTAACCAAAAGTTCCGGGTTCGATTCCCCGAGCTGGCGAAAAAAAGCCATTGGTTTGCGTCAGGAAAAGCATCCGGCCAAGAAACTCCTCCCTGCCAAATCAAAGTCCCTCTCAAGGGCACCGTCTTAGCTCCAATTGCTGGGAGAAAATGACGTAAAAACCAATATATATATATGCAGGATTACCAAAAATTCCTCTGAAGACAGTCTCAAAATTGAACTTGTGTAAGTTGAAGTGTTTTGTTACCCATTAAAACAAGATGTAACCAAGAACAAGAACTTAGCTGTGTATTAAGTCTTCAAGTTTTAATGACTTTTGTCCGAACAACAAAACATTTGTTAATAACCTGACCCTTGAATTGCATTGTCTGATAGTACCCTTACTTTTTAGCTTACTCGAACAATCATGCCTTCATTTCATTTTTATCTGTACTTTCTCCCGGGGTAACGACCCAGAAACACTTCCTTACCATTCCTAATCCGGCGTAAAACCAGACTATTTTGTTTATACCCCCGATAAAAATATAGACAGTCAATTCTTACCCTCCTTAGTCAAAAATATAAATGATAAAAACATTAAAGGATAGTTGTTTGACGGTACTAGTAGAATCACAAAGCCTTGTCGCACTCATAGAACAACGAAAGACGGATATTGCTATTTCAGATCATTCATTTTCGTCCTATTTTATTCCGAAGGTCACATAGTTATGGACCTTAATAAAATCAACCAGATAGCAACAAGAATTAAAAGCAATCCTGGAACTATTTAAACTTTAACCCCTAGTAACATGCCGCAGAATTATTAATTTGGACGGGGTTTCGAAAATCGATGCAGATTTTATTGCTACAGCTTATTTTCTAAGATGTGATTACTAGTTATTGTGTTTGGCGATAGCAAGAAATTGCCGGAAGCCTCAAAACGTTTTAATCTCTATATGTCCACAGACATATTGAAAATACCAAAAATTACTTTAGTCATGTTCCAACCGTTCTACACTACTTTCCTGTTATAGAAAATCTGTGACAGTAATCATTACTGAAAAATGTTTCAAGAAATTAAAATTTCCGAGCTGAGTCGCCATTTTCTTGACAACGCTAGTCTTTTTGTAAAATGTTTAAGGAATTTTGAGTTACGGGACAATTTATCTATCATTTGAAGAGACCGAATTCCATTTTAGCGAGTGCAAGAAGATGACCCACTTAGAAAATGAATATCCTAAAGGGATGAAAGTAAGATTACTTCTGCCTCTAACCTTTTTACAGTTTAAACTCTTTTTTTTATTTCCTATTAACTATTTTGACACGTATGGTTATGTCAATACACATTAGCCAGCTCCGTGGTTACGTTATATCTTACTTTTCTTGCTTACCTTAGACATAAAAAACATTTTTAAATTTAAAAGGTACATGTACATATACTCAATCTGCAGACGGTACCGTTTCGCCCTTTGTGGGCTTATCAGTGCAGCACAGAGCTTCTGAGACATAGCTCAGACATCTCTGTGAAACATAACTCTTTGGCCATGTTGCCGGAGCAAACACAGCCTAAAGAAATATTGTGGGATCCTGTCAGCCTGCTCAAACTACGCAAGCGCGGGATCATACATTATCATCCACAATGTGCATATACATATACTCAATCTGCAGATTGAGTATATATACATGTACCTTTTAAATTTAAAAATGTTTTTTATGTCTAAGGTAAGCAAGAAAAGTAAGATGTAACGTAACTATCGAGCTGGCTAATGTGTATTGACATAATCATATGTACATTGTGGTTGCTAATGTATGATCCTGCGCTTGCGTATTTTTAAATTTCTTTATGACATTTGGTTAATTATATAAACTCATATATGCAGATATTGAAATGTTGTATATAAATACGAAAAACAACAAGAACCCGAAATTTCTTAAAATTTGTCTTAATTTATTGTCCCTTCAGTGTGACTCAACATTTATTCATCATGATTGCCATAGTGGAATTTTAAACAAGGAATTTCTGACTTTTCTGAACAAGGAAATGTCTCACAGGTCCCTAAGGTGACTACAGGCAGAAGGTTTAACTCAATTAGGTCTCTTTTCTGAAAATATGTTGTTAACCTGTAATAGACACATCTCTGGTGTTCCTAAACTGCTTGATAAAAGAATTAAAAGAAACAGCAGATACATTGTGATTTATTAGGATTATTCTAAGAGTGTTACCACAACAGCCTTTAATAACAATCAACACTCAGTTCCCGTTATGATAATTCCAACAAGACTTCATTAAATTCATTGGGTAAATTAACTCCTGCAACGTTTTTGAGTGGCACCGAGAGAAATGACAATGATGTTTAAAATACTTTCAAATGAAGAGAAAAGGATCTCAAAGAAACTTCTTTCGTGTCTGTGTGTTAGATGCAGCCAACTCTCCTACCCATTCTTATCATGATACGTCCCTACATTTGTCATTTGAGTTCTTTGAGCATTGCTATTTTCCATACTTTTTTAAACTGATATCATAAGAGGACACATGCTGAATATTATACAGACTGTGATACCATTCTGTCATTAATACTTAAGAACAACATGGGCTTCAACTTGTTTTTCGCTTTAACAAATACCGTTCTGAAAACGGTATTTGTGTATGTGTATGTGTGTATGCGCATGTGTGTATGCGCGCGCACTTGAGGATGTGTATGGGCGTTAACGTGCCTCTTCACGGGGGAAACACAAAATGTTATAAGGGAGCAATTGTATCTAATCCCTTCTTTTTTACTGTCTCTCTCTCTCTCTCTCTCTCTCTCTCTCTCTCTCTGTCTCTCTCTCTCTCTCTCTCTTCTGATCTCCTTCAAATTCCGTTTATGTTTGTCGATCTTCGTATTTCGTTGTCACGTTTGCCACCAGGCCAAGAGATAAGACAAATATTAAACATGTTTTCCTCAATCATGTCTTCTCTACAAAACAAGAATTCAAAGGAATTGAAACTACCAGTCTGGTATCATTGGAGAAAACTTCCATGTGTTGCTTTCCCCTAATGACATATAAATTTTATTTAAAATTGCAAGTGGTATGTCTTGAAGGCAAGGTTTTCGCCCTTATAATATGACTTCTATTTAAAGAACATTTGTGATAAATCTACATTTGAAATACTTGTGGTTCCTGTGGGTCACAGAAGATTGCCTTTTCCTCGCTATAATTGTTCTTTACGTTTGAGCTCTCCTAATGGTGTCTGTTGATAAGGTAAAGCATTAGACGTTCAGCCTTGTGGAAAAAGGGAAATGTTCGCTCAAAAGTGTAAACAACTTTATATTAGTTTTTGCAAGACTTGTTCCTCAGACTGTGTCGTATAAATCCTAATTAATTAACGACCCCAAAGAAAAAGGACAATCCGAAAGTTAAAGAGGAAGAAGAATGAATGATACATTTGATTTGTTTCCTATTTTTTTTTGTCAAAAGAATTCTACGGTCTATCTTGAGGTGAACTACATCCTTTCTCTGATTCTGTCAACGTTAGTTTTCAGCTTTTATAAATGTCACTATAATCAACTGATGAAAGGTTATTGCCAAACCTTATCCGAAATCTCAAATACTTGATGGCTCGGTTTTAACTCGTGGCAATGCGACCCATAGAACCGACTTTCTGTGAGAGTCAGTATATGCAAATAATTTACTCATTCAATCGATGGATATCAAAATGGGTTCTGTCGTTTTACCGATTTCACTAGAAGAGAACTGAAACCATTAGCATATGCAAGGGAAGAAATCAACCTTAGTTTATATTCAGACATTTTTGTGCTTTATAGATACAATATGAAAACAATATATTTTATCCCCTTTGAACTTCTAAAGGGAAGAAATATGAATAATTTAGCCAGGACTTCTCAAGTATGAAACGCAACTGTTATTCTCTTTGTCTGGCATCATAAATAAGACTGCGATATTGTCAGTGTCAATCTATTTCAGGACTCAAGTTGACATGCCAGATTAGTGTTACCATTCTATAAACAGCCTGTTAGCCTTAAATACTGAAGGTAGAATTTAACCACTCTACGAAAAGGATATTTCTATTCTTAGCTAATAGTAATAATATTGTTATTATTATATTATTATAATATTATTATTATTGTATTATTATTATATTATTATTATTAAATTATTATTATGTACTACAAGGCCACACATTAGCGCCTTATTTATTTATAATAGCCCTCGACTACGCAATGAGAAAAGCGCTAGATGGAAAGGAGGAAGAACTTGGATTCCGTCTAAAGAAAAGACAAAGCCGAAGGGTGGGTCCAATTTGCATTACGGACCTTGACTTCGCTGATGACATCGCGCTCATCAGTGAGGAGATTGATCAGGCACAAAAGATGCTAGAAAGAGTAGAATCTGAAGCAGCGGGTATAGGGCTTATGGCCAACGCCAAAAAGACAAAAGTTATGTCATTTAATCAACCCATAGAAACCCGAATTCGAACTAGTGACGGGTCAACACTTGAAGTAGTTGAGGATTTTACGTATTTAGGCTCACTTGTCAGCAGCTCGTTTCAAGATATTAAGCGAAGAATTGCACTCGCCTGGGCAGTACAAAATCTAGAAGTCAAGTCTATCAAGATCCTTCAAAATTAAACTTTTTTGCTCTACAGTAGAATCGGTACTATTATATGGCTGCGAAACATGGACGCTTACAGAAAAATTAGAAAAGAAATTGAATGGCTGCTATACAAGAATGCTAAGATCAGCTCTTGGATATGGAATGATCACATCCGTAATGAAGATCTTTACGGTCACCTTCAAAAAGTAACTGACAAAATCAGAACTATAAGGTTGAGACTAGTAAAGCATCTTAAGAGACATCCTGAAGAAGTGGCACACAATTTGGCATTTTGGTTACCAACACAGGGTAAGAGAAATAGAGGGGCTCCAACAACATTTGTACAACTGCTGGAGAAGGATACGGGACTGACAGTCGAAGAGATGCGAAATCAAATGATGGACAGGGATATTTGGTGGATGATGGTAGGTCGAGGCCAAAGTGCCTCGATATTATTATTATTGTATTATTATTATATTATTATTACTGTTATTATTATTATTATTAATATTATTATTATTACTATTTACGAGTTTTCAATTACAGGCTTTTCTTTTTTTAATTAGCTTTCTTATTGGATTAGTAAAGATGCAAAAGTAGTGAAATAAATGGATAGTCCTGACTATTTTTTCATTAGATATTCAAGCTTGAGGGCAAACATCAGATCTTGCCTTTTTAGGCTTGTTGCCAAGAGGCCCCATCTCGCAATGATCCAAGAGTTGTCCTAGTGTGTGTTTTTCCAACCTTTTTAACCAAATATTCCCTCCTTTCACACATCCTCTGCTTTTTTATTTACCCTATATATTTATTGGACTGAGATTATAACATCCTATAATGGAAGCTATTTTGTTTGATTTCCAAAGTAACTAAGACTTTTGACACAGAACAAAAATGGAAGGATCTATTTTAGGGTATCGTGGTGATGTATTTGCAAAGACACTCAAAAAGTGCAATTTAACACAGCTGAAAAAGAGAAGTCAATGACAAAAAAAAAGAATCTACGAAGACCAGCAATAATTTTTAACTCTAAAGAAGAAATTAATAAAGACAGGTACAATTACAGCTCTATTTCTGAAAGTGATATATTGAAACCGTATACCACCCTTAGTAAAACTAATAACATTTTAAAGACCCAAAAATCAGTACAACACTTGAAAATAATTGTTATTCTAGTTTTTTACCTCCATAGATATTCTTTCTTTTTTGTTTAACAATCCTTAATTTTGCAATATTTGTTATTATTCCGCTTATTTGTTTTTATTCTGCTTATTTGTTTTTATTCTGCTTATTTGTTTCAGTTATCATAAAATTTGTGACTACTGAAAATCACGTGCCTCCTTTTACAAGAAGAGTAATCTACCGCACCTTTAAAGGAAATCAAACAGGAAAGTCTGGTTAATGTAGCGGTCTAAAAACCTCATCTTCTGTAAATTTGTTCATGCTAAGTTTTCAAGAAAAATAATCTATTTTCAGTTAAACTGGAAAATGCGGACTGTGATTTTGGTATTTGTTGTCTATTCTCCCCTCTCCCCAAAGATTAAGTAGATTTTTCTCCTATAACAATTTTTTTTGCCTCAATAAATTATAGATCAAACGAAAGAAAATTTATTCCTCTATAATCGGTGTACGTATCCTGTTCAAAATTGAATATTAAGTTGGTTAACTAATCCGATCTAAATAATGACTATGCCAGGATCATCAGGTGTGAAAATTTTTTCTCAAAATCAACCCTGAGGTAAATTATGCATCAAACGAAAGAGCATTGATGTAAATGATATACTTTTAAAACTCTTTATTTTGGTTCCCCATAGATTACTGATTTAAATAGTATAAGTTCGCTTACTGTATCTTGTTTATTTGTTTAAATGTGACTTTTTATGTTTGAACCTCAGTACCAACAAGTACCCTGATTTTTACCACTTCTTATCAATAAATAATATCCCTGGCGATTAAGGATTTTTAAAATATTGTTTATCAGTATTTAAGATAGGAATATTTTCAATTTAGTAGCAATTGCCACATACATTTCATCAATATTCCATTAAAATATGTGTTGTTGCCTAAAACAATACATAAAAATGAAATGAAGGATTTTCCCAATTTTGAATTAACTGAATAAATTTTTTCCTTGACCAACAGAATACTGGAAGTTTAAGAAACAATGACAGTAACAGTAGGATCCAGGATATGGTACAATAATCAACGCAAATGGCAACCACAAAATTAAAACTCTATATTTCTTTTAATAATGCATATGCCTGCAATTTGGGGATTGACCTTTTTCTTTCTTCTTTCTTCTTTCTCTACAGACTTTTCCCTTTTCAAGGGTCATCGAAGCGAATGTGGCTTCTCCACCGTATGCGGTCCTGTGCATCCTCTCTCGTGAGCCCTTTCGCAGCCATATCCTCCTTTATATTATCCCTCCATCTGCGCTTGGGTCGTCCTCGTCTTTTCCGACCTGGACTCTCCATTTGCATACACTTTCTTCCCACGTTCTGTTCATCTCTTCTTTCAACATGCCCGAATCATCTAAGTCTAGGCTCCTGTATCTTTTCAGGGGCTTCTGCAACACCTAGTTCATTTCGGATATCTTCATTCCTGATCTTGTTCCTTCTAGTTACACCCTTCGCCCAGCGCAGCATTCGCATCTCCGCAACATCAAAGTGGCTTTCTTGGCGCTTCGTGAGAGGCACTGTCTCCATTCCATACAACAATGCCGGTCGAGCCAAGGTCTTTTACACTTTGCCCTTCAGTTTGACTGGTACGTGTATGTTACATAGGACACCAGTCGCTTTTCTCCAGTTTGCCCAGCCAGCCAGGATTCGCTTCTTTACCTCCTTGTTACTCCTTCCATCACTCTGGATTGTCGAACCAAGAAATTTGAATTCTTCGACTTCGGGCACGTCTTCACCGGCGATCTTGACTGGTAGTAGATCTTATTTCTTGCTGATGCTCAGGTACTTAGTCCTAGTTCTGCTAATCTTCAACCCTCTTCTTTCTAATCTATCTCTCCAGAACTACAGCTCTCCAGCTCCTTTTCTGCCTCATCCTCTTCCTTGCTCACCAACATCACATCATTTGCGAACATCATATTATGTGGGCAGTCTAATCCCACATCGTCCGTCAGGTTGTTCATTACTATGGCGAAAAGTAATGGACTCTGTGCAAAACCTTGGTGCAAGCCAACTTTGACCTTGAATGGATCTGTTACCCCAACTGCAGTACGGACCACAGTTTCGCATTCCACATACATTTCCTGTATTGCCTTCACATACAGCTCATTGACTCCTTTGCTGCGTAGACAGTACCATAATTCTTCTCTCGGCACTCTGTCATTCGCCTTTTCGAGATCGATAAAGATGAATTGCAGCAACTCTTGTCCTTTTCTGAACTTCTCTGCCATTGTCCTTAGTGCAAAGATGGGATCAACTGTGCTTCTGTTGGGCATAAAGCCGAATTTGCTGATCACTGACTTGCACTTCGTCCCGGATACTACTCTCGATCACTCGTTCTCAGAGCTTCATCGTGTGGCTCGGTAGCTTGATTCCTCGATAGTTTGAACAGTTCTGTACATCAACTCTGTTTTTGAAGATTGGCACAAGGATGCTCTTTCTCCACTCGTCTGGCATTCTGCTTGTCACAATAATTTCATTGAATAGTGCTGTGAGGAAGTCTATTCCCTTTTCGCCCAGTACTTTCCACACTTCCACAGGTATCTCATCCGGTTCAAGAACCTTTCCATTTTTCATTTTATTCAGTGCCCTCTTCACGTCGTCTCTGTTAATTCTTGGTACTTCCTGTTCATGGATCTGTCCCACTTCCTCCCTCTCTTCTCTAGGGTTTTCCACGTTCATCAACTTCTCAAAGTAACTTTTCCCTCTATTCAAAATATCCTCTTCATCATCCAGAAATCTACCATTTTTATCCTTCATCATTTTGACCTGTTGGATGTCCTTGAAAGCTTTTTCCATCTGCTTTGCTATTCCAAAGATCTTCCTCCGTCCATCAGCAGTGTCCAGGCTGCCATACAATTCCTCACATGCCACCTGCTTAGCCCTTAGATACTGCAGCTTTGGCCTCTCGCTTTGCCACTAAATACTCAGGTTTCCTTCCGTCACTCCTGTCTCTGTGCCAGGCTCTGTAGCTTTTCTTTTTCTTCTGGATGGCTTCTTGGACTTCCTCTGACCACTACCACGTTTCTTTATCCTTTTTCGTTCCTTTTGTACTCCTTCTTCAGCACATCTTCAGCACATCTTCAGCCACACTTCGGATGGCTTCGGCTGTAGTTCCCCAGTTCACAGGGAACTCCTCCCCAAACTCGTCCTCTAGTTTAGATACAAACTGGGCCTTCATCTCCTTGTCCTGTAGTTTCCACCATCTGATCCTAGCTTGGATGAACCCTTTGGATAAAATTGTTCTAGATGTATTTAACTGCTCGAGAAGAGTAAATGGTGATACTGATAAGTATGTGTTTATCTCCCACAGATACGAAACATAAAATCAATCTTTACTTAGGTTACCAAAAGTTTCTAGGGAAGCTGATCGCAAGTTGTCCCACTTTGTTGGTGCTTGCGCTTTCAACCAGGTTCCTCTAGAGGTCAAAAAGGAAGAAAGTTTTGTTATCTACTATTTTACTTAACGTTTATTTTGAATAGTATTTTTGGTCAACATGAAGTAGGATGCGAACGTCGAATCTACTTGATTTTTGATATCAAATGTACTGTACCCAAATGGTACTTGTATCTGTTTCTATTGTTTAAAGTTTTTGGAACCATTCGTTATTTCCAGACGTTCATGTTGTTAAGCCTATGGTTTTAGACGTATAAGTTAGGTCCTTTTCGTAAGTTTAATTTCGTGCTAAAAGGTTTTATTTTCTATTGCAAGTCGACTGTTTTTCGTTCGAATGTTTTTCGTTCGAATGTTTTTCGACTGAACAGGTCTCTCGTTGATAACAGTAGCTATATAATTATATATTATTTATTTTATACTGATATACAATAATCTGTTTAAATATCAATGAATAATAATAATAAATAGAAAACTATATTCTTTAACGCATGAAGTGCTTTTTGAGCCAGATCCTTTGCATTTTCAAAGACAATTCAGTGTGATAGGAAAAGCCAGCCATATTCCCCACCAGCATATGATCTTTTTCCTAAGATTTCATTCTTTCTTCTCTTGTTGGTATTGTTGTTTTGATTTTGTATTTTAGCTGAAGAAAGGAAATTTCACTTTCACTGAAAAATGAGTTAGAAATTTCACTATCACTGAAGAATGAGTTAGAAATAATACTGGGCTCAAAATATCTTTTAAGAATATCGGGGCTTAAAAGAAATTAAGGTTATCTTATAACATAATGTGTGTTTGATCAGTGATAGAGAGGATTCAAATATCATAACAAAAACAGCGTCGATTTTGATCGATCCTCATTTCGCTGGCACTCAACAGGACCAAGAAGCCAGATTAAGAAAGCAAACTATGTTTTCATCAATACTGAAAAAACAAAGAAAAGATCGATAAAAAACAGACACTTTTTATGCTTTGCAAAAGAAAAACAAAAAGATATTGTTGAAAGCCAGCTGCTTTTTTGAGTGGCTGTCGAAAACAATTCAAGACTAAATCGAAATTCTTTATGTCCGCAAAGAGGAGTTAATAAAAGTGGAACATGAATTTCTTCCGATAATCCTAAATGGAAGGCAGATCTAGCTCTGCCCAATTAATTTGAATTGTTTTAGCTTGAAAATTTTTACATGAGCCACGGTTTAACAATAGATGATGTGCTATAGCTGAATCCCAATTAACAATTTTGTGTGGACTCTTACATTGTCTTTTTTGGCTAAAATCGATTTCGTAACCGTCGTTCAGTCCATCTTCATCGTTGAGGGTCGGTGATCCGCGTTGCCGTCCACTCCAGCTTCCTCCATCTGCGTCTGTCCCGACATGCTCTCATGCATTCGTTCATGGTCTTCTCCGTCCAATCGACAATGTTGTCGCTTTATCTCATTTTCTGCCTTCCTCTCTTCCTTTTTCCCTCTGTCATGCCTTGCAGGATCTCAGCTGATATTCCACCTCAAAATCGATTTACCACGCCGGTTTTTTCTGTAAATACTAGGTAGTATTGTTTTATTCCATTGATCAATCTTAAGAACCTCTGGTCTACGTAATTGGCCCCAAACTGACAATTAAACTCCTAAAGAACCACACTTAAATATTTTGCAGGCAAGACACTCTGTAGATGAAGGAAGAATTTTGCATGAACTGAAAATTAGTGTGTTTGCAGTTACAAGATAGCATTCGGAAACTGCCGTGGTAATTTCTTCATCCATCTTTAGTGCTTTCTGCTGAAAAAGAACAGGATGATTGTTTAGTTCCTCTGTCCATCTGTCTCTCCTTTTGTCTTTTCCTTTCTTTATCTATAAGCTGATCTTTGGATCCATCTCCCTCTGCGTCTCTCTGTCTTCTTCTTAGCTCTCTATCTGTCTCTTTGTCTTTCTCTCTCTTTGTTTCCTCTTTCTGTCAGTCCCTTTGTTCTCTATGTTCGTCTTTCTGTGCCCTTTTTGGTTTTTCTAAGTGACTTTACTCTGACCAGTAACTCTTTCATCTCTTTAATCCCTTCCAACCAACTACGAAATTTCATAAAGCCTCTCTCTGCCTTACGTCTTTTTATCTGCAATGTGGTACAAAAGGTCGCTGTGGTGTTTATAATTTTAGTTTTGAATATAACCTTTCTGGCTTTTCTCATCATTTAGACATTGTCAGATGGGTTAACAGCATCCTTTGCGGCAAACGTATGTTTCAAAAGGACTGTCAAGTTGTAAGAATAAGTTCTTACGATACTGTCAAGGTCATCCCTGGAGCTTTTGATAGAGATTCAGGGGGAATATGAACCAGCAAAAAACAAGAAATATCACACGTGATTTCAAACATGCATCTTTCTTTGTAGGTGAAAAGTAAATTACAAATGTCATGATATGTTCAATTTGCTATTCATTGACATAACGTGCATAAAGATTGAAGAATAATTATTTAAAACCGAAGGTCAAACGATCGCTAGACTGTCTTCCTGTTCAAACCATAAAATTTCTGTACCGCTTTTGATTGCATATAATGTTACATATTTTTATAAATAAATATCATTATTGAGTAATTGACTTTAGCTGGGAGGCTAGCAATTTGAAATTCAAACCTAATGAGTATGATCCTGTAAGATGCATAAAAAAACGGACCACGAAAGGAAAATCATCACTGCAAAAAGTAGTAATTTAGATGTGTAAAAAAAGTATTATAATCTTACCATTAAAACCACCAGAGACAGACCTTTGATAGTAATTCTAATATCAGCTGGTTGTAAAGGGCAATATGTGTTGAAAAGAGAACACATTTTTAAAAGCCAACCTTAATCTTACCAAACTTATGGCCTTGTCAGGCAGAGGACGTGGGGGGTGTGGGGGTGGGGGGTGGTTAATGTTGCCAAGCTGAGAGGCTATTAAGGCTTAATGAAAATCCAGGAAGGTTTAAAAGCTAAATAAAGCCTTACTTTAAGAATGAGAAAAAACAAAATAGCTGTTTATAGATTTTACAGGGTAAATATTTAGTAATTATGAAAGTTCTATAATTACTAATAACAAAAAAACAAAATATTTCTTACCAAAGAACAAATCTTTGAGGCTGACTCCAGAAAGAAGGCTGTGTTTGGCTTTCTTGAGTCTCTTGAGCATTCTACATACCTCGTTAGATATTTGTTACTAACAACGTAAAAATAGTTTTGTACAAAATTGGGAACTATGATGAACAATCACAAACAGGCTACATCAGGGCAAAATAAACTTACAGACGTCTAAAAATGATGTTATGTTTACAAAAGTAAATAAATGAAGGAATCGCCGCGTGGGATGCACAGTGTGAATTGCATAAGGGGATTCCTATTGTTGTGATAAGTAAATAGTTTAAAGACATGAGTCACTACAAGTATGGACACAATTTTAGAGATTTTCAGTGATATTATTTTTTAAATAATGGTCATTTTTTGTTGCTTTTGTGTGAATGAAACTGCATAAAACAGTTATTATTCAAACAAAAAAAATGACAGAATTTTAAGATTATATGAAAGAGTTAGTGTAAAACAAATTAGTATGCAATAGTACTAAACATCTCAGAGGATACTCGTATTTTTAATAGTCAGATCGTCAGCTAAAATGGTATGATATATTATTTTATCTGACGATCTGCTTATATTTAATTTGGACAAAAACAAGTAAGTAAATCCATTAAAGTATTCAAACAATATTTCTTTACAAATTTCCTCCAATAAAATTTACGAGAAATCAAAGTTTGTAGGTGTTTCAACGATTGGTTGTTTAGATATGTAAATGGCTTTATTTTCCTTCCCTCAAAATGATGAGCCGCGGTGCTAGACAGGTTGGCTATAACTTTAGCAACTAGGAAAGGACGTGTACGTCTTACTTTTAATATGGATATGAGTCTTAACAATTTTAATCTCACACTGATAACACACTATACCCCAATCATAACACCCGATAATCAACTAAATTCTTCTTTTAAATGTGTAATCTATCATTCTTCACGTCGTTTTTGTCAATTTTCTTTCTACAGCCCCTTTTCTTAATATATTGCAGACAATAATTTTGATACTTAGCTTACAGTACATATATTTTTCATAAAATATAAAGTTCTTTCCTTCTTTCATGAATTCTTTCTTCTTTCCTTTCGCATCTATGGAATGGTGTCGATCAGATGTATATCATTTTAGGATACCTAATATTTTTACCTATATGTGCTCATTGGTTAATAAACTTTCGGTGACCTCATATGTCTTATTGGCAACCTTAGATGGAGATGTAGATACAAATGTAGATGCATGTGCAGATGAAGATGTATATACGTTCATGGGCAGTTGAAAAGTGTTCTTTGATATATTGAGAAGTAAGTACTGGCAAGAAAGTGGAATAATAAATTTCCAAACCATCCTCAGCGACAACAAGGAAAGGAAAGTGAAAACTAAACTCTTTGGACAAGTAGAAATCAAATCTATGTCTAATACAAACGTTGTAAAAAAGAGTAGCAATGCAGTGACTGAAGAAATAAATGCAAGTTTACTTTGGCAGTTAAATTTTAAACTGAACAAATGATGCTACTACTATTATTATAAATATAAGCATTTCTACGTCTACGAGTTTTATGGGGCAACTACCATAGTTTTACCTTGGCCTTCACTTCCAGTTTGCTTAATGACTAATTTGTCAAGAATGAGTCAATAATAACATTTCGGAAGTATTTTGGAACAAGTACCATTCAGCAACAAACAAACCTATCCAGTTATACAAACTGAAATCAAAACTATGCGCCACTGAAAGAATGCCATAGGTAAAATATAATACGTTCCCAAGTGAGATTGTTGTTAATGTGATCACGTGGCTCGATTGATAGAGCAGGGGGCTGATATGTGGATGTTCTCGGGCTCAAATTTAATAAATATCTGAACTAAGATTTTTTGAATTGTATAGCTGGTAATAACAATCGAAATTGGCAATCATTACATACTTTAAAAGCTGCAGTAAAGTGAGGGAATATTTTCATGTATCCTTATTTTGACTTGGTGAAGGTTGGCTTTCCTTATACCAACACAGATCGTTCTCGTAGGTAGGTAGGTAGGTAGGTAGGTAGGTAGGTAGGTAGGTAAAGTTGTCGCTTAGATGAGAAAAATTGCTGAAACATGTTGTGGGCACTGAACATTTGCCATATTTACGTAATAAAGCCTGTTCCGTTTAACGTAAAAGTACTCAAAGCTGAAGTTAAGATACACAATTAAAATGAAGGTGAAAAGCTAAACATATTCAAATTAGATATAACATTCCAAAAATGTCTACTTAACCAGGAATGAATCCTTTTCGGTTTGTCATCTAAATTATAAATCCCTTCGGACGTTTTGAAAATAATAATGTCAACTGATTATTTTTTCTAAGCCAATGGGTATTACTATGAACAATAAAATGACTTTAAGATAAGATGACTTTTAGACAGGCTTACTTTAAATCGTCATTTTACAACGCAAAGAAATTGTACATTCATTGGGCATTTTTTGACAATCAGCCATCTAACGATTGAGCAGCATTGGATACAGAATTAATTCACAGTAGCTTCCGCTGAGACTAGAGCCGCACCCAGATCTCTTTCATCCTTAAACACATAATCCACCTGGCTGACTCGTAATTTATCTTTTAAAAAGTTAAAGTTTCCTTTTACAAGAATTAATGTTTTTACATTACTCATATTACTTTATTGTGATTTCAGTGAGCTCTTTGACGCCCCTTTTGTGATACTTTCACTCAACACAGAGATTTTA
Organism: Morbakka virulenta; assembly: GCA_003991215.1. Lineage (NCBI taxonomy): Eukaryota > Metazoa > Cnidaria > Cubozoa > Carybdeida > Carukiidae > Morbakka > Morbakka virulenta. The sequence continues at coordinate 731,777 of RDPX01000278.1, forward strand.
GCTTCAACAACATAGTGGTGTGACTTTAGATACTTGAGTAAACACACATCAAATATCCGAGATACTGTCTCGGCTTTAATATGGCATTAGCAAAAACAACTTTTAAGGCTCGATTTTGCTTCATCAAGGTTTCCACCAGCTGAAGTATTTTAACAAATATTATCTTCCGATTAGAGCGAAAGTAACTTGGGTTTTTTTCTTTCAGTTAGTAACAGTGACCAACACATTAAGATATCGTTAATGTCAATATGAAACTTTCCAGTTCTTCTGTCAGTTAGTGCAGTTATTTTGATATGACAAGGCTCTATTATGCTAAATCGAATTCCTAAGATCAAGTGAATGGAATTGTGGGTGCTAGTCCAGGAAAAGATCTAGGAAGTGTGGGCGAGCAATGGGAGAAGAGCAAGGATACACTTTTAAACTTCACTCATCATCTTATGTACCTGACTCTGAGATTGTGTAAAATAGTTCTTATCTTTCAATTTTAGTTATTTATTGCCCTGTGGCAATTGTTTTCCCTTATGAAGTAAGGATAATTAGAATTTTAAGGAATAGAGACACTATATTCTATAACCTACTCAAAAATGTTAGATCTAAAACATTCCTTTGGAAGACATCATGAAAACGAAAAACAAAGGAATAAAGATATTGGGTTTAATCATTAACGACAGTAGGAATCGATACAAAACATACAAGGCCATCGGAGCTGTTTTATTGGACTGATCAGTTTTACTGTATGGACCCTCTTATTAGAGTGAGCCACTTATTTTCCTTAGAACCCTATCGCTAAAAGGTGTAATCCAAATGGGTACATCGTGGAATTGGGATTCCTAGCGAACAACGAGTTTGCTTCCAGACTAACGGATCACATCAGCATTAACAATTGATAGATATTTAATTAATTAAAGCATTTGTGAAAAATATGAGATTCTCTAAATGGACTACACAACAGTAGAAAGATAGCATACATGAACATAAAAAGCGTCAAGGATAGTGATAATCTTAATGAAGCATTATGAGTTTATTTTTCCTTCCTCGGCAATGACCGCATTGTGCTAATATGTAAAATTTCCGTATCAAACCTTTAGAGCGTCGTTGAACAAAAACTTCTCTTTTAAACCAAACTGGCAAAGTAAAATGGACAAAATTCAATTAATAAGATTTTCTGTATTGGTAAGTTTACAATTATTAGTGTTTCTTAGGGACCCTAGAGCAATTTTAATGACAGCATACTTGCAGATTCTCGAAGGAAGCTAAAAGTGCTTCGAAAACCTAAGACATCTGAAGACACCTGCACATTCGCCAAACGTAAAAAACAACAATGTCATACTAAAGTTTATTTGGGATAGGTAGTATTAACAGGTGAGTGCCTAAAACACTTTTCAAGAATTAAAAAATTAAGTGCCTCCAAATTTAAAACAAACGGGCTAATATTAGAATTGGAAAAAAATTGGTCCTGGGAAAGCCTATATTTTTTTTAGACTTTTATCCCAGATAGAAATCCAATGGTTACCTTTGCAGAGTATAAAATCTTAAATAATGAATTAATGTTATTTTAATAAAAGTCTTAAAAATAAATTTAAAATGACATACAAGTATTTGTACAAAGACAAACTTTTCTCTTAACAGTTACGTTAGAAAAGTGTCGTTTTGGAAAGCAGCAATGTCCAGAGAATTTCGTATTCTGTTGAACTTGAATCTCAGATGAAGTTGATAAAACGTTTAAAGTTTTCGGTTTTGTAGGTAAACCTTAAACAATTCATGATTATATATATATTTATGTATATATATATATATATATTTATATATATATATATATTATTAGGAGTAAACTCCAAACAGCCAGATGTTAAGGCTTCTATTTTGACAAAATAATAACATAAAAAACCCAACTCTTACATCACAAACAAATTTTACACGACTCGAGACGTAATACATAAACAAAGCCATAGAAGAAGTGCTTCAGAAATTTAGATAAGAGACAGACATAAGAAAGACCATGTTGGTAACAGAGGTCCTGGGCTTGTGACCACCAGTGGCTGCTTTCCAAATGTATTACGGGTACCCAACACTCAGCATATCTTCTGTTACAAAGATCTAAAAAAAACATGGTGAAAGAGAAAGATATATATATATATATATATATATATATATATAATGACCTAGCAACTTCAATGTGGGGTCGAAAGCCCATCCCTTTTTCAATATCAGCTCTCTGGTGGTAGTTATTGATGAAAATTGATGATGCATCTGCGAGGTTGGGACTACACTGACTTGCATTGCGCGTCATAACAGCTGTGTACTGGTAATATTACCATATGACACATTCATTAAAATTATGATAACATCCTTGCTAAACTTGTATTCGTATATTGTCCAAAATTCTGTTCCGTAATGTATCCCATTCTTAATTGGCAGTGGGGTTTTTCACAGTCAGAGATCTTTCTCCACAGAAGCAGAGTACATATGCATTATTTGTCACTCTACGGACTCAGTAGAAGACATGAATATAGAATATTTATCATGTCGTGAATCGTAGGCTATTACTGAGCTACATTTCCAGAGATGCTACTTCCATTATCAGGGCAGTAAAATAAATAGATATAGTTACATTAAACTTTGAAAGTCTGGACGTACTTGGTGACAGGGATGGAGTTGCTTTGAGGAGTGGCTTTATACCTGTCTTGTATTTGTTGTGTTTCTTTTCTTTCGTACTGGAAGCCATATTTCTGGAAGAGTATAGGATATGCTGTTGACTTGATTTTTGTGTGTAGAAAAACGGATTATTTCTTTTATTTTTCTTGTTGTAGTGTTTGCTTTCCTATCCGGAATCTTTTCAGCTTCCCAGTCAAAGTTATGGTCTTCTGTCAAGCAGTGCTCTGCTATTTCATGGCCCAAAGTGTTACCTTTGTAAAGAGCTCTCTTGAGCTCTTCTTCTCTTTGATTCAAGGAGTGGTTTTATTCTTAAATGTAGAAGGCAGGGCAGTCTTTACAATGTAGTCTGGAAACTATATTTTTCCTCCTTTTAAGTGTGACTGGATCCTTTGTCTTTGAAAGTATCGTGTTTGTGAAGTATGAAGTGAAAAATAAACTCTATATTGCATTGTCGAAGAGTTCGCTTAGTAGGTGTATTTTCTTCAAAGGTTCTTTTTCTTCTTCATAATTACGCCTGCTATTCTAGACAGGAAGACAAACACTACCACAAGAAAAGTTATGCTTAATTCTTCAAGTGTGGGGGATGATTGCTAGAAATGCCATATTCAAAACACACCAACAGCATTTATTAACTCCTAATTATCAAAGTAGCAGGTCTTGAAAATAATGCTCAACCTTTTGCACTACGAATACTAGCATTAGACCTCTAAGAATTAAAATTAAAAAAACAACTTTGTAATAACTTGCTGTAATTAGAACAAAATCTCAAGCTTACTAGCTTTTGACACAAAAAGCTAAAATCGACATATTCCTGAAAGTCGGACAGCTATTGGTTCTGTAAATCTGCTAAATACGGAAAGTTATGTTCGAGGTAAACAAGCAGGTTGCTGTGAAAATATATTCTTATTATACCTTAGTTGCAAGTAGCATACAACCAAATGATTCTATAGCAAGACAGGTCAGTAATATAAGTGCCATGCAGCCACGTCATTAAAAAAAACACGTATTAAAAAAGCAGAACAGCAATACATTCCATGTAGAATCTAGTCTGCTCTTATGCTCCCTTTAATTTATTTTTCCTCAAACCACTTTAAAGTAAGATTCAGTTTTGATTTACAAATAAAAACGAAATGCATATATTAGCAAGTTTTGACCTATTTTTATGTCACAGTTAAAGCTATTTTACACTTATTAAAATCGCAAAGTGATGAAAATAGGCTTTTACGCTTAATCATGGTTTCCAACAGAGGCTTACATTTCTCTTAAAAAAATCGGACCAACATTTAAAGATTAATCTCTTAATCGTTGAATATGGGCACAGTTTGAAGGTGGCTCAAGACATTTGAACCCCCGTACTAAACATTTAATTGTAAACCCTCATGGTGCATATGCTTACAGGATTACCTTATTTGACTATGAAAGAAGATGCAGGACAACACCCCATATTATGAAATCAGGGTTTCCTGTTTCTATTAGCACTGTAAAAAAATTCCAAATGTAAATTGTTTTTTATGCAATGGTGTAGGAATTTTTTAGTACATTCCAAATGTAGTGTTGTGGCGCTTATTCATTTTTGTGCCATTTTATTGCAGTACTTGTTTGAGGGTCGTCTTATTTCAATAGCATCTAGGTAGTGACAAATCTGTGATTAATTCATATCAGGAAGAACTAAACTGAAGAGCTTCAAATCTGATTGATTTCCAGATTATTTGATGCGTTTATTTAATGCAAAAACTATAGGCAATTTTAAGTAGAAAAAACCTCTAAAATACGGCAAAGCCTGGATTTATTTTTGCTTCAATAAAAAATAACGTAATTATTATTAAAGCTATCTCACAGCATTTTATTCACCTTTTTGTATATCAGACAGCGACACTGACTCTGTCTCGGTAAAATCCTTTACTATGGCAATGATCTTTACGTGGTATCGTGCCGGTAAAACCAAAGGCTTTGTTATGACTTAACAGTAAGAAACTCCATGATTTGTGGAAGTAGGATTAGTTGAAAAACCTTGGAATTTTCTCTCTTTACAATCACTTCGGCTGCCTTTCATAAAGCAATAATAAAGATTATCACAGAGTATTTCAATAGGAAAGAGAAAGAGTCAGCGAAATCTTTCCTTCTTGTACTCGATAAAAATTAAATATTAGAATCTAATAGAAACTGGTATTGTGAATTCTTAAAGCCCTGCGTGATCTTATTTAAACAGTTATCACGACAGTTCGTGGAGAAAATCTACGATAACCAATCTTTGCTAATGAGCAGGGGATTCCAATGAACATTGCATGCATGACGGATTCAGCATCTTTAGCTGAGAACGATAAAAAAACGTTGATTTTCTCTTTCAGTGATTAACAAGGCCAGGAGGTCATTATGCAAACTTAGCACTGAGCTGCACTAATTATCTTGGAAATTTTCATTTTAATGAAGCATACCTTGCATAAAACTGTAAGATGCACTCAGGAATAAATCCCAAAGACATACTCTGTAAGGCCCGCCAATGTATTTTGATAAGCCAACTTGTCCAGCAAGGAAAGAGAATGACATCTGTTCATTTGCTTCACAAAACAGCAAATCAATATGTAGAGATTTGATAACAAAGGTTACAGTGAACAAAATTGATTCCAAGACAAATTTTCGTGAAAAAGAAAGGTTTTCTCTGTTTACTGTATGAGTAATCATTACAAGTTTTTAACCTGAAAAGGAAAGCTATGTTATAAAGTTCTCTGAAAGTTGCTTTAACCTCCTTTCACTTCATTTCTTATCATGTTCTTGTTTGTCAAAACTGGAAAAAGCTTTCTTTCAAAAGTACATCATTATATCTATCTGGATTCCTTGCCATACCAAAACTAAAAATATTAATGTTAGTATACATACGTGAGGCTCTTGTCATTTCAGATTCCTGTTAAATCCGTTGACAAAATAAATTTAATCAGTTGTATAAAAATAATATTTCTTCCTGGTTATGTTACAGCTCATTCTATTTCCAGAAAATTTCAAAGCACTCTAGAGAAAAACTATTAAAGCCCTAAAAATACCGAGTTTATCTCATTCCACGGTACTAATTAATAAATATTTTAAGCACCATGAAATTTTACTTCTTTCTTATCAAAAGCGCACCTTCAATGAAGTATTTGTCCATGCACTCTACACCTGGGACACTGAAAGGGAAACATTGGTGAGCATTCGCATACTCAGATGTCATATTTCGTGATGGAGTAGAGTGCCCAGTCCACCACAAGAGCAATGAGCATCACATAGTAGCTAAGGATACCGTCACAAATCTCAAAAGTGCTCAACAACACAAAATTGAAGGAACAAATGTAGTTTAACTTGCAGATAGGTGTTTCTCTGTCCCACAGCCCATCAATGCAGATTGGATGTGTATATTTGTAAACATGCACACAGGTTCTTCGCTGTTTGACAGCACTTCACTACAGATTGCATGTCTAAATATCCCTAAATACATGCTTTTTGATTACTAAAAGGAACATTATTTCACAGCCTATGCAACTATATAACTTTTCACAATGCTGTTGATGGCTTTTTTTAAATGAAATCGGGGTTTCAGGTCTTTAAGAAATACCACACCTCTAAATACCCCCTGCAGCTTCTATTGTTTTATAAATCTGATGTTTTATTGTGCAGTAAAATTAATAAATTTTTCAAAACTAAAAAAGGAACTTTTTTCCTCGCCACTTGCTCAAGATCAGTTACTAGCCTTGTTGTGTCTATGGTAACTACTACCCATGATTCCAATAATACCCATGATGCCCTGGAACATAATCCCTTGAGGGTAGAGAAGAGCACGCGGTTAGGAGAGCAAGAGTGTAATCAGAGAACATTGCTGATCATGTAGTTGTGTTACCTTGTGTTGAAGAATATTTGAATTAATACAGATTTACTGCGTCTATTTTTGTTTCNACTACCCATGATTCCAATAATACCCATGATGCCCTGGAACATAATCCCTTGAGGGTAGAGAAGAGCACGCGGTTAGGAGAGCAAGAGTGTAATCAGAGAACATTGCTGATCATGTAGTTGTGTTACCTTGTGTTGAAGAATACTTGAATTAATACAGATTTACTGCGTCTATTTTTGTTTCCTGACCTGCGGCCTCGAGCCAGATATAACAAGCCTTTAGTTAGAGTTGTGAAAAATGACAACATTGAATGGTTTCATTTGTACAATTTACCTTAGACGTTATCTCTTCCAATATTTCTTTCCTGATTTTAGGAGGTGAATTAATGTCACCTTTTTCCATTACACGCGAACAAAAGTCAAGTCAAGTACCGGAAAGGCTTAAAACAATTATTTTTGAATCACAAAGATGAAATTTGACTCAACCGAAACAAGGCCGAAACAGCTGAATCAAGCCAACTGCAGGGGAAGAGATGGAGATGTTTAATTAGCCTCTGTCAGTGAATTACCATGCCACTGGCATTTTTTAACTGGAGCAACCAATCATCATTCTGCCTTTAAAATGTTTACAGTTCTTTTCACTGACGCCAATCAATCAGAGGACACTTTCTGTTTTCCAATTATGTGGGGGTATGTGACCAAAGTTGAGCTGATTCTCACAAGAGCTGGGGCTGATATTTTACTGAGATATGAAATGTCAAAGAAATCTGAGTATCAAGAGCCAAAATTTCATTGTAGAAATTAAAAGAGAAATTGTTGGAAGGAAAGTACTTCATTCGTTTCTTAAAAAATCTGTCTAAAGGAGTTACTCTACTTTAGTCGCTCTGGATCCATCTCTGAATTCCTGGGTCATCTTCGGTTTCATCATCTGTCTGGGCGTTCTCAGGTTCAGAAGGATTTTATTTACCTCCAAAATGGAGCTCATTGAAATTGAGCTCTTCATAATTGCTTCTATCTATTTCGAAGGTAAGACATCAAAGCTCCAGTTCTATTAAATTGCATTCTCAAGGCCCTTTGATAATAATGGCTCCAGATATTTGTTTTCAAGACTCACCCACTCAAGTGACTCCAATTTCATATAACTTCCTTTTCCTTTTCTCTGTTGTGGTGTACTCCACTTCGTCGTTTTCTATCCATTCAGCCCATTCTTCTTTCATGATACTATTAAAAGTCTTGTTGACATGAGTCCGGAAATTAAATTAACTACACAATACTTCCATCAATATATTTGACTTTGGTGTTCAGTTTATCAAATCTCGAAATAGCTTAGTCACTTTTGTGTGATCGGGGAGACCCCAAAACAGGTAGGGTATTTTTTTGCTTAAAGAAGCACTAAAATTTTCCCATCTATAAGCTTCCAAACTTTTGATCCATGGGATATTTCTCATTGTGCCTCTTTTAATGCCTTTACCTATCATATGATTTGGGTATTTCCCCTTTAATTGCTTTCTTTATGTTTTTCAAAATGTTCATAGTTTGAAGTTTGATACCTGTGTAATGATCACTTTGCTCTTTAACACCCGCAGTTACAGCAGCGTAAATTCGCAATTTCTCGTTACCTATTTTGGCAGCTTCTTCTTCTTCTTCTTCTTCTTCTCTGCGCTTGTCGGTTTTCAATTTCTAGGTTGATCACCATGCGCTGCATTGAATACAGTTTCAGTCAATGTTTTAAAACGATTCCTATCCTCTGCTAATTTTCGTAATTTTTCAAGATCGTTTGCTGTTTCGAATTTCGTCACAGGAAAACAATGATTAACGGTGGAGATTCGTTTCAGGTCAAAATTTATGGTCTCATGTAGTGTCCTTCTTCGCATACCAGAGTACTTCTTTGCATTTCTTGGGACTTCAAAGAAGTATGTTATTGCAGATTGAGCTGGTGTATTCGTTGGCATTCTTAAGATATGACCGAAGAGATTCCATCTTGATTTCGTGATGAAATGGCTAATGGGTTTTTCGTTACTCATACTGTAGATCTGGTCATTTTTAAGTTTATAGTTTTGCCATATTCTTCTCAATTGATTTCTATGTGTTCTGTCAATTACTTCGATTTCTTGTTTGGTAAGTCCCCATGAGTTGCAATTGTAGGTAAGTACAGGTTTTACTAAGGCTTTNACAGGAAAACAATGATTAACGGTGGAGATTCGTTTCAGGTCAAAATTTATGGTCTCATGTAGTGTCCTTCTTCGCATACCAGAGTACTTCTTTGCATTTCTTGGGACTTCAAAGAAGTATGTCATTGCAGATTGAGCTGGTGTATTCGTTGGCATTCTTAAGATATGACCGAAGAGATTCCATCTTGATTTCGTGATGAAATGGCTAATGGGTTTTTCGTTACTCATACTGTAGATCTGGTCATTTTTAAGTTTATAGTTTTGCCATATTCTTCTCAATTGATTTCTATGTGTTCTGTCAATTACTTCGATTTCTTGTTTGGTAAGTCCCCATGAGTTGCAATTGTAAGTAAGTACAGGTTTTACTAAGGCTTTTTAAATTTTAATTTTGTGATGGATCGAAAGGTCTCTATGAAGCCAAAATTTGTCCATTTTTGCCATTGCTGCATACGATAGCTGGCAATCTATTCTCTGTAAACTCATAAATCTCTCTATTTAAAGTAACAATATTTTGATTTTTAGATAGTTCATTTTCAAGTTCAAAAATCACACAGCACTTGCTTGGTGCAATACTAAACTGTTATTATAGTAAACCCATAAGGTAAGACCCTACGCTGTCAAGTCACTGAGAGTAGTTGATATTGTGTATCAGTGGTGTCATTATAGACTGCTGAATAAAGTTCATTGTATATATAAACAGGACAGTTAAAAATGTAAACATTATATCAAATCAAAATGCTGAAGGAATCCATTATTTTATTTTTAATCAAAATTTATCCTAGTAACAATGTATTTCTTTCACTGTTTTGCCATGTAAAGGAAACAGCCATTTAAGGTTGTTTAAACCATTGAGACCATTCATGATAAATATGTGACAAGTTTGCATTTAAGATACATCGGCACAGTTTAATGAAAAACTTTGTCAAGGGAATGAATAATAAAATGGGCATGATTTCAGTACATTCAAGAGAAACTTGGAGCAGAAAACAGTGAAGCAAACCAGAAAGCAGGGATTTTTCGTTGGATAGAAAAAGCGTCAAGTGTTTCGTGATAACCCTTTGTGAGAAAAGCTAAGTAACTTTGAAATTGACTTTTCCCTACAAACATGGTTAGTAAAAGCGATGAACATGGGAATTCCATCAAGATTTAAAATTCTTGGAGAATATACAAACGCACCTCTGGTCCAACCATGATGGCAGGTGTTTGACGTGTTTTGTAAAAGAGACAAGAAACGCCTACAAGCGTAAAAACAAGTCTTTGCAAAATATCTAAAACTGAAAATAACAGAGAAATACCACAACGTTATTGAATTCTGGATTAATCAAAACGTAAAAAAACAGTCGAAGCAAACAAAAAATTATCTCATTCTAAGGGCAAGGCAAAATTATTGTTGTTTGGTGTTATTTATTAGAGTTTTAATTTTTATACTTCGATCAGGACAGACCGGATTTTGTTAAAACAGATACAATCAGAGGCTTTATCTGCAAAGCACTGTTTGCAAGAGCCATTAGACGATGGTAAAGGCTCTTGAATCAAGCACGCAGATTTGATAAGCAAGTGAATTATCAAGGCAAAGAATTGTGCACAATCAAGAATAGAGTTGGGTAAACGTTTTAAAGAAACATGATTGCATCAAGAACCCTTAACGAAAACGATGATAATTTATCAAATACAGATAGATACGAACATAAATACCAACATATATTGGTGTTATACGTTTGTAGAATTAATCTGTTATCTATTTATTTATTTATCTATAGAATTTATTTATTTATTTAAACCAATATACAACAATGGATGTTGTAATAATTTAAGAGGAAAATTTGTCACCACAAATGTTTTCACTCCCTGCGCTAATTCGATATATTAAATCTGTGAGAAATAAAGAGAGGAATTGGATCTGGCCTACACTCTCCCTAAAATTAAGATAAAGAAGTTTGATTTGTTTGTTATATTATTTTTTAACTCATTCGTTCCTGGTATGGCCGCAAGCGATCACTTGTCATTCAAAGGAGATAAAAAGTGGTTTAGATAGATGCCAATTTACTAATCAAAAGAATATAGCATTTAACAAAGGGTTTAACATAGGTTGGAAAGGAGAAAGATAGAATAGCGTTCCAAATCTTCCATGTATTGACTTCTGAATAGATCATTAGAAAAAAAAGTCACATACCTTTGGAAAATATATTTTTAAGGAGAGGAAAACCAATCATGGGAACAGGGAACGAGTTCGTAAATCCATGTTATATACTAATGAGAAATGTGGTCTTGGTAACAATGAACGAGCCACAGAAAACTCCAATTAACATAATATTCAAAACTTTTCCTGAAGTAAGTCAATGATCCTAGAATGATCATAAGAAGACGGTTTACTTTCAATGCATCAATGAAGAGTGGTACCATCAGCAAAGATAGCATTTTACTTTTAACAGTGTCTGAAAGTTATTTATGAAGAGAAAAAAGAATACAAGGCACAAGAAAAACCGTTGAGAACAATTAGAATTTATAAAAGGTCGTTCATCAGTGACAACTTTGATTAAGCGATTCTTGAGGAGAGATGCAATAATATTTACAATTTTACAGGGGATGCCATACGATCTCACTTTAGGGTAGAGACCAGAATGGAAAACCTTACTAAATGCCTTGGTGAAATCAAGAGCAAATTCTTTGCCTCGCCAAGGCGGTCGTGAGCACGATAAAATCACTTAGTAATGACACTGAAGGAGTTCACTGTGGATTGACAAAGCCGACACATAGTTTAATACATATTTTGTTTCCCATCTTTGAAACTTACTTTCATAACCATAGTTCTACCATTCCCCAAACTCATGATGCACATTCCTAAAGCACAAAGCATAATTTAAACAACTGTGAAAGCTAACTTCAAAGTACTATCGACACTACAAGGAAACTGCTTTTGTTCAAAGAGGAGAGAACTTTTAGAATAGACAATTTTCAGACTCTGAAAAGCTTATTCAACTTTAGGAAGAACAGTATCGCTCTTATTTACAGTCTACACTGGAGAACAACATCCAAGGAGATATTACTATGCATCGCAAATGACAGGAAGAAAAGAATTTGTGATTTCGTAACTGTACGCAGACAAATTGCTCTCATTGTAGAAGATCAAAAATATTATTTTAGAAATTCATATCTTATAATTAGCCGTTGAATTGACTGTCTCTAAAATACCAAAGCGCGTATTCCTAGACAATTATGAGTTAGACCCTCAACATGAAGCTTCAAAATGAAAATTTTTTTGTTGATTCACTTTGTAAGCATGGATTAAGTCAGCAATTCTCATTAAGACATCAAACTGCATTTACAAGGGAAAGTGCGTCAGTAATGCTTTGGATCAAAATTGGTGTTGTTGCAATGCTTAAAATGGGGTTTTCTTTGATTATCTCATGGTTTTGTTTTAATCATTTATCTAAATTAGCCAAGAGTGATGTAATAGCTGCTGCCAATGGGTTTATTCTGTTAAATCATTCTTTGATAAAGTCTATTTTGTGCGACATTTGGGGCTAAACTCTCGACGCAGAATTCTTTGAGGAGATAGTGCTCATTTAAGAGTGCCTTGTTCAGTTGTTTTTATTGTCAGAGACAAAACAAGAGAGGAGAAATTTACTTTAGGCAACCACATTCAGTGAACCATCGATGCACTCAGAATTATTAAAGCAGCGATAGAAGATAGAAAAAACGTTTTCATTAAAATTTCCAAAGATCCTGTTCCTAAAAGGGAACATTTGTGTGAATATATAACAAGAAACCGTTATCCACCTTTTTACAAGGAACAGTCCATAAGAACATTAATCGACAATGTTTCAAATAATGCCATGAGAGAACAATGCTGCTGCTATGGGCAGCTTGAAGCACTTATACCTAACAAATGCCCTAATATAGACAGCCAATCATAATTAGATAGTGAACCGATGGTAACAAAGCTCTGTGACAGGCTATGCGTGTTTAGAATTATTCTCTGAAACAGTGTGAATATTGCAGATACTAGAAAGAGGTCAACGATTATGGGTCATTCTCTCACTCAAGGAATCTTAAACACGATACCAATTAGTTACACTAAAGCAGGGAGAAGATTCACACAAACGACTATTGTTTGCTTTGATCTATACATTCCACTGAGTGTAGTAAATGCTGTATCTCTGCTTTTATCCCAGTAGATTATCTCTACATCTTTGGAATGCAGAAGGAGCAATCTGCAAAGTGACTGCTACATCACAGGTCTGTAGTTCCTACTCAAATCAAAGTGGCTCCTTCTTAACGTAACATTGAAGATCCCAAATGAATCAAAAGGTTTTTAGCTTTACTTTTAATGCTTTTATTATTTTTTTGAGTTTAGATCAGACCGTTCTAACTCTTGTGATGTTTTGAATACTATTTGTTGTTTTAATACCATTTCTAGTTACTTCTCGTTTAGTAACCCCATTGTTGTAGGAGAGCACCTTTGCTTTGAAGTAATGTAAAGAACATCAAAATAACTGCATGACAATTGTTTCAAGGAAAGTTATTTGCTGAAAATATTATTTTTAAGTAAATAATACCTTGAACCCATAGTTATCAATCTTTCAACATTTTTTTCAATTCTCTTATTCCTAAATGTAATTAGGGTTAATATAGAAAGAAGAGTTTATTGCCTTTAGCCCAAAAGTTTTTCTAGTTTTCACCTGACCTCTTCTTTGTTTAAAAAATCGTTTAAAAAGTAATAAATAAAAACTCCAAAACTTAGCAACTATTGTTTATTTTGAACCCTTTTTTCATTGATTTTCAATAGAAAACACCTCGGTTTATGGAGGCCTCCAATTATTACACACTTGAGACTAGGTTATGCAAGATAACAAAAGTTAAAGACATATATTACCAAGAAAAAACGAGAAGGTAATAACTACCGTGTTTCTCCCCTAATGTAAATGGTATTTGTACGTCCTATATGAATTTTTTGTGTATACTGTGACAGAAGCGCTGAAAATACCGTATCACTGAAAATGGTATCATTTTGGTCTTTGACCTCCATCGCCTTTCCTCTTCTCGTTTTTCCTTCTCTTCTTTCTTTTCCTCCTACCTTTGTTTACTCGTCCTTATTTATCCAGTAGCTTCTGGGCACAAGCACATTACAAGAATGAGACTATGATATAATTAGCAGACCTATTGTTGATGGGATAAAAAGTAGCAAATATATTTTATTGGAAGCAGTAGTAGCACAGTGGTAGATAACAGTGTACCATACGAAAGGTTTCCAGCTACTGCTCTATCCAAGTCCCTATAAGTACTCTGTCTAATTTGCTTATCCTCTGCATTGATGTGGCTTTCAGCTTTGTTGAAAGAAGCATAAACGGCTTTATTCCAATTGTAAAGAACAAGTATGTTCATCGATGAATCTGCTTGGTTTGTCATTTTCTCCAGATTTTTCTTTGGCTTCTTATATTCAATCTACTGGTAGGTCTGCTTCCCAAAAGGTTGGTTCTTGTATCGCAATAGAGATTACCTTACATCTAAGAGTATTTTGTTTCTCTACATATCTTCCACCCATCCTTGCATGAGGAACGGTTGTCATATGTGGACAGCGGCTCCTTCATGTTATGTTGATGTTCTTGGGCGAGTCCAGAGTCCCATTTTTAACTTTCTAACCCCAAATCTTGCTTCTACATTTCAACTTTTGTTGCATCGATTAAATGTGACTTGTCTTAGTCTTTCTTTGGGGGTATTATCATGGAAAGTGTTTTCATTAGTACTAGCTCCGTTTGTTATATCCCTTGTGGTTTGTTTCTCTTGACGCCTTCACATTTTTCTAGTTGGAGTTCCTCTTTGTGATAATTCTTTCCATTCATGTAAATCAAACCTAGGTAGTGGAATTCTTCTGAGTACTTTCCTTCATCATATGATTTCCACCTCTTATCTCTTATCTTAACCATTTTTCCTTTTGTTCGTTTTCCTTGCCTTCCACAGTTCCATACACTAGGTGGCTTCGTGCCTTGTAGGGCTCTTCACCATTAAAAAAGAATTAGACAAGATGGATTAGAATTTTGTATTCTGCAGCTATAATAATAATTCAGCAATTCTGGCTAATAATCCCCCCCCCCCAGCTCTACCCCAGGTGTTTCACATTATGAAAAGAGAGCTTTTAAATGTTCAATTATTTGAAAATCAGGGAATTAGCTCCGCAATCTACATACTCAATATCTATTTCGAACTTGCTTGAAATATATGTTATTCAGTCAATTATATTTTGAATAAAACAGTAAAAAGACTTTATTTAAGTTTCAGATAAAATCTCAATGTAATTCATTGGTGAGCTGTTGTCATTGGGGTATCCCTGACTATGATAACTTACTTGTTAATTGAATTTCAATCTGCCAGTCAATACATTAGAAGAGCAAAAAAACGTCCTTGATTCTCTCCTAAAACAGTAAAACCAATCCCAAATCATGTGATGATGTATGACCAAATATTTCTCTCTTAAAACATTAGGAGGTTAGTTTGTTACCTTGCGCCCTCATGTCGGTTTTGGCTTCTGGTGACATCCATGACGACAGGTCTCCAGCCGCTCCGATCTCAGATAACTTTCTTCCATTCATACAGAGCCGTGCTTGTGGATGCCGTGATCTAATCCAACCACCTAAAACATGGCCTTCCCCTTCGCCTTTTGCCCTCACATATGCCTAAAGTTATTGCCCTTTCCAGTCTGTTGTCATATTCCCTCATAAAGTGTCCAAAATGTGAGAGTTTGTGTCAGTATATTAAAGCATGGCAGCAATTGGCTTAATCTCTTACAGGATGGATTTTTTGTTTAGATGGAAGGCCATGGTTTTGGAGCTGTCTATTCTATTCAGGTCAAATTTTAGAGGAGTCCATATCCGTTACTCACAGGCGTATGTGACAATGGGGAACATGAAGGTTTTCACCAAAATGCATTTCATGTTAAGTCAGGTAGCCGTCTTTCCACAAGGCTTAAGAGTTGGCCGTTACATTTCTTCCAATCTCTTGTGCATCTCGCTTTGGCTACTCTTTTCACATCTATTCCTGATCTCGTAGGATGTCGTATTGATCTAATGCTTTGATTCTTCCTTCAACTTCTAGCGTGAATTCATTTAGATCCTGATTATTCATTACCTTTGTTTTCTTGATGTTAAATTTCAGCCCTGCGGATTCGCTCACTTTCTATAAACGGTTGATGTATTGCTTCAGCTTTTCTTTCTCTTTAGAAATTAGTGAAATGTCATCAGCTTATCTGAGTTTTTTTATATTGCGTCTTGTGGGTCTAACTCCATTGAACTCTTCCAGGCTTGCCTTGAGTAGAATGCCTTTGGTGTAAAGATTAAAAAGCTTTGGAGACAAGATCCACTCCTGGCTAACGCCTTTACCAATGCCAAAAGACTCTGTTTCTCCATTCAGTGCATACCACAACCTTTTGATCGCTGTACAAGTCATTAATGATCAAAATCGGATGTTCTGAAATTCTTAGTTCTCGTAATGTGAATTTTAAGCGATTGTGGTGTTTACAATCAAAGGATTTCCTATAATATATGAAGCAAAGGTAAAGAATTGTTTGGAATTCCCTTGGCTTTTCTCCTATCCACCTCAAATTAACAATATGATCCCTAGTGCCTCTGCTTCTTCTAAATCCGGCTTGTTCTTGTAGAATTTTTCTTTCAGGAATTGCTTCAATACTGGTTTTTGGATTATTGTGAATATTTCTACTTTGTGATTTCAGAGCGAAAGTTCTCCTGTTGGAGAACTCTTTTACATCTATTTTCTGTAAAGGTAAATATATGGACTCATTCCATTCTTTAGACCATACTGTTTTACCCTTGATTTGTAATAAAACTTTGAGGGTTGAAATGTCATCTTTCCCTAGCTCTTGCAACAGATCTACCTCCGCCTCATCTGAGCCTTAAAATTTTTTCGGTAAAATTTTCTTAATTGCTGGGTTCACTTTACTTTCTAATATTGGTGGATCTTTTTCGTTTACTTGTTCTTCAAATGTTTCTTGTGCAGTTGTTTGGTATATTTTTTCCATCTACTTTTGATTTGTTTTTACTCCATAACCAAATTACCTTGTCAATTTCTTCCTTTTGGGTTTTCTCTTCACACTTTCAAACAGATCCCTCTTCTTCTACCAACTCAGTTGCCATTTTCAATGTTTGCACAGATTTTCTTGTAGTAGTTATTCTCATTCTTTCTGGCTTCTCTTTGACACTTCGCTTTCAAATGTATTACACTGAGAAACAAAATTTTTGTAATCTGTGATTACAAAAAATCAGTATCCTCTGATTTTTTGTAATCTGTTGTTTTTACAAGACAAAAATAGCAGTCGGTAGTGTGGTCCTTGGGTTCTCTCTACACCATTGGTATCCCAAAAGAAAAACATTTTTCCAATGGATATAAGTATGAATTGAAATATTTTTGTAACCAAAAAATTCATCTAAGTTCATTTTCTACTTAAAGATAAGGATATGGTTCTTGTATCAATTTTTAATAACGTATTGACAGATTTTAATATTGTACTTGGATTAAGAATTTGATATGA
Organism: Morbakka virulenta; assembly: GCA_003991215.1. NCBI lineage: Eukaryota > Metazoa > Cnidaria > Cubozoa > Carybdeida > Carukiidae > Morbakka > Morbakka virulenta. The sequence goes on from RDPX01000278.1 coordinate 749,006, forward strand.
GTAATGAGCGCCAACCTTGATCTATTGCTCAATAATTTAATGAGCAGTCAGATGACCCCTATCAACTTTAAAAACCCGTTTTATCTTGTATTTTAGCCTATGTAGAGAAATGAATCAAAAAGACAAGGTTTCTCAGATTGTGTTTGTAGTTGATAATTCCCTGTCTGCTATTTCAATACACCATCTCTCCATACAGCTTGTGACACTCTACATTTTGAGGGAAAAAATTACAGTCTTCAAACTTTTAGATTACTCTATAGCAGGGTATAATTCAAAAGTAATAGTAGTTATAGTAGTAGTTGTAGTAGTAGAATTAGTAGTAGTAGAAGTAGAAGTAGTAGTAGTAGAAGAAGTAGTAGTAGTAGAAGAAGTAGTAGTAGTAGTAATAGTAGAAATAGTAGAAGTAGTAGAATTAGCAGTAGTAGAAGTAGTAGTAGTAGTAGTAGTAGTAGTAGTAATAGTAGAAATAGTAGAAGTAGTAGAATTAGCAGTAGTAGAAGTAGTAGTAGTAGTAGTAGTAGTAGTAGTAGTAGTAGTAGAAGTATAAAAGCAGTAGTCATGGTACTGGCAACAATAGCAATTGAACTTGAAGCAGTAAAACAAATTGTAGGAAGAATACTGGAAAGACCGAGGAAAAGTAAAATAATAGTGATAAAAGTCGAAAAGGTAAAAAGGGGGAAGGAGAAGCTTTATCATGGCACTATTGACTTTTTGCTGCTTTGCAACTGGTATCTGCATTGCCAATGCAGTTTACAATATGACGTTTTACCTTCATTACTTGTCTTCAAATACTGTTTGTACCTTAAAATGGTTATAACTATTCATTTTTTGTAGCTGATATATGCATACCATTTCTTCTTGATCTTTTTAAATTTAATTCTTTACCTCAACTGTGTTAAAATCTTAAATAAAGTTCTAAGTACGTACTCAACACCGAACTACTGACTCTGTTACAATATTGACCTTGCTACCATCTCTACAAATCTGTCTAACTGTATTCCAAGCCAGATGGTGAAAAGAGGAAGTTTGGGCGTAAAGTCAGTAACGCAGCCCTGTAAAAATAAACAATCATAAAAAGCAAGAGGCAACTAATACAGTCAAAATCATTGCCGTAGAGTGGAAACTGGGACAATGCTCGGGGCATCATAGGGAAACTCTTTATCTGTAATGTCTTCAGGTGTATCTATACTGGACGTAGATGAAAGCCGACAGGAAGTCTCTGCTGCAATATCCAGAGCCTCTCGACCAAACAGAATACAAAATGTAAAGCCCAGAATGGAAGAACTTTGTACGAAACAAGGAAGATACCGCTGATGATCAATGAGATAAAGAAATACGCTTGAAGTGCTTGCATGGACCAAAACTAATTGAACAGGGCATGGGTAACTATTGAGCTAGATACTTTCTGTTTTATACTCAGAGAATGCAACAGATAGGGGTTTCTGTAGTGCTATGTAGGGTGGCTACAGAGACGTTGATTTGTAAGGAAAGGATTATCAAAGCAAGACTAGATGCTTCTTTGGTGAAGACTTCCATGATTCAAGTATATGCTGCAAAGGACATATGGAAGGAAGAAACAAAAGAAAAGCTTTGCATAAAATTACGGGGCACTATTGACATTATCTCGAAACACAACGCCTAAAGCTTGCTGTGGGGATTTAGAACATAAAGATTACGGATGATCGTATAGACATGTCCGAAAGTGTAGACTTGGATGGCTCTGCAAAGAGTACAAATGACAATGGAAAGTGAATAATTGAGTTCTGCGATGAAAATCACCTATGCATTGGTAGTTTTATTGTCAAGCATAAGAACCTTATTACATGAGCCTGGGGTCTACAGACTGGAACATGCTGAATGACATTGACCAGATATATATAAGCAGAAGATGTTTGAACTCTAAGAGGAGCAGATATGTTTCAGGTCACTAAAACACACAGCTCCTAATCTCAAAAGTGAAACAAGGCTTCATACTCTTCCCCTTCCTGCTCATTCTGTGCGTTAACTTGTAATAATACAGCAAATTGAAAGAGTAATCAAAATCAGTAAAATTTGTGTTGTTCTCTCAAAGAATACCACGAAATTCTCCCATTATTGCCTTTTTTATCACAAAGTTGACACATAGGATGATAAGGAAGGGGGAGAGTATGCAACCTTGCCTCACTCCAGAGGGAAGCTCAAATTCATCTTTTTCACTCAAGATTGTTCCATCCCTGCAACTGGTATTGCTATTAAAAGATTGAATGACAGTGATGATTTTTCTATTCAGTAAACTTTAAAAGCCTTACAAAAATCTAAAATTCAACACAATCTGTCTCTGGAATTTCAAATTTTTCAAATTATATTTTTCAAGAAAATTACTTGTTTTCTGCAAGACCTCCCTCCATAAACCCTCCCTGTTCTTCACACAATCTGCTGTCTACGGCTGCTAGTAGACGTTGAAGCAACATTGTGCTGAAAACCTTGTCAGTGATGCACAGTAGGGTTATGCCTGTACAGTTCCTTAATTGTTCTTTGTCTTTAGGGGCATCTGCAACTTCCTCCCTTGTGATATAACCCATGTGTTTGTTTATTTGCAACGTCGTTAATGTTATTAGCACATCTTTCGTTTTATTCGGCTTTAGTTGTCAACATTTGACTTTCCTTGCACTTGAGTGGGGTTTTTGCTGTTCTATTTTTCACTAAGTCGCAGAGCGTAATTGGCACTCTCATTTATGGCACGTTTTATGGGATAGATTTCCATCCTGGAAGATGCCAGCATCTCTTTCAAATAACTCAAATTTGTGTGATTAGTGTTCGACAAATCGCTCAGCAACTTCAGAATTCCGTAATTTCTCAACAAAACATTCATTTCTTCAGTCTTGTTTTTTCAACCTTTTTACTTTCAACTTTATTTTCCTATTTGATTGTCTACTCGTCTATATACGTCTAGGTTAAATTTTTTACGTGAAGAAAAAGATATTATCTATAAGAAGATTAGATTCTTTACAACATTGTATCGTCCGTGCTCTATGACTGTTAGTATTCTCTACTGAGCCACAAAGGCCTACAAGGCTTGTTAGATCAACACAGTCTTTCTCAATCTTAACATTCCAATCATCCTTCACTCTTTCTCTTTACTCAAGTCATCCCAATATTATCTAGGATATTTTATTATTTGTTTAAAATTCTCTTTTCAGCTCTACCTTAGGTACCTCTGTTGCTGTGAATATCTGTCTTTCTGACTTATCTTTACGGTGGATCTCGCTGTAATGATTCTGTCTGATGCAGCTTCCCATTTGATCAGTGCAGCTTTGGCGTTTTTATCTTGGAGGATTTCTGTCCGTTTTATGAGTTTTTCGGAATTACTGGAGTACAGAACAGTGACTTCCCCAACTGTCAATCTGCCTTGACCTGTCCATCTGGTTTCGCTAACACTCATCGCTTAAGATCCGAAATTTTTTATCTCCTGATTTACTGCTTCCCTGTATTATATAGTGTTCTAACATTCCGTGATCCATTCTTTGTTATATTCTTCGCAGAGAAGACAGGGTACTTAGAGTATAGTATTCCTGCCAGCTTTCATCTGAACATGTCGTGTGTACACCTAAAAAAGGGACGGGGGTCACAGGCAACGAAATGTCCTGTGGTCTCTACCTGAATCTCAACTCTTGTTTTATACCGATGATGTTGATCAGATTGGCCTCCTCTTGCTGATTCTGCAGTAATTTGTATTAATAATGTTTTGCAGGGTGAAAATACTAACCCCATGTCAAACCCTCCTTCTTTGTCAGTCTGGCTTAGGACAGGTTTTAATAGAGTAATCGCAATCAAGACTATAAATATCTTGTATACGCATTACTTTTAATAACTATGCTAATTTTCTCTTATATTAAATGGTCAAAAGACAAAACTTATTTACATACTGCCGTTGACGTTCTGTAGCACGGAGGAAGCAAATCATTTCTCCATTGGGCTCTGTTTGTGAGGAGCTGTAGGAATAAGGTTCAGAAGTACCCTAACCTCTAATTTTCCTTCTATTCCCCTTAGGTACCAGTGGAAACCTACCTTTTACGCATGGGTCAACTGTAGATTGTACGAATCCTTCGTTCTTTAGAAAATCATAAAGTGTGCTTTGCCAAATACGACCACTTTGTTTTACACGTAAAACGACTTTTTTCGTTTCCATACTAAGTTCGGTTGTATGATTTCCTCATAACCGGGTGGTTGATTAATGTGAACATCACACTCAATTAACGAATCTAGATAAGCAACTTTCACATACATTTCGTGCAGGCTGCTAGTTGCATGAGCATCCGCACTGATTCCATCCTTGTCGTCGGCGATAAGGTTTCGTAGTACAGTTAGTTACATCCTTTGGGTACATAATCGGTTTTATATGTGCCGTTTCCTTTGATATTTTAAACCCACTTTCCTCCGACTATTTTCTTATCAGAGATAAGTTCTGTTATTTAAAATGTCTCATTTTCAACTAATGACCCGTTTTCCAAATCCATTGCTTTCCTCCATTGATCTGCGTCTCATCCACTTATTGCCTCCTGGTAAGTAGTAGAGGCATTGAGTACTTGACAAAAGTCAATATAGTTAATGGTATTATGTTTTGGGGTCTCCGGTTGACGATTTTTCAATGAGTAGGATTTCCGGTGGTCCAGCAAGATCGGTGTGGACCAGTTCAAACGGTTCAGTAGCTCTGATATCAGGTTCTCCAGTTCGATTGCTCAACTGTTTGGCAAGTACACACGTTTCACAATCAAAGTGTGACTTATCACTGATTTTCATACCCTACACTACATGTTCTAGCTTAGCTACACCCTGTACATTACAGTGTTATAGGATTTTATGCAATGTTCGTAGAGTTTCATTCCTTTTTTCGGTAACAGAGTTTTTTTGTTTAAATAGTATAATCGACCATGTTGCTTAATAGGGAATCTTGTTTCATCAGTTGTGTTAAGCTCTGCAGAATCGCCAGCAAAACTTACAGTGGCTCCTTTCCTGGTTGCTGCCTAAACTAGAAATGTTGAGGGTAGGATAGTATATATAGATTGTTTTCAAGTTTCGCTTGAACTTGCTTTCCATCAGCAATACGTAGTGAGTCGTGAACGTTAACTCACGTCTTTGCAACACTATTTCAACGGGTGCCATCAGTTAATTTCATATAATAGTCCTCTGGCTTGAACGATTCAACTGTAGAAAATAAGTTTTCATCGGTGTTGACAATGTGTGTGCTTGATCCGCAGTTGACTAACACGGCTTCAGCATCTGTGTCAAGGTACGTAACATCACCACTGATTTTGAGTACGAAACTATGTCGGTTATCATCTTCAGCAGCTTTCTTTGCGTTATCTTTGCTTTGTTTTCGACAAACTTTGTCAATATGAGATGTTGACTTACAAATACTACAGCACCTCCTTTCCTGTAGTGGTTTAATATACTCATTGGCTTTGTGGCCTGTCATGCCACAGTTATAGCATGACACTTTGGTTTTCAGGTAGTCCCTTCTTTTCATGATCGAATTCTTGCCATCAGGTTTCGAATTTCTGATCTTTTTGGTTTCCTCAAAATTTCTCAGCGAGTGTTTAAATTTGTGAAAGTCCTTCACAGATTCAGACTGAGTTATCACAGCAACAAATGGTTGAAATTCGTCAGGAAGCCCTTTCATAACTATAGCTACTAACAAACTGTCACTTACAATTTCTTCAGCATTCATGAGTCCATTGGCAGACATTTCAGCAAGTAATATATACTCTGTGAGAGTCTCAGAAGATTTCTTGTTTAAAGTTGTTAATTGGTTGCACAACTTAATAATTCTGGGTTTACCACTTCCAGCATAATGATCTTTAATATTTCAAATGCTTCCCTACCATCATCTCTTGCATCTCGCATTACAAGCGATAGTGAACGTATGTCTAAAAATTGTATCAGTTCTGCAAAAGCAGTTTCGTTTTTCTCAGCATTAACTTTACCTGTGCCTACAAGGGTGTCCTTCAGCTTCTTGAGTTCCATATAACCAAGAATCTTCGTCTCCCAAAGTTGGAACTTTCTTTCATCCTCATTGAACCCTAGATTTTGCCATTGAGTCGTGGGATTTGGCCCATAACCTGTTAACCTTATATCTCTAGCCATAACGAGGGATAGAAAAGAGGAAAACACAGTTATATTCAGAAACTGACTTTTTACTTGCTTATGTTCTTGAACGCAGTGAGATCTGTCCTGTTTAATAACTGAAAAGTCACGTGTGTTATCAAACAGGCACATGAATAACGTAACTGCCCAAAGGGAAATGTATGGCAATAGAATTAAACACATTCATATCTTAACAATTTTCACAATGTAGAAGGTTGTAGTTGGAAACCTTGTTGGGCCCGATGATGAGTAAAACCCCCTCCTACAAGTTGTGTTAAAACCTGATAGTTTGCTAGCATCAGTATTTGTCATGTGCCTACACTCACATCCAAAAATCTATATATCAAGATTGCCAGGATACAGAGCGTGTGCAATTTCTTTTTCTTATGTTATGAATACTGGGTGGATCTCCAAATATTATTCATTGATCTCATCACATTTCTATCTATGTAACGTCTGCTTTTTCATACCAGTTCCAGTGCCTACATCAGTTTTCACAATACTTCCCAAATATATAAAACGTTTCTGGCTCATTTTCAGCCAACTTTTCCTCCAAAGGTACACAGGGAGTCAGTGGTCTCTTGTGATGACTGTGCTTTGATGTATGTGACGTTAAAATCAAATCATTGACTGATTCCAAGTCGTCCAGTGATGGAAAGAGCCTCCAGTGAATTCTTTTATTTCAATAATCTGTTATTCTCCTCATTTCTCAGCCAATGACAAGTTGAACACCATTGCTAAAATCACACAGTCTATCTCCTATTTTGACTTAAAAGTGTAGGATGCTTTTTCCAATACAAAATGAAAAGTTCTGCTGCAGCTCTTGACGATACTGTTTATTTTAAGAGGAATTCTATCTTCTCACCTTCTCATCTTTCTCCGACGTCTCCTATTCGGGTAGTGGGTGTTTGCCAGTTCTTCACCACAGCGTGCCACTTGTTCCTATCAAACGCATCCTCCTTCTGTAGGCCACATATTTGTAGGTCTCTCCTGATTGTGTCATCCCATCTGTGCTTGGTTGTCCCATGCTTTCCCCTTCCCATCATCTTTGTCTCGTATGATCTTCTCAGATCAGAGTCCTTCTCCCTTCTGCTCATATGCCCAACCCATTTTAATCGCTTCCTTCTCATGAGGTCCTTGATTGTTATCACGGACCCCATGTAAGAGGAATTCAATAATGACTTAAAATCTTCTGTAGGCTTTCTTTATGGATCAGAGACCGCGAAACAGTTTTAAAGTGGAAGGATAAACCACATGACCAAAGAGAGCAAACCAAGCATGAGTGCTAACATGCGAACGAACTAGGGCTGAGCCGGAGTTCTGAGTCTTCTCCTGGGACCCCAGGGCAAGGCTTCCGAAATTCTCTGATTTCCTTTTACCTGGAACCTCTCAAATGCTGAACGTGATAAAAATAGAACATGAATCACAGAGATGATATCCTTCGGTCATAACTAAGAATCTGGTCTTTTCAGTGAAACAAATCAATCAACATATTTGGGGAAGGGACACCTAAGCCGAATAAAAGCTTTATGCCCTTAGTCCAGCAAACCTTTAAGCTTGTGCAGTGTTTATAGGTTTCAAATACTTCTTATTGTTTACAGAGTAACAAAAACAAATATCAACAAAGGAATAACATGCTTCTATGTTTGTTTTTAGATTCTGAAAATTTTTATTTTGACTTGTTTGCCCAGCTCAAATTTTCCGTCATTAGTTGAAAATTTACCAAAATCTCGAGATTTGTTTTCATTTGTAACAAACTCGTTCGGAACTGTGCAGAAATAAAGAGCATCTGTCTGAGTTTTAAGGAAATTAAGTATGGACAAATTATTAAACCTTATCCGTTTCATAGTTTACCTTAGCCATGCACGAAGAAGTCGAGCAAGAGAAAGCGTGCGTTCAGAAGTTGCAGTTGTAGGATACATACATACATACATACAAACATATTTACATACATACATACATAGATACATACATACACTCAAACATAAGTTCTTAACCCAATAGCCCTTACGGGACTCTAGAGCACCGAATAAATACAAGTCAGTTTGATAAACTAAAACTTTCTCTTAGTTCATTCCAGCATAAATGTCTGTAACGACTTTCCCTTTTTTACTTCCTGAACTGTCACACTTTCTAGCACTGTCGTATTACGGTTGCTGGATTCATCATCACAAGCTTGCAGATTTAAACGACGGCACTGATGAGTTGCTGCTGCTTCGGTTTCAATACCTTGATTTCTCTAAAACGTCATTAAAATTAACAACACCATCTCCATGCTTAAACAGGATTCTGAATACTGGCAACTGGACACTTTGTTGGAGACTGGAACTTAGGTACCTGTTTTGCAGGTATTGTTCTTGGTATGATATTCCCTTACTTCTGAGACTACTAAACAAGAGCACTTCAAAATAGTGGAAAGCTTAGAAACTTGGCTGTGTAAATCGTGCTTTTATAGATAATATCTGTAGGTCTTGAGCTTCAAAATATTTTCGACGGCTATCATCCCTAGGACAGCCGGGAAATTCAGCAGCTGCGTAGCCATTATCATACAAAGTTGAGGGGTTTCTCTTTCTGGGTAGCACTGGGTCTTTTATAAAGTCATGCTTCCGGGCTTTGGTGATAATGGGATTGCAAAAGTGATTGAGATCTTCGTCGCTTTGCATGTTTTTCAAAACTTGAAAAGTGAGCGTATCATGACTTGCTAGTGCTCACACCTACCACCTTCAATGATTTTGACAAATTACCACTGTCCTTACAAACAAGCTTTAGAAAAAATCGAAAATATAAAGAAAAAGTTTTTATTTGATACAGGCATTTCCGAGTCCAGCTTTCCTTGGCAGTGAAAAATGCAACATCGTTACATTGTCGCGGAATAATTACCCAAACATCTTTCAAAGCACAGGGCACGGTCAGTCAAACGCACATTACTTATTTTTTAATGCCCAGTTGCTTGCTCATAGTCCTCACTTTCTGCCTTCAAGTTGTTCTTTAAATTTACCCCAAACATACAGGGCATCCTCCAGTATTTTTTAATTTGAGGTTGGATTTTTAAGACTTTAATTCAAGGGAGTGGGCATTGCAACGAGTCAGATACCGTTGAAGATGAATATTGCAGATATATTTCGCAACACGAATTTTTTCCCAAGCATGTTGTTGGCACCATTATATGACTGTCCACAGCAACGGTTTAATGGAAGAGGCAACCGCAAGATTATTTCTTGTGTTACATTAACTTTTAATGTCCTTTTATATCTGGGACTTGTAATTAACCCAAAAAGTCTTTAGAAGCCTCGTGTGCATCAGTAATCCAATGCAAAATAAACGTTAATTGTTCTTTATTTGAAATACGTGTATCTTCATCATAGAACAAGGTAAAATAATTAGGACTTACGTATTTCATCAAGGCTTTTAAAACACGGTTTGCTATAATTATTACAAACTCATTTTGATAATAGTAACTAAAGTATCGATCTCATTAACCAATCAGCCAAGAGGCCAAGTGAGCATCGTCTAGAGAGTGGAGTTTTAAAACAGGTCGAAATTACTTTCCACATCTGTCACACCTTGAATTGCAATGATCTGCCTGCTAAGGTAAAGGCAATATTTGATAATTTTACGTAAGCACCGACTGTAATGTAAACGCCTCCATACTAGCTTGATCACTAATTATTTCCACGGCATTCACACGTTCAGGCACGGTGTGCTCATATGCCAATGCTGTTTTGTGGCACATGCATTCTGCAAGGTTGTAAAATGCGTGAAGGGGCTTCTTCCGGTTCAAAAAATCCCTTCGAGATGAATGCTTCCTCGTTAGTTCGGCAGGTCTTTAAATTTAGTTTTTGGTTCTGCTTATAGGAAAAAACACGGCAACAAACACACGCCAAGTGAATATCATAATGCAGCCAAGGCCTTTGATCAAACCATGCAGCTTGAAATGATCTTTCTCTTTTGCCGTAAAATGTTGTATTAAACCTTTTGTTTGTGGGTTGAAAAGGAGTTCAAATTGGAGGAAGAGGCTACTTGACAGACTGCGATTGAACAGCAGATAAACTAGCTGTCTCATAACCAAGAACACGTGGTGAGAAAGCACCGAAATAAGTTGTATTAGGAGCAATTAAGGGTCTAGCTACTGACTCTGGTTGCTCTCGCATCCTTTAAACTTGCATTTTCTTGTTCTGGTTCTGCTAGAAAAATATTAACATCTTATGATTAAAAGTGATTTGTTGACTGGTACATGCGTAAGATGCATGTAAGGCATAGGTTAAACAAAGCAGTTGCATACAGGTATGTCTTTGATAGTTTTTTGTTAAAAAAGTCATTTCTAACAATAGCATGTATATAGCTGCTAATCACAAATCATCAGGTCCGCCACGACCAGTTGAACCCTTATAAGAGGTATGAAAAAAGCCCTAAATGAATGTATCTTATCAAAATACACACATTTTGCATCCTGCTATCGATCAACATAACATAACCGACAATCTTCCTCATGGTCAAAAACATTACTATTATAGAACTTACAAAAAGAAAACAGTGAATTGGTATTGACAGAGCTCGAGAGACCGTAAGTTAGCAGTTAATAGCCAGTTTCATTGGATTTGTCTCGGCCTTGGTGACCCGTAATGTTTTTCTTGTTTATATACTTCATATACATATATATATATATGCATTTTCCTATGTAAGTTAAAAATTAATTTAAAAACTTGTCTCTAAACTAGAAAAATATTTTCTGCGTTTTTATATTCTTGTATCGCATGTCCAGTACTTATAAGACGGTAGTAGCATTAAAATATTTCCTCAAAGTCCTTAGCTCAACTCTTCCCTGAAGAAGGCTTGAAAAATTACAAAATCTAGTTTCTCTGACTCATGATCCAGCCATGATAACTTCATAGGTTAATCTGAACCTGCACTTGAAGGACATGACTCTTCAATTTAATGAAAGTTGTCAGTGCCTATTGTGTGATCTGGCAATTATCACATTCGGACCCCAAGTCCCCCTGCTTCCCCAGTTCCATAGTAACCAGGATACTGTATACTGAATTTTTAAAGTCAACAAAATTCATCTAAAACTTTTCTTTGCCATTCTGTGCATTGTTCAATAATTTTTCAATTTCAACAGTGGTCAGACTCTCACCTCACTCTTACATGTTCCAAAAATGTTTTCCTTTTCCCCTTTGATAAGCGGCTGTTCAATTTGGTTTCTGTCTCCGTTGTTTAAAGAGTATCATGTAAGTTTGTAAATGTTACAATAAGCAAAGATTGTTCCCGCAATGACTAAGTTGTTCAAGGCACTGTCGTCTGCTAACCAATCCACCTTCTTGTTCCTGACTCCCCAGCTTTGCAACCCTTTTCCTTTTTTATAGAAAATTTTATCGCTTCTCACTATGACGTTTAGGTCTCTCATTGCAATGATCAGATTATGACAACGAAAAGCTTCTACTTCGCTCTGGAGCCACCTTTAGAAACATTCCTTCTCCTCATCCTCTGGATCAGTTGTAGTCAAATAGCACTGTGTGATGGATAAGTTGACTTGTTCACCATTTAGTCGAACTTTTATCAACCAATTGATCGTCGGTTTTCAGTCAAGTGGGCAATTTTCCACGGCCTTTTTCAGGATGACATCTCCTCATTTATGTTGGTCATCCTCTCGGTAATAACGTCGTGAACTTAAACAGAGCCTAAAAAGAACATATCATACCATCTATACAATCAGTAATTAGGACCAAAATTTCTTTGTTTTTAACATCAAACCGTTTGCACAGAAACATCAGCATAATGACGACATAAGCTGAACCAGAACATCATTCGAATTAGGTACAAAAGTGTAAGACAAAGCAAAAAATAAGAAAAGGGAATAAAAGAAACAAAACAAAAAGGAAAGAAATAAAAGAAATATAAATAAAAGAAATAAAGGAAAGAAAAGAAATGAAAGTAATAAAGAGAAAATAAATGTAACAAATTAAAGAAATAAATGAAATTAAAGAAATTTACAGTCAACAGGAAGTAAAAGAAAAAAATCATGAAATTAATTAGACCAGATCAGATTAATTTGGAAAATGCGTGGGGTCACTACTACACATAAATATAAAAAATACATTTTTCTTACAGCATAATAAAGCATTCGATGATATTTTCGAAAGTAAGCCATGTGGAGAACATATACCTAGATTATGGTAAACAGTAAACATTTTCAAAAAAGGATAAGCAAACCACAAACATATTACAAAAATACACCTTTTAAGAGAGTCTTCTTCTTCTTCTTGCGGTCTTGTTCCATCACTAAGACGGGTCGGCCGCTCGACACAGTCTGCGCCACTTTCCGCGCTCCTTGTAGTCCTCCGGATCTGCTCCAACTTGCCTCATGTCCTCCCTTATAACATCTCTCCATCTCAGCCTCTGCCTGCCACTCTTGTTTTATCGGGTTCTCTTGACTACTCCTCACCATGTGCCCATACCATTTCAACCTTGCTTCTCTTGCCTTGTTGGATATGTTTGTGATGCCAACAAACCTTCGAATGTCTTCGTTGGTGCGTTGCTCCAGGAGTGAAATGCCACAACATCCATCTCAACATCTTCATCTCTGTCGCTTCCAGGGCCCTCTCCTCTTTCTTTCTCAAGGCCGCCGTCTCCAACCCATATAGTAGCACAGGGCGAATGACTTCTGTATAGACCTTGATCTTTAGCTTTTAAGAGAGTACTAAATATTAAATGAACGAAGAAAATTTCCAAAGAAGAACTATTTAAAACAACATAACGTCCACTATGAAACAAAAAGGTCTAAGGATGAAGATTAAACTGGTATTAACATCTTTTTAGTTCAGTTTTGCAATCATTGCAGCAAACTTTCAGACAAGATTGAGCAGAAAATATTATAGAGTAGTTATTTAATGATTCTACTTTCTTTATTGTTTCAAAAATGTAGCATATATAGTACAGATTGGAGAGTCATCATGATATGCACAGGAGGGTATACTGTGATTACCCTGATAGTCGCAGGTGCAAGCTATTTTTGTATTGTTGCTGAAAATCGTAAGCAAGGTTACATTCTTAGTCTTATATAAGACAACGATGACATGGCTTTAATTGAAGTTTCAGTAGTATTGAAGTTTGATCTGAAGTTTGTTTTCCTCAGCAACTTGATCTCTCTGAATGGTTTAATTATATGTTAGCTGGGACTGTATCGGCATATACATATCTTGCAAGCAAATATGTGTGTGTAGTCAATTACATTTTGTGTTGTGAAAGTTCTTTGGACATAAAATGCGAGCTGAGGGGATCGAAAGAAGCTTAATGCTAGGAAAAATTATAGGAAAAAAGAGCAGAGGAAGACCAAGAACAAAGTTCACTGATAATCTCAGCAAGATCACAAGATATACAACTTTGGATCTCATCAGAATGACCGAAAGCAGAGAGAACTGGAGAGTCATGGTCATCGATGTCTGCGGGAACAGACCTGATACCTGAAGAAAGAAAGTTCTGAATTAATTCTGAATATGAAGTATTCAATGTTCTAAACCTTGACTAAGCCTCAAATAAATGACTCAGACGTAATGCAAAGGTTGACGAGGATATGCCTCGTGATTTAGCACACAAAGTAGTCTGTAAGGCAACCAATTAGTACATTCACTAAAAGGATTTTTTTCAATCTCTGTGCCTAATAAAACTTCGAAGTGAACAAAGGTTAATACCGATTTGTATTTCCCCATATTCAGAAACAAAAGGTATAAATTCAAAGTGATGTATTTTGATTTAGAATTTTTCAAGAGTTTTGTTAGGGTTGGGTTGAAGTGTAGAAAAATTTGTAATGTTGAAAATTCTATGCAGTATGTTGACAATGTCTGCAAGATAGAGAGAGATTAACACATTTTAAAATAAAATTTTAATTATTTTCGGAACCTATGTCATTCTCCGTCCGTCTGTAAATCTTCTAACTTTTAAATTTGTCACTGTCATTGGAAAATGTCTTTAGCAAATTCGTTAACACTCGCTACCGAAATAAGAAATATTATTTCTTATTTCGGTAGCGAGTGTTAACGTCCCTGGCTACCCGCCCGATCTGGTAAGTAAGGTAAGTACCGCAGCATGTTGACCATTGTATATAGGAAGCCTGTATGCACCCAACAGTAAATAAGCTTTTACCAAGACTATCTGAGGAGAGGTGGAAAAAGTGTTGCATTTGCTTTATTCAATCAAATTGTAGGAATACTGAGTAATCTTTTGGAATTTCAGAAAAGAAATAAATTTGCTAAAGACATTTTCCAATGACAGTGACAAATTTCTAATACTAACTAATTTCGCCTAAACAGTGTATTCAGAAATTGAAGAGATTAACCCTCTACTTTTTCTATTGTAAAATGTGTATGTTGGCATGGATAATTATTAAGTTTGTAAACGTCTTTTGAATATATTTTGATGAGGAGAAAAATGTTCGTCTTTATGTGCATTTTTCATACACCAAATAGATTTGGTGTTGTTATCATTGCAGTATTTTCGGAACATTGCATGTAAGTTTCAGCAAGGACGGAGGGTGTTGGAATGCTTATTGTTAAAGGAAGAGTTTTTCAATAAAATCTTCATCTGGAATTAAATCCAGGTTTCCGTAATCAAGAGTTTTATGATATCAAATGAATCTTCAGCTGGAACCCCCGCTCCCCCTTTTTTTAAATTCGTGTCCTATGTAAGCAAATCATACACGCTCCTTCAATAACGATTTTCTTAAAATCGACCAAAATTCAAAAAGAAAAAAGAAAAATACTTTTGTTTCTGATAGAGGAGAGATACTTTGCATATCTCCATTAATACAATGGCCTTTTTTTTAACGTTCTTATTAATTTTTTTGTAGTTATATGACAGGGCCCGCGACATGAATTTTTCATTGGGAGGACGAATCACCTTGGTTGCCAAAACTTAATTTAGTGATCCTCAAAAGCAGCACCGCAAAAGCAACACCGTAAAAGACGTATCTTACCGTGATAAAGGAAGAAAAGTGGGAAAAGTCAAATAACATCAATAAATGTTCGTTATCTTTGAAACAAGAAATAACCTATACAAGGTACAAATACTGTAAAAACCTAATACAAAACATGTTCAAATTCCATAACCTAGAAAACAAACAATGAACATAAATCATTTTCTGTAAAAGTACCATATTCACCTTGCCTATTAGATCGTCCGTCTACAAAATCATTTGCGATGTTAATTAAGGACAGTTGGTCAAGAATTTCCTTATACGTATTTAAGATCGAAAGAGCATTGGACCGCTTTTGAGACATCTTTGAGCGCAGCAATGTTTTCAATCTTCGACCCATAGAGAATGAGCGCTCGGGTGTTGCTGATGTGATGTCACGGGTTAACACCAACCTAACGATCGTAAAAATATTACCAATAAGTTGTCGTTGATATTCAGGTACCAATTGCAATTTTCTCGCGATGTCGTCGAAGTTGCAGGGTGACGACTCTTGAAAGATTCTTGGAAACAAATAAAGCTCTGATTTCATTGCAAGCGAATCGAAGTCACCAGCATAAACTACTAAAACTCAATTTAATTCATCTCCATAGTTTTCTTTCAAAATAGCTTTAAGAAGAAGTTGCTCCACGTTAGAAAAATTTTGATAGTCTGTCAGATTGAACCTATCTTTGATGGCCTTGATTCGAAGCTTCACTATTGTGGAGCTTCGAATGTCGTCAATCTCAAAAAATCCAAGAAAGTCTTCGTTGACATTTAACTTCCAATCAACTGTTCTTATATCAAATGACAGCTGATCCAGAGTTGTAACATCAGTATATCCGTCGAGAATCAAAGCGAAGTATCTGCATTCCCGTATGTCCTTTATCTCATGGCATCTCATGTGTTGTGACGCAACACATGAGATGCCATTATTTGCAGGATTTCGTTGTGAATGTCATGATGGGTGTATTTATATCCTGTACTGCCATCCAGGTGCTTTATAATGTTTTCACCTTTTGCTCCAAGCAGGCGTAACCATTGGGTTAAATTATCATTTTCGTCATTGCCTTGAAGAACATTTCCTTGACGTGACAAGTATCTCAAACACTTGATGACATCCAACAAATATTTGCGTTTAGCTTTCTTTATCTGCACGGTATTTTTGACAATCATTTCACCAATGTCCTCGCACGCTGGGATAACTAAATGATAGGAAGCTGCAATACGGTGACAAGCAGTGCCTTGGTGCTCTGCTAAGCATTTTGGAGCCTTTTTCCAACTTGAAAAGCCTTTGGTGATGTGAGCCGCCTCTTTCGTTCCTTGATCTCGAAGATTACCTTTACCTTCTTGAGTTCGGCAATAGTGGCAGAGTATAGAATCGCTTCTAAATGTAAAATAGAAATTGTAAATACCCTTCAATGGTGTGGCCAGCGATTTTCTTGGCAAAGAAACCTAATCTAGGGTTCTCAGTTCGCAAATGTGATAGCGGCATCATTTTTCAGCCATGACCATTGGAACGAAATTGGGTGAGGTTCATTCACATCTATCTACCTTGCATCTGCAAGGGAGCCCCTTCGGGTTAAATCCCAAATTCGTTTATCTCTCAAAAGATATATCTTCCACATTCATACCTTCCAAGCTTTGTCAAACAAAGAAATATGACTTATTCAATAGATTGGTCTCAAAGAGTAGTGTGAGAAAATGGGGTCATTTGTCACTAATAACAAAACAATGCAGAGATACGGAAGTGCATGTACATATGTCCGCTAGTATGCGCAAGTGTACAGGTGATGTATGTATGAGACAAGTGAATGGTCTGTCAATGTTTGTCCAAATGTGTGTATGTTCGATATATGCAAGGCTTTTGAGATAAACAATTTGTCTTAAATATAAATCAAGTTTTTCCAAATTTCTATTGTAGTCAGCTTCAGGGGCATGTAACAGTTTTTCAAGAGCGCTGATCTGACCGTGATGGGTGGAATGTTTTCCCATACTAGTTTCCTTACAAAATGATGCCAAAATTGGCTCATTTTTCGACCTTTAAACCATCATAATTTTACAAGTACTGAACGAAATTTGATGATCAGCGTTGGAATCACATGAATCAGCTCTTCCTATTGCAATGAAAATAAAGTTTTATAATAACATTTCAAGATTTCAAGTTTCAAGATAAAGTTGTTTAGTTCACCGCATGTGATGGCAGTGAACTAAAAGAACCTGAAAGTACTATTCATTTTTTGAGCCATTCCCGTTTCATCATTGTTTCATCATCATCGTCAAATTTTATGTCGAGATATATTTTTTGATTCATAAATCCTGTACTTGTGCCAAAAAAGGATATTGTCCGATTGATACTATATAGTGATCAAACTTTATCTGATGAAGTAGATGGTAAAATTCTTTGGAACGTTAAATAATTTATTGATTCAAATGTAAGGCTCTCTACGTTTGCTTAGCTTCCTTGTTCTCCACACATATTAGGTTCGACTCCACTTTATTTGCTGAATTCCAGTTCTTTTGAGCATTCGTCTTTATTTTTATGTTTTTATGTCTTCTATGTATTAAAGACAATTGGGAGCGGATAGAAATCGTCCATGGGTGTATAGTCTTGTTCTCTATTTTATATGTTTGTAGTTATTATAAGCATTTTAAAAAAAAGAAAATGAAGACCATTTATCCCCATTTAAATTTTGACCTGAGAACCCTACCTAATCAAATAGGTAGGGTTCACAAACATTAGAAAAGAGATTGAAACTCAGACTATCACCAAAACTATAAAGGCATCAGAAAAAAAGCAACAAAAATAAAACAATGTAGAAACACTTAAAAATCCGTTAACTCACTTTATGTCGTAATGCAACCATGGGTATGGCTCAAACCAATGATGGCGACAGGAACGTGTTCTAGTGCCTTCTTCTTCTTCTGTAGTACTTTTACAGCTTTGGATTAAAGTTACATCCATCACCTTGTACGTCAACACATAACGTTTTGGATAATCTTTTCCACATTTCTCTATCTTGAGCCACTTCACGGAGAGTTTCTAGATCTGTAATGTTCTTGAATCCATTAACATTTCCAGGGAGAGATATATTATTTTTGGTTTGTGTGGAGATGTCTTCATCGATTTTTAAANGGTAGATCTTTTTCGTCTATATGCAGCTTGACTTTGTGATAAGTATGTTTCAACTTTTGGTGTAATTCTGTTTAACGTGATGGTTGATAAAACTTTTCTTGATGAATTTAGGAGATTGATGGGTCGTAGATTTTTCACTGGGCCTTTTGGTTTCTTGGGTTTTGGTGTTGGTAAAAATACAGATTTATTGGTTTCAAAATGATCAACATGTGTTTCGAAAATGTTATTTATGATTTTAGCAATATTTTCATGAAGAATTTCTAGTGCCTGCTTTCGTTTTTGGAAAAGAAAAGTTGGAAGGAGGTCGAAATTGCTCATAACTTGTTTGCTGTTCAACGTTATTTTCTTCTTGTTCTACTCTGACCTGTTTTTTTGACGACGATGGCTCTTCACTCAGGCTGGATCTTATTTCATCTTCCACGTTAGCCTTTTCTTGTTCTCGTACATTACTTTCTTCGTTTTCTCTTTTATTACTTCGTTTAAAAAAAACTGTCACTCGCTTTGTACTCATTTTCTGTTACTGTTAATATTTTCTGTCATTTCGCGTGCTTCAACATCTAACTCCGAACCCACAGTGAAACTTTTCCGAAACAACAGCTATTATGCATGACGTTCCATTTAGAATGTTCTGTTTAGAACGCCATACTATTACGCGAATACAAAATGAAATGAATTCAATGGAATGAACTCATTATTAAATAATATTCAAAGAATGTCAATAGGGTAATGAAATAAATAGAAGATCAAATTGAAAATATTGCCTGTATATTATCCTTTTAAAAACTGGATTCAAACTGTGGTAAACTTAAATCGTGGTTTTACTCAACTAAAACATTGCTAATGATTAAGACTAACAAAACGTTTGAGAAACGAACAAGATGGCGAATGCCAAGTCAAAACCGCTGACCAAAGTAAAAACAGGCTCGGCACAGGGAGCCCAGTTCCTAATAAATGTTTATGTCACAAACATTCATTACGATTTTAAAAAATTTCATTAGTTAGAAAAATATTAGGGGGCCATTGCCCTCCCGCCTCCCGGTGTCGCGGGTCCTGCATGAGTAAATTGCTACTTCGTGTTAATAAGCTTGTTTGATAGATCTGATACCAAGGATGATCATTTGCAAAGATTCTCTTATCAACGGATATTTTGTGATAAAAGCTTTTTCTGTGAGGATATTGATTGATCATCTTTACATTTTGTGTTTTGGTTGACAATATCTTTTCCTTTGCAGTCCAATGATTTTAGTTAATTTGTCATTATTGGAGATAAATTAGCTGTTTTTTGTGCTGAGAATTTGCTGGGTTTGTCTTTTTTTCGTTATCTCTTGATTATTTTTCTAACGAATAGTATGTTATTAATGTTATGCTATATAAGATAACGGTTTTATAAGAGAAAAGAATCTTTAACAGTTGAATTAGTCACTTATTTCATCACTTCGTAAGAAATGTAAGTCCTAAGTATACGAGAAAATCAGGGCAATAAGTCCAATAAGCTGGTACAGTATTTCTTTCAATAATTCAGGCTGATTAATTCTCAGTTTAAGACCATACAACAAAAAGCACTTGTAGGATCTTCCAAAGCTAATAGCTCAACAGGATAAGTGACCAATCTTCACATCCCATGCGATGAAAACAGAAACGGCAAACTCCTTGTTTTCCACAATTTCTTGGAATTCATGAGCCCTTTAAACCATGTTTGATATGGGCGACGTCAATGCATTGTTACAACAAACAGAGTCGGCAGTGCTGTTGTTTTATCCAAAAAATCTGAATAACAGTGTGAAAGGGGGGGGGGGGACAAGGGCAAATAACGAGGAGATCAATTTATTTACTTCTAAGGTAAGAATGAGAAAAGTTTGCTTTCTATCATGTTAGAGGCTTTAAAATTACTGAAGTCGTATCAAGGGCAGATGAATAGACAACTCATACGAGCTTTGTTGACAAAATAATAATCCTTGGCAGCAAAGGCCACTTAAAAGGCCTAGGTCAACTATACAAGCACCATGGAGTAAGAAATGCAGACAGAAAATGATAGGCTGACTTTTTTGCCTAGCCTTCTAAAGATCTTACGATAACGAGCAATTGTGAAGAATTACTTGTTCTGAAGAGAATGATCTCCCTTGTTAAGATGGAAATAATGATTCCAATGGAACGTGGTAGGTCCTTACTCTGATGAGAACCAAGGAGAGGAAAAAGTTTTAAACTAAAATATTCTGCTGGAAACATAACCATTAGTGCCACGTTGATAAAACCTCTAAAACACAATTTTATAGGTTGATTTAAAAAACATTATTCTGAGGAACACCACGCATGAAATTACAAAAACCATAACAATCTGTTTTCTGCTTACTGTAGACGGTGCATTGCAATGCTGATTTCCTAGTACCTTGACAGAAAACACGAGCGGGAGATCATCAGGTTAACCCCGTGGAGAAAAGTGATTGACAGAACATATGTTGGGGTAAGAGGTAAGTATGAGATCCAGAGTACAAAGGTTTCGATCGTGTCAATTTGGACGTTCTGTTGAAAAGTGGAGACGATGTGATAGGCCTTGTGGCACAAAGACGTTAAAGGGTGGTACTCAAGCAGAATCTGTAAATGAACAAGTCAGTACCGATGATAGACCTTGTTGTGGAAAACGAAGAAATTTCGATGTTTCGTGGTAACTCTAAAAGTGAAAATAAAAACTTCTGTGGAGGACTGTTTTCTCGTCACAATTTCTCAAATAACAAATTAACAAATAATACAAACACAAAAGACGTTTTCGACCAAACAACTCAAATTACAACAATTAAATTCCGATTCCGACAACTACAACTTC
Organism: Morbakka virulenta; assembly: GCA_003991215.1. NCBI lineage: Eukaryota > Metazoa > Cnidaria > Cubozoa > Carybdeida > Carukiidae > Morbakka > Morbakka virulenta. The sequence continues at coordinate 770,030 of RDPX01000278.1, forward strand.
TACTACTACTTAGCGATTAAGTTACTTTCATATATAACTATAAGTACGTGTTCCAAATCATGAAATTTCCTTCTAATTTCAGGTCAATAAAATATCTTCCTGCATACACACAGTAAACCCATTTCCTGTCTTCGTTAAATCAAACACTAGGCTATCTTTATTATCGTCAGTTTCGCGTTCTTGAGTACATAATCAACTAAACTATACGTAACTCTGCCAAGATAAAATATGCCGAATATCACGTCGACTATAGCTAAATAAATTTCGGGATACACCTGGAACAAAAACAACTGGAGATTTTTAGACAGATGTCTCTACAAGCAAAGATTTTGGCTGAGGAGTGTTGCGTGGAGACGTGTCAATTTTATCAGTCATAAAGTTGCGTGCAAAACAATCTTTTAATACAAATTATAGTACTTTCGAAGATAAGATTCAACATCAACAAATATATCAAATACTACAATACACTACTACAAATGTTAATAGAGACGGTAGAAAGAGGTATGGACAAGTTACGACAGACTAGTCTATTTTTAGGAGATTTAATGAGCATTGCCAAAATATGAATAAGTATCAATATATATCTTGAATATAGGACCCAACAAACATCCCAGGCAAAAGCTACGAAATATGCTACGTGGGAACGATCTGAAACCGCAGCTAAGGCTAAGAGTTGGTCATGGCCCCAGGATAGACCCACACAAAATACATGAAGGGGCACCAAGTTATACCTGATCTGGCACTGCATTTACTCCAACATTGTGCGGCTATAGATAGATTATGGTCTCTGGGCAAACCATTTGCCTAAACCAACTCGTTTTAAGAGGTCAGTGATCTGCCTTTCATCCTCCTGTCGGTAGAATTGATAACTGAAGGCTTAAAAGCTAGGTCACGCATGAAGATAAGAAGCTTTAGTTGATTGTCAGAGACTTTTACAAAGCTATACCTTTAGAATAACTCTTTCGGTAGTCGTAGCTTATCTTCACTACCAACCTCGACTGTGACAACTTTGGAACCTATAAGTTTTTAAAGTTGAAAAAGAGGAGGTTTTAAAGACATTACTAATTCGTTGCATACATATCATTCACTTTTCTACAAAACCTAGCTTTATAAAACAACAGCCTTAATCAGTGGCAGATTAACCATAAGACAAACTAGGCACACGCCTTAGGGCCAAAAAAATCCAAGCCATTTCTGGCAGTCCAAAAACATTTTGATTATGACAAAGAGAAGAATGTCAAATGTCAGTTATTGGTAATTAGCCACGTTGTGAAAGGTCTGAAGTTGTTTATTATGTTTCAAGTGATTTGACTGTGAAACAATACAATTCTTAAGGCTCGTAATCATCAGAACAATAGAACAACCGTGAACGGTTATGGCCCATCATGAGTGGCCTTATAAATTAATATTAATTATACCTAGGTATAATTAATATTTTTTGCATGTACAATTTGTTAGGCAAACATTAGCCAATTCTGAGATAATCAAACTATGTATGTATTTTAATTCTGAATTTGAATATTTAAAAAAATATACTTATCGATGTGTATAGTTATATACATTATTATGACAATTCCTTAATATAGTAATTTTTAGCAAATCGTACTTCGTATTGTAACGTATAATTGTAAACATTGTGCAAAGATACCAACTTTAAGTGTAAACTACACACAAAAACATAATATTATTGTTGCTATTCATGAGTGCAGTTGTGATGATCTGAAAAGTACTATTCAAGACTTTGGAATTTTTTTCATATGATATTTTATATAGCTGATAAGCATAATTTTATGTAATATTCAAATAATTAATACTCAAAGCTCTATTAATTTTTAATCATTAAGACGGTAAGTATTACTTGTTTAAAAAAACATGTGTATTTTATGAAACATTGCATGTGGGGTAGGATGATCATTTTCTTTTGGGGAAAGTTGAGCACTGATCATTTTACCCCAATAACTTCATACTAATACTTAAATTGATTAATGTTATTTAATAAATACTAATAACATTATTTTTAAAGCTTAATAATTTAAGTAATAAAACTAAATAATTTAATAATTAGGTAATAATTTTAATAAATTAAATACTAATAGCAAAATTTATTAAACTTACTGTAGGTATTTAAATTATTCATATTAAAATGTTAAATATTAAATATTAAATTGCATATTTAAAATAGTTTTGATATTCTAAAATAATGAATTAGGTATATATTAATATAACACATACACAGTACACACACACCTCACGTATAGTCAGACTAGTGACTATAGAAAATGTGCCTGCTCCAATTTGAAAATAATTTATTCAGATTGGTTAATATATAAAATCTCAACTAAAAAATGTTTTTCCTTTTTTCAGGCTTTCTTCACGGGACTTCACCATGTCAATGTCAAAACGGCAAGGTGGTTGGGAAAGAGCTCAGGAAGAAAAAAATAGAAATAAAATGAAAGAAGATCTGTTGGCGAAAACACACAAATTAACTTCATATTTTCAAGTTGTAGACCAAGATGTTGGAAGCTTCAGAGGTGACCATGATGACCAATCTCATCTTATTTGTCCTCCATCAGACACTGTCCAAAGCAAATTTATTAGTGATGATGATAAAGAATTTACAGCGACATAAAAAGTTCAGAGTTCAGTTTGAAATGAAGCTGTAACAAATGATGTTGAGCTTTTTGGTAATATAACAGAGAATTTACGTGAAGTATGCACCAGCATGAGCAATGACTATTTTCAAAATTTGGCAAATGATTATCCAAAACCAAAACTGGGATATTCTGGAGTAAACCGCTTCCTTAATCCTAGTTTATTCACAAGAGTTTTACCAAATGGAGAGGTAGTCAGTCGTGACTGGCTAGTTTATTCTCCAGTCAAGACTTGTGTTTTCTGTTTCCCATGCATTTTGCTCTCATCAGATAGAAGTAAAAAGATATGTTCCTCTGGTGATAATGACTGGAAGAATATAACTCAAGCAAGCATCAATCATTCTGACTCAGTTCTTACTCTTGCTTATCACTCTACTGTTGCTGGTGGAATTGATGCTGAGTTGCACAAAAATATGATCGAGCAGCAGAAATAGTGGAAAAATGTGCGTACACGTTGTGTTGCAACAATTGCCTTTCTTTGTAAGAGAGGCCTATCACGTCGGGGCAGTAATGAGATTCATGGGTCTGGTAACAATGGCAATTATTTGGGAATATTGAAGTTGATCGGTCAATTTGATCCTTTTCTATCTTAACATATTCGTCAACATGCCAACCGTGGACGTGGGCAGTCATCTTACCTCTCAAAAACAATTTGTGAAGAACTTGTCACGCTGATGGCACACAAAGTGCTTGATGTTATCAAACAGGAAATTTTGAAGTCGAGGTATTTCTCTATTTCAGTGGACTCTACACCAGATATTTCTCATACTGACCAGCTGACAATTATTATTCGTTATGTCAATATGGAAAAATATGAACCAGTGGAGCGTTTTCTCACATTCATCCCAATTTCCAGTCACACAGGTCAGAATCTCTCTGATACTATACTTTAGTACAAATCAGAGCAGAACATTAATTTCATTCATTGCCGTGGACAGACATGAAAATTCTGGTAATATGTCCGGTAAATACATTTGTATGCAGCAAATCCTGAAAAACAAGAACAGTTTGGTGGATTATATTCCATGTGCAGATCACTCACTAAATCTTGTTGGTCAATCTGTGGTGGACTGCTGTGTTGAAGCTGTTTCATACTTTGGGTTGTGCAGCGTTTGTACACATTCTTTGTAGCATCCACATATTGATGGATGATTCTGCTAATCCACATAGAACAGAAACTTCATTGTCTTATTCCTAAGTAACTATCAGATACCCGATGGTCTCCTAGGGCTGGTGCCACTGAGCCTGAATTCCAAGGATATCAGCAGTTCCACAGTGCTCTTGAGGAAATTGCAGCTGATGACAGTCAGAATAGGGGTAAGTATCATTTATGTGTGAACTTTGGAATGGGATTCTGCAGCGCTTTAACCAATGCAGCAAGTTACTGCAAAGTGCTACCATTGAACTAACAACTCCTATTAGTCTTTTGAAGAGTTTGGCTCAATTCATAAATGATTGCAGAGAGAAATTTGACCTCTATGAGCAGAAAACTTCTGACCGTTATGGAAATAGCTCTTATAAGTATGAAAGTGAAACATGCCAAATACCTAAACGCAAGAAGCATGTTAGTGAAAGAAGTGCTGCAGATGCTATGGAAAGTATGACAGGAAAGCAGAAATTTAAAGTTAACACTTTTAATGTCATCATCGATCAACTGAACAGTGCTTTGAAAAAACGCATTGAAGCTTATTCAGCCATGTAGCAGCAGTTTGGTGTTCTGACTGAGTTTGAATAAATGTCTGATGATGATATTGTGGCTGCAATTGAAAGACTTGTTGGTGTGTATGCAAGTGATCTTTCCTCTGACTTCTATTCAGAATTCTGTCAGTTTATCTCTTGGTATAAGGAACAGACAAAGAAGAAATGTAGCAAAGAAGAGTCAATAGGTATTGCTCAACATATGTTCAAATTAATGCACAAAACTCGAATTTTAGCTGCATTTCCAAACACAGAAGCATCTTTGCGAATTTATTTGTCACTGATGGCTACTAATTGCTCTGGTGAACGGACATTTTCTCAGTGTACCCAAATTAAGGACGTAAAGCGATCCAGAATGAATCAGCACCGCCTTGGTGTGTTGGCACTTCTGTGCATTGAAAAAGATTTGCTATCCGAAACTGACTTCAATTCTACGATTGATGAGTTTACTTCTGTCAAAGCAAGGAAAGTGGAAATTTAATAATGTATTTCTACAAAAACACATGTATATAGTAGTACTTTACCTTAACTTATGTAAAATTGATGTTTTGTTTAGAAATAAATGTTTACTAATAGATATTTGTTATTATTGTACAATAATATAAATTATATCATTAGTTCAGGCCATATTTTAAAACCTTGAAATTTGCCTTAGGGTTACAGGAGCCTTAATTCGCCACTGGCCTTAATAAAAAAAACAGAGGTTGTAGGTAATCGATCGAGTACCGGAGAATTACAAGGGAAAGCTCTCAGAAATGAAGCTGCTTAAAATAACTGAAGAAGAAAATCTCTAGAAAGCCATGTTCATCAACATATTGCTTGATTGCTTGTATGCTCTCTCTCTCTCTCTCTCTCTCTCTCTCTCTCTCTCTCTCTCTCTCTCTCTCTTTCTCTCTCTTCTTTTTTGTTTTTTTTTGTTCGTCTTTTCTTTAATTTTTCTCTTTTGTGTTTCTTTTTTCTCACTTCCGGCGGTCTATTTGTGTTGTTCTGTGTTTCTGTTTTATTAAAGGAAATATTTTTTATTCAAAATGCTTGTTTTGGTACCTTTTTTCTCTAGTCCCTCACATTTTTAAGGGTTTTGATATTATTTGCTTTTCTCTCAGTTTTTCTCTCAGTTTTTCTCTACACTTTCTTGAT
>RDPX01000278.1:775649-796825 GCA_003991215.1 Morbakka virulenta
CTCTTGAAAAAACCTCTATTTGAAACTTGCAGCACCATTGCCTCACTTTGATATTTTGCACATCCTTTTGAAAGCTGTTTAGCAGCATGGCGGATACTGGAGAGATCGTTCCTCAAATTGATGCGGTCCAAGTGGAAGGATTAGTAAGTAACTCCTTAAATGGATGAAATTAACATTTTATTTAGTAGTTGAATGATATATATATATATACATATGATCTATATCAATTACTAATATCTTTTGATAGTGGATAAATTGCATTTTACCTTGAAAGTTTACTGAGTTAAGACGTAAGTTTTCCCATTTCAAGCATCTTTGCTATCCAAACTCACTCATTTCACACTTTAATTCACATAAGTCTAATCTACACACTCGACCTACAATTGAAGAAAATCGACAGGATTTTTGTTACTTTTTTTCAGAATAAACATCAGATTCTGATATTTACATTTTGTTGGCATGTAGAGAATATTCTTACTCGCTGTAAGCCTATGCATTGTAAATACAAGAATATTTTAAATTATTGGTCCAGTTAAATTTTGAAAAGGAAAGAAAATCATTTGGGCTTACTATGCTCCACAGGCCCCTCATACAGAATTTATAAAGCGTTCACATTTTTGAATTTCCAGGTGAAAGTTGCCCACTCGGTACCATTTGTTGTTAACAGAAGGAACCATCTCAACGGCGTTAAGATTGCCAAATCCAATTTAATTATTTCTTTACCAAGGTGTATTTTATTTTCTTCAGGCCATGTATGCATTAGAATCACAATTGGCTGTCCCAGGATTTGTGAGATGACATCGTGAGGACCTGTTGCCACCTATTTTCTTGGTCGAAGAGTTTCGAATCGCAAATGAGAATAACCAAGTGTAAATATCTCGAGCCATTGCAGCTTTTCATACGTTGCACCTTGGATCACTAAACTAAAAGGCAACATTTTCTACTTGATGATAAAACAAACGACTGGTTAAACGAAAAGAATCGCCAATTAACCTTGTTAGAGCCAAACCTTTTTTAACAGGCCAGTGCTTTCAGTTGCAAGGTCATACGGTACTACAGGACCAACTTATGCAAGGCTGATAAAAAGCGTGGTATCGCCTTCAGATTTAGGTTTTTATAGATGGGTTTACGAAATAAGTTCCTGTGCTAGATAAATTACTGAAAGTGCTTTCAGTAGGTAGTCAAATGCCATTTTTTAAAAAGTTGTTGAATTAGTTCAACATTGACACAATCTGGTAGATGTAATTCATTGATATAGATTTTTTGTGTTTTAGTGCAATAGTTTAGAAGCTGCAAACTTAGAGAAGTGATTTAGTGGTCACATTTAGGAATTCAACAAAAGTCCAACTTTGGGCTAAGGTTGTGTCACGATTTTCTACCAGAAAAGACGTACATTTATTGATATTGTTCTCAGCATTACAAAGTACTGGTTCAATTTGTAAAGTTCTATATGATAAAAACATTAATTTTTGCATACCTGCAGCAGTTAAACTAATAATATATACTAAAATGATAAGAATGAAAATATCTACTTTGTGAGTAACAGTAAGTATTTATTTATTTGCCACTAAAAAAATAAAAAGTAGAATAAAAAAAAGCAAAGGTAAAAGCTCAAAACCTAGTACATGATGTTTACTCTAAAAAATAAGAGTAAACAGAAAGAAGAAAGAACAAAACATACAGGCAGGATGGTATTCTAGAGCAACATTGGCAGGGGTAGCATATTACAGATTGCGAAGACCTTATTTTCATTATGGCCCCTTAAAATAAACTTTTAAACAAGCTATAATAAACATAATTTTTATCTCATTTCTGTTAGTATTATTACAATACATATTTAACGTCAACATTTACATAAATAATACATTTATGTGTTCTATATCATTTCCTTCTTGCTTGAGCAGCTGAAAAAAGAAATTAGTTTGCCAGACCTTTCCTACAAATGAAACAAACCAAGTTTATAACCAATGTACTATTTATTATTATTGTCTTTAAATTCAATGTCTCAAGGTAGATCTTTCTTCTCAGTAACTTTACATGTGATCACATACAACAAGAAGTTGTATGGGCAATTTCACATTCTTTCTCCTTTTGATTTAGCAACCAAGTACAAGCCTTGATATCCATGCTGTTCTTAACAAACCTGTTTTCTGTGGATGTTCAATTTTCATGTAGATCCCTATACCTCATACAAGTTTTTCAAAGTTTTTACTGACAGCACCCAATGCTTTTACCACAACTGGAATCACAGTCACTTGTTTCATCTCCCATAATCTTGCTATTGCATCCTTCAACATTCTTTACTTTTTGGTCTTTTCTCTTCCAGTTTGATTTTGTCTATCACTACAATATCTAGCCATCTTGCTTCAATATGCCTGTTGCACTGGATAGTAAAAGCCACAAGATCTTGGACACTCCATTTTCTGTTGCACTCTCAGGCATGTGTTTATACCATTTACCTACTATATTGAGGCCAAACTTTCTACAAGTCTCTTTTATTATTGTCTTCTTTGAGCTTATGCTCTGGCTGATCTTCTACCATGATACTCTTACTTGGCAAGTGATAACAAATGACCAAGTGCTAGCAAGGGTCCTACTTTATCATTACATCTCCAATACCTTTATTAGGATTCTGGATGTTCCTAGCAAGTCAGGTTTTTTTGCACATCTGCAATATTAAATGGAATACTAATCTTCACAAACCACCTCCCAAATCCTTTTGTTACACTTCCAAGGGCCCTTTTTACTACTTGCACTTGCTACTTATCTTTTCAAGTCCTAATATTTTTCTTATTTTTCTTCTTCCTTTTCCTCTACCCTTCCATTTCCAGGCACCATAATATCCACAATGACACAACTTCTCTTTTTCATATCAATTAAGACAATGTCTGGCCTCCTAGCCACTTTTACATTGTTACACAGTATATTGATATCCCAAAGATGTTTGACATCATTTTTGACAGCCCCATCAGGAGAATGTTTTTACCACTTTTCTTGATCATCATCATCATGTTCCGTTGAGTCGGCTGTGACTCCTGGTGATGTCATGCACAGTCTGCCTCCACTTTACTCTGTCTCATATGTCGTCTTTCAGCTGAGAGAGATTTTTGCCCATGACTTCACATACACCGTCCATCCATCTTTGTCTTGGTCGTCCTCTTGTCCTCTTTCCCTCAATTTTGGCCAGCATGAGGTCCTTTTCGAGACAACCATCTTTTCTCATCACATGCCCAAAGTATCTTAGCCTTTGCTTTACTATTCACCCTTCTAAAGTTATTTTGGGTGCTATTCTGCCAATAACGGATTTGTTAGTTTCTCTTCTGGTCCACGGAATCTTTAGTACTCTTCTCCAGCACCACAGTTCAAATGCATCTATCCGTTTTCTATCTTGATTCCTGATAGTCCAACTTTCACATCCGTACATAGCTATGGGGAATATCATAGTTTCAACAATCCTAATTTTTGTACTCTTTGATATGTCATTACTTTTGATAATTTTAGCCAAATTTGCCAAAGCCGCCCTCGCAATAGCTAGTCTCCTCCTGATTTCTTTACTTGATCCTCCTTCTTCAGTAATCAAACTTCCAAGAAAGTTGAAATCATTTACAACTTCTATCTTCTCTCCGTCTAACATGAAATCTTTCAGTCCATCTGTAGTCATCACTTTTGTCTTTTTAATGTTCAGGTATAGGCCAGCTTGTGCACTAGTTTCCTTGACCTTACTCAGCAGGCATCTTAGATCTTCCGCATTCTCCGCCATGAGAGTTGTATCGTCAGCATACCGTATATTGTTAATAACTCTCCCTGCAATTTTCACCCCCAATTGGTCTTCATCTAAGTTAGCCGAGCGCATAATGGATTCTGCGTATAGGTTGAAGAGATAAGGAGATAATATGCAACCCTGCCTAACTCCTTTGCCTATGTTGAACCACTCTGTATCTCCATGGTTTGTTCTTACAGTGGCTTCTTGGCTGTCATATAAGCTTCTCATAAGTAGTATCAGGTGTTCTGGAACTCCCATTTTCTGCAGCTTACACCAGAGTCGATGATGATCAATGCAATCGAAGGCTTTACTGTAGTCAATGAAACAAAAATATACTTTTTTCTGATATTCTCTTGTTGCTTCCATTAGCCATCTCATGTTTGCTATATGGTCACCAGTTCCTCTTCCTCTCCTGAAACCTGCCTGTTCTTCCGGTAGCTCTCTTTCCATATAGGGTTCCAATCGTCTTTGGATGATCCTCAGCAACACCTTGCTGCAATGAGAAATTAGTGCGATCGTTCTATTATTCGGACATTCCATGACGTCTCCTTTTTTAGGCAGTGGTAAATAAACTGATCGCTTCCAATCTCTAGGCCATTCAAGTGTCTTCCAGATTTCTTGGCACAGCATTGTCAGTTGCTTCATAGCATCTTTTCCTGCTGCTTTGAATAGCTCAATCGGTATATCGTCTATTCCTGGGGATTTTTTATTTGGTATAGATTTAAGAGCTGATTCGACTTCTTCATGTGTGACTTGTGGCTCCGGTATGAAATGTTTGGAAATGAAAATGTCGTTTATCTTTGGATCGCGGTCATACAGTCCGTAGGTATATTCTTTCCACCTTTCCTTTACTTCTGCTCCATTTGTTAAAACCTTTCCATCTTTTGACTTTATAACTCCCAGCCTTGCTCTGAATTTCCCAGACAAAGACTTTATTTTCTTGAAAAGCTCATGCGAATTGCCGGTTATGTTGTGAGTTTCTAGGGATGTACACTCTTTGGACAAATAATCATTTTTGTCCCTTCTAACAAGTTTTCGAAAGTGCTGATTTAAGCGTTTGTAGTTATCTGTATCGCGTTCATTCTTTGCTTTCCTTCGGTCGTGAGCGGCACTTATAGTTTCATCTGACATCCATTTAGACCACTTTTGTGGTTTCCTTACTGTCAAAGTTTCTTTCGCCGACTCCATAATTATTCCTTTCATATCTTCCCACATCTTATTTGCAGGTTCATCTTGAGAAAGCAATTCAAACCTGTTTAATACAGCGACCAAGTAGTTGTCTGTTTTCTTCTGTTTTGTTGATTTACTTTTTATTTTATTCAACTTCACTTTGATCTTTGCTGTGAGTAATTCGTGATCTGATCCACAGTCAGCACCAGGGCAAGTTTTTGTGCTTAGCACCATGCTTCTCCATCTTTGCTGGCATATGATGTAATCAATCTGATTTCGGTAAGTTCCTCCGGGAGATGTCCAAGTATAGAGCCTTCGGTTGGGCTGTGCAAAACACGTGTTTGTGATTGTCAAGTTGAAATCAATGCAGAACTGGATTAACCTGTTCCCTGCATCATTTCGTGACCCTAGACCATGTTTTCCAGTGACATTTGTTGTTGTCAGGTTACCCACTTTAGTTGACGTGTCGTTGATTGCTTCCTCCAGCGTTTGGTAAAAATCATCTATTTCTTCTTCATCTGCTGCTGTGGTTGGGGCATATACTTGTACCACTGTCAGGTTGATACTTTTCTTGATACTCAAGCCCATTTTTCTTACAAAGATCCCAATGAACGTTCTTGGCAACATTATTGTGTCTTTTCTTGTACTCTTTTTGTGCAAGCTTTTCATATCCACTAACTGTGTGTTGTACTGTCTCTTCTCTCTTCCCACACATTCTACAAGTAGAATTGTTGTCACTTTTATCTATCCTACACTTGATATACTAATAATATACTAATTGCCTGCTCTTGGGCAGCACATACAAGAGCCTCTTTCACATTTGAAGCCACTTTTGGATAACCAATACCACATTTTCTCTGTTAACATTTTCAGTAAAACCTATGCCCATACATCTCCTTTTCCATCCATTTTTGCTTAAGCTCTTCAGATTTTTAGGTTTTTAATTTATTATTATTATTATTATTATTATTATTATTATTATTATTATTATTATTATTACCCTGAATGGTTTTATGCACTGGTTATTGGAAGTATCATTATATTTTGTATGAACCTAACCTTCACTCTATTTCCAGGTTTTCCATGTAAGATTTAAACCTTTTTGATGTAATACCTAATGCCCCATCAATTATTGGAATACCTTTAACCTTTTTTGTTTTCCACATTTCCCTACTTCCTTCTTTAAGTTCTGGTATTTTTCAATTTTTTTTGCTCTTTATCATATGCTCTGGACTAAGCCATTGCTGCAAAATCAACAATAACACATGTTTTATCTGTTTTTTTACAACTTTATGTCTGGTCTACTGCTGACATCAATGACATCACATTGTTAAAGCCCTAAATCCTAAAGAATCTTCAGCATTCATTTTCACTATATCCTTCTAGATTATGTTGGTACAATTTTTTTCCCCAAAATTATCATGTCTTCTCTTATATTTCTGTTTGGGAAGTTTTTTATCAGCACAAACAATTTTATTTCTCCACACATTTTACACAATCATGACAATGGGTTGTTTGAACTGTTGTCCATTTTATGCTTTATGTAATATGTTCTTGATGCTTGTTCTTGTGCAGCATACACTAATGCTTGAGTTTCTACTGTCAGACCACTTTGAATTAGCTAGTCCTAGTTTTTTCCTTGTTCGCTTCATCAGGCATATATCACAAAAACTGTTATAAATATTACTGTTATAGTATTTATTTCTTTTGGTCTTGAGTAAAGATCTAATTATGTTATTTGTCCTAAAAATGGATAACAACAAGTTATCAAAAGTTTCAAGACTTCCTTCACCACTGTCTAGATAGGACTTTACTGTTCATACAGGATACATGCTGTTCCTAACAAAGCTGTTTTCTGTTTTATTTTCACCCTGACATTAATTTCCACTTATTTCCAATAGCCATCACATTTCTTGCTCACCATTCCTAGAGCTCCAATAACTGGTATTTCATAAGCCTTCTTTTAATTCCAGTGTTACAAGTTATTATTATTATTTAATGAATTAATGTTATTGTTATTATTGTCATTATTGTCATTATTGTTGTTGTTGGGTTGGGTTGTTGTTTTTTTTTCCTTTGTAACCACAGATACAGAACAGATACACTGTCTCTTCCTTCAAAGTTATATCTGGTCTTCTTGTTGTACAATGCATCATCATTTGGTGTTCACTATCCCACAAGATCTTTTTGCAATTGCTCTCAATCACATACCCTTTTTCCCATTTTCCCTTGTACTAGACCATTGTTTCTTTAAATAGACCTTCTTTCTTTGTCCATTCAACTGCCAATATCATTAGTACATTATGATGCCCCCTCATATATTCTGTCACTGCTAGCGTTTTGCATCTAGATAACAATTGTTTGCACAGTCTCCCTTATTCCACCACAACCTGCAACTGTCTACAATTCCTTTGACTTGGATCTACCATCTCCAACATGTATATAGCTAACATGTATATAGCTATCTTCTTAAGATCTGTGTTGCATTTGTATTCCTCTATATTATTTCCATTTGCATTTTCTTTTCACCAAATTCCCTTAATCACACCTTTTGTTTTCCTTCTTTGGTTTCTTGTGTAGTAATTTACAGTTGTCGTATCATTTTTCATTACACTTAATGAATCTCCTTCCAAACTTCACCTACTTACTGTACATCTACAATATATCTCTTCAGTGTCTTCAGTGTCTTCAGTGATGTCTGTTCTTTCTCATATTCCTTTTCTCATGCTTTCCTTATTATCTATAATTTAATTCATATTCTATAGATATAAATTGAATTATAGAAACTGTGGATGTAAAAAATAATAATTTGAAAAATAAATTATTTCACATAACAAGTAGACCATTAAGGCTAAACTGCTCTGATTATAATGGTTCATATTCTTTATTTTTCTTTATCAACTGGCTTGAATCACTCATGCTTGCAGATGTGGTGGCAAGCAGACAGTGACTGATTTTGAGTGGAGAAAGCCAGTCTGGTTTTGTCAATCAAAATAAAAGGGTGCTATCCAGCAATCAGATACACCAAAGTGAAAAACAGGGTTTCATAGATCAGTTGTTGTGTGTAGATCATATTTCTAATATTTTTTAACATGATTTCCCCCAGTAACTGGGGCTTAGACAGAGCCCTTATAGGGACTTTTGTTTTGGCAGTGGGGAATTTTTTGGCTGGATGCCCTTCCAGGTATCAGCCAATGGCTTTTTCTTTTTGTAAAGTCCCAATTTCTTTTTGCCCACACAGGGAATTGAACTCAGAACCTCTTGGTTATGGTACAGCTGCACTAACCCTTAAGCTACTGTTCCTCAGATCACATTTCTAATTGCTGGTTAAAATTTACTTTTAAAACTTGAGGATTTCAACTAGAAATAGTTGGTACATCCCACAACATTTTGTTTTGGTTTCATCAGCCAATCAATTTAAGGTTTGTAATATATCAATTGCTTAAACAATTAAAACAAAAATGCACACTAAACAAGATGAACTTTTTGAATGTTATTTCTGCATGAGCCTGGAATAGCTTGTGTATGAACTTTTGATATGAAATATGAACGTTAAAAGTAACTAAAACTTAGACTGTAGTAGATCTAGTTTTAATGATTGTTACTATTTTTTCAAGTTGACAATCTTCAAACCAGACTTTCATTGTGATTCTTGGTGTATAGCATGTGGATTGGCTTGATTGATGGTAAACCAAATTGGTAATGGTTTTCCTCACTCTGTATCATTGTCTCAATAATTCACCACACCTGATACATTTGGGTATTAAGAGACAGGAAATTTATTATAGCATTCTTATGATTATTGATGGCATAAATTTGCATTGCCATTTGTGGTCTTGTTATGGGTAGGTTAAAACATACTCCCACTTTGCATCATGTTTTCTCACCATCAGCTTACACCCAACAGGATAATAAGGATGGAGTGAAAGGCAGGAAGCCGAAATAGTGGCAAAATAATTACCAGTGCCAGAGCACTAAAAATGCTGGAAAAGCAACATCATACCTATCAACCATTGTGTATGTCTGCTTTAACTACCATAACTTCAGGGCAAATTAACAGCCAGGTTGATAATAAGATTTCTATCTCAGCTGCCACCAATAATATAATCAAAAGTGATTTTTCTGTAGCTATCAGTGGCATCCTTATTTAAAGCACTCAAGAAGGAAATTGTAAATTATGTGGTATGGAAAGGGATTTTAGTGCTGTGTATAAATCAGAGAGAAAATAAGACCTTTTTGCAGCAATCAAACATGCAAAAATACTGCCAACAGCAATATACTGCCAAACACTACAGTCATTGGAAACCTATGGAAGACATTGATACTGGAAGCTTAGAAAGCTATACAGTCAAACCCGTATAAGATGGCCACTTTTGGGACCAGGTAAAGTGGTCTTCTAAGACAGGTGGTCATCTTATACAGTAAATATTATGTAAAAACGAAGCAGCATAAACAGGCCCAGTTAGGGTCATTTTAGGTGAGTGGTCATTCTATAGAGATGGTTATTTAAATAGAAAAATAGTAAAATCAGAGCAAGAACACTCAAGCAACAGATTTTTGCCTCAGAGAAGACCATCTCTTTGAGTCCTTCTAGCACAGCAGAGGGTCACTTTTTTGTCTCTCTTGAGTACTGGAATGAAACTTATAAAGATATCAAACTATCAATTCTGCCTGGGTTGTGTGCATATATAATTATTAGCCATGACTTTTTTTAACCAACACCAAGATCTTCAAATTCCCTTCAGAGACAAGAAACCTACTTTTTTCTGTCAATTGACTTACTACTGCTAAAATGGATGTCACAGCCCTATTTGAGAGCCTGACAACAGATTGCCACTAAGTGCAAATCTCACCACCAATCTCACCACTTAAGAAAGCCTGATGAAGTATTCATTGAATCTAAAGTACTGAAACTCTTGTCAAAAGATTTTATTGTATCCTCAAGTCACCATGGAGGGCCCAAGTCAGTTACTACAAATAAGCATCACAAAAAGTGATGTGGTTGACTACAGACTATAAGCCAATTTACTAAACCTGATTCCTATCCTCTTCTATACAAAGATCAGATGATTGAGAAAATATTTTGTTAGGAGTACTTCAGTACATTAGAGTTGTGTAGTGCTTATCACCAACAGGAAGGTTGTACAATGATTTTGAGGCCAAAGGAAACCTCTATCAATTTATTAGGATTCTTTTGGCATTATCCAATTTTGCCACCTGCTTTTAAAGGGCCGTTAACAAAATCATCTCAAAAGAAAATATTAAAGACACTTGCTTGCCTTGACATTGTAACTATTTGAAGAAAAAGTCAAAAGGAACATGATAAAAATTGTGAAAAATATTTTTTCCCCAGTGCAAAAAAAGCTTATTTTGTTTGTAAAAGTGAAAGCATCATTTCTCTCAATGAGATCCAGCTTCATCGTGCTCGCATCTCAAAAGGCAGCATTGAACCAGACCCTGAACCTTTGAAGAAAGTTGCTGAATATTGTGACATTTTTCTCAAGGCATGGCAGTGGGCATATATTCCTACTATTCACAATGGATCTCACATTTCTCAGACAAGTTTTATCCACTCATTGAAAATAATTTTTTCCTGCTCCCACAGGAAGCTCAGAATTTTTTGACTTTTTGAAAGCAGATATTAAAAAGGTTGTACTAGTTCAACTCCCCCCTGATTATTGAAACATGTTTTGGTTATTGCTTTAGTGGTCACACAATCAGAATGGCAGACCAGTCACACTATTTACCAGATTCTTAAACTCCAATGAAAAGAACCATTCATCTGTGGACAAGGAAGCCTGTCCCATACTTAAAAGACTGCCAGAAATTAGAGACCTCACCGGTGACTAGTGACTAACTGGAAAAGTGTTTTCATTATGTTTGACAATTCTAGCTAAATTTATGTTATCTATAGACCTGGTAGAGAAAACCATGCTGCAAACATGCTGACCAGAGCTTTCTGCTCTGCTGCTTCCACTAGCAACATTAAGACACTAAAGATCTTCATTCCAACCTCTCCCACCCAGGTGTTGAAAGAATGGACCAAGTGAAACAAGTTTTATCCTTGTGTGGAATCTGTGCAGAAATAAGACCTTCTTTCCATAAGCCACGGCATTCAGAGTTCATAAAAGCCACTCAGCCCTTTGAGTGGCTCTTTGTTGGTTATAAGGGACCTCTTCCTTCAAGGTCTTCAGATAAGTATCTGCTCACCATCCTATATATAAGTACTTTCAATTTCCCTTCTTCCTATGGTCAGATATGAATGCATCTAAAGTAATGAGATGTTTAATACAATTGTTGCCCTTGTTTGGAATGTCATCCCACATACATTCTGATAGGGAAGCCAACTTCATGTCTATTAACCTAAAAACATTTCTATGTATTTTTGTAGGGCATTTAGCTTTCCATGAAACATTGGGTATTTAAACCACTTATTTTCACTTTTTGTATAAGAAAATGAATTCATGTACTGTTATTGAAGTGTTTGTGATCCATCTCTGTACAATTTCTTTATTATGTAATGAAATAACACCTTACGTTGCACTCATGTATCCAGATCATTACTTTACAGTATCACCAAACATTTATCTTCATTTTTTGATATTTGCTAATTTGTTAATTATTTTGCTATTTCCACTTTATGCTGACTGCAATTGACAAATATATTTGAAAGCAAAATTGTTGTGTTGATAAGGTGGTGGACACTTCTTTTAAAGATTCTCTTCCTTATATTCAATTTCTTTTTCATAGGTTGCGCTAAAAATTATAAAACATTGTTATGAGGAAGGAGCAGGAGAGGTTGCTCAAGGTGTTCTGTTGGGTTTAGTTGTTGATAAAAAGTTAGAAATAACAAATTGTTTTCCTTATCCAAGAGTGGAAGATGAGAACTTTGATGAAGGTACGTATTGGTTAAAAGATCATAATTTTGTTTCATGCTAGCAAAATTAATTATGAGTTGTGAGTTAATGGACTTCTTACCAAGTTATTGTAGGTGACATTTTACAGTGCTCTGTAATATGAAAGGATCATACAATCAACCAGTTTTTACAGCACAGGCAGTTAATGTGCTCATATATATTTCATTTATGTTCGTTTCACAACCAATCAATAATATATTTATTTTTGACATTAATTTTTCTTGAACAGGAATCAATTATTGTAATTGATAAATGATAAAAAAGCCTTTATTATTGATCAACCTTGAGTTAAGCTGGGTATGAAGAATTATAAGTATTATGAGAACCCCAATTGTGTTTCAGAATGTCTAAAAGTAATTATCCTTAAGCATATTAGCAGAAATCAGAATTGAGTAATTATTTGGAAAACGTTTCTATTTCTTTTGTGTAAACAATAATACTTCCTGCCCAATCTTGTTGGTGTATGTCACTGTAATTTTGTCTTGTAAATTACAAAAGCCAGCCTTTTACGACACCCCCTCCCTATCCTGCACCAGATTGAATAATTAATGAAAGTAATTTTGCTTAAAATAAAGAAGTTCCTCTTAAACCACAAATCAGAAAGATGCATTTTTCTTTACAGCAATACCTTATAACTGCCAGTATGTATTGAGAATTTTTGCTTCAAGAACCATTACAGCACCTTGATTTTGTTTTGATCAGTTCAATTTATGACAAAATCCACAACATTTCTTTTAATGGGTTTATCTTTTGTATCTTTATTCTTTTTTAACATCACTTTCCCCCATGTTTAGTCTCCTACCAGATTGAAATGATGAGAAAATTGAGAGATGTCAATGTAGATCATCTTCATGTTGGATGGTATCAGTCCACGTTTCTTGGATCATTCTTAACAAAAAACTTTGTTGAATCTCAGTTTAATTATCAAAGATCAATTGAAGAGTCAGTTGTGCTTGTTTATGGTAAGTTTTTACTGTCACTTTTGTTCTCATAGATATAAAAGTAAAATAAGTAAATTAGAATTTTAGTTTAAAAAATTATGATGAAAATTTTAAACAAATTGTTTCAGTCTGGTTGTATTATTTTTTCACCTGAGATTGCATTCCATTTTTATTTCTTGATTGTGCCACCTTGTAGAAGGTACTGTTGTAATCCTTAAAATGACCTGTAGATGTGCAGCTGTGATCTATTTTATCATATTCAGAGAGGTGTGTGCCAACAACCTACACCCACATCAACATGATATATCTAGTTTATAATTTTACAGGGGAAACCATGATTTTATTGATTTTTATGTGTGAGAAGACGAAAATGCAAAATAAGTAATTTTGAAATTTAGCAGTGTTTTGAAATGATTTTAAAAGGCTTTTGCTCACTTTAACAAAAAAAAACATAAATACTTTTCCAAAGAGCTTTTTGAATATTTAACAACAATTTAGAGCTATAAAGCTATTTATCCTTTTGAATCCTATTATGAAATTGCATCCTATTCCAATCACAGCCTTTGGTGATATATACAATTTTAAGACCCATGAAAGTCTTTTCACATTTGAAGTGTGTTTTCCATTTTCCTTGGAATATTCTAGATCCTTTGATGACTCATCAGGGTGTACTATCCTTCAAAGCTTATCGCCTTACAGCAGTTTTAATGGAGCTCTACCGAAGCGGAGAAAGAGTTTTCACACCAGAAGCGTAAGTAGCTTTTTTTTTAAGACCAGCTGTCATACGGTGGAACAATGGCAGCTTTTTCCCGATGACTATAAAATTATTACCTGTTGTTCTGCTTACAAGTACTATAACCAGTACTCTTAAAACACAGACTCCAACAGTTATTTCTTCTCTTCCCTGGTCTTGGTACAGGTTGAGTCTCATGTTTGATTTGCCTAACATAACAGTGTTGCAGATTTTGATTTATATTTTTTTTGTTTTGGCAGATATTGATATTTGTATTTGTAATATGGTATACTTTAAGGATGGAACCAAAGTCGTCATGAAATGACGACCATTTCCATTTTTGAATACAGTTTATATATTTTTCCAGAATGTATTTTTCAGCATATGACTAAAATTTTTATAATTTTTTATATATAATATAATATATATATATAATATAATATATATATAATATAATATATATATATAATATAATATATATATAATATATAATAATATACATTCTAGCACGTTAAACCGAATATGATGATGATGATGATGATGAATATATATAATAATGTATACATATAATATATATATATATATATGTCAAGGAAAGAAGACACTAAACTGGATCAGTATTAGTAAGTATATAATAGCATCAGAAAGAAATTAAGATTAAATTTACTTGCAACTAAATAAAATAAAAACTGAAGCAAGTAAGCATTTTATTTTTAATTAATACACAAAGGAAAGGGAGTTGGGAGCAACTCAATTTATTGTGGTACTTGCAAGCACTGGGTACATAAACGGTGCAGTGGAATAAAGGGCAAACTGACAGAAAGTAACCGTTTTAGCTGCAAGAGGTGCATAGAAGGAGAGGCAACCTGTGACTTAAATCTATGAAACGTGCATTTGGAAGGTGAGGAAATTGAAGTTGTCCAGAAGTTTTGCTACCTTGGTGACACCCTTGGAGCTGAGGGGGGAGCTGGTGCAAGTGTTACAGCAAGGGTTAACAGTGGATGGAGTAAGTTCAGGGAGCTGATGCCATTGTTAACCAGCAGAGCTCTGCCATTACCTACCAAAGGTAGAGTCTACCAGGCATGTGTACGTAGCACAATGATGTATGGCAGTGAAACTTGGCCAGTGAAAGCTGAAGATGTCAGCCGCATGGAGCGGAATGACATGAGAATGATAAGATGGATGTGCAACGTAAGTCTAAAGGACAGGCTCAGTTCTAATGAACTCAGAAGGAGATTGAATCTGGACAGTATTGGCAGCTGTATGCAGAATAGGAGGCTTCGTTGGTTTGGTCATGTGGAGAGAATGGACAAGAATGCTTGGACAAGTAGATGCAGAACAATCAAGGTGGCAGGAACCACTGGCAGAGGAAGACCAAAGAAAACATGGGAGGAAGTGATAAGGATGGATCTGAAACAAAAAGGTGTCAGCAGAGACCTGGTGAAGGATAGGATAACTTGGAAGTGAATTTCAAAAAAGCGTCCAACACATGCTACCGTGTAAAATGGACGTTAAACCGAATATGATGACACAATTAATGATAGCAGTCATTTTTTTCTGATACATAGCATTTTATGTGGAGGTGAAATTAAGATTTTAAGATAGAAGTGACATTTTGTAATTTTGAAAAACCCAATTACTATTGTTCCAAAAAGAAAGTAAAAGCTTTACCAAACATTGCAACTCCATCATGCTACATAAACGTGGAGGAGAGGTACAGGTACAGGTACAGGTACAGGGGCAATACTTTCGGATGAAACATACGAACCAATAAAATGAGCTGGAAGTTAATGCTCGCAAGGATTATAAAACACTGTGTAAAGTTTCTTTTTAGTGTAATTTGCCTTATTAACAAGGGGTTTAGGCATAACAGTCTCCCCATTATTATTTTTTACACTACCTTCATTTCTTGTTAAACTATCAATACATGCTGTTTAATGTCGTCAAGAAGTCCATGACACATTCCCAGTTTGTTATCAGTGGACACATTTCTCACTGTACTCCCAGTGTCATCTTCACCGTCACTATTGCATCCAGGATCACCATGATTATTTATTTATTTATTTATTTATTTATTTATTTGTTACGAATATTTATACAGAATAGTCTCAAAAATGATATTTATGTCTATATTTTTAAATTAAAATTGCGGCTTTCCAGGGAGTTCTGTTGGAAAGTAAAAAGAAAACAAACAAAGAAACAAGCGGAAAATACTACCACTATTACTGATAATAAATTGATATTGATAATGTTAATAATAATAGTAGTAACACATCATTAAATATATTTGAAAAACTTAGTAAATACAAGGATCTTGAAATAGAAATAACAAAAATGTGGCATCCAAAAACCACTACAATTCCTGTTGTTGTTGGAGCTCTTGGAATGGTATCAAAAATTGCACAGTATTACATTGACCAAACCCCTGGAAATATATCTTTTTCTGAAATACAGAAAATCGCACATATGGGTACATCACACATCTTGCATAAAATTATTTCTATGTAGAGTGTAGCCTCGTTATTCTTTCAGTTGCTTGAGGTCCCAGGATAAGACTTGGCACAGATCGTATTTGAACAAAGCAAATTCAAAACATAAAATAATAATAATAATGTTTACAAAGAATTGTACATTTCAGACAAAAAAAAAGTTTTATGTTGACCAAAAGAAATTCTTTAATGAAGTGAATGGTAGAAACAAGTAACGAGGTACATACTGCCGAGGAGAGTAAACAATTCTGGAGTGATATATGGTCTGTGAAGAAAGAACATGACGAAGAAGCTTTATGACTTAATAAACAGAAAAAAGAAATCCACGAATCCAGAATGAAACCACTAGTCATCAGTACATAAAATGTTATAAAACAATGCAGGATAATGCTTCATTGAAAAGCACCTGTTATTGATGGGGTACAGAGATTTTGGATACAGAAATTTCGTAACGTACATGAACGGATAACAGAACAAACTAGATGTATAGCCCTCTATGCATGATTGGTATATGATGTCCAGCGATAGGAATTTTTGGGGAAATGGGGGGACGTTAGTGAAAGGCATAACAACAGTGATCTGGAACAGAATAGCTCAGGTGGAAGAGTATGTGTTCTTGATAGCCGTAGGCACTGTTTTGTATCCAATTTGATGCAAACATATTTTTCACTTTGCTACAATAATAAATCCGCTTCATCTATGTTATACTATTTTTTATATACTTATTGTGAATTGAATTTTGCATGCCTTTTTTATTTCATTTATTATTTCCCGGTTTTATTTTGTTTTTCTCTCTGTATTTTCCACAAAAGCCTGACAAAGAAGGGTATAAGCTATGACAACTTGTTCGAAGAAGTTCCAGTGATTATCAAAAACTCAAATTTGATGACAGCGTTACTTTGTGAGATGCAAGATATGACTACTGTTCAAAACAAAGATGCATTCCTAAGTTTAGCTACCGGGTGAGTGATCTGTTAATTTTAATTAACAATTGTGTTCGTCAAACACTGCTTCTAAATAAGTTTAGTTGAAACGAAAAATGATTTTATATCAGAATTTGTTATGTAAGCAACTTGAATTCCTAGATAGTAAGAAATTATACCGCTCTCTACAAAACAATCAGGAAAGGTCGTTTGAAGCAACGCACAAAAATTATCAAAGTTTTCAATAATAGGTCGTAAACATTAACTATTTTTTTATTTTGTAATGCTTATTTCTAGATCGTACTTGGAAAAGAGTGTGCAACTTCTGATGGAAGGTGTGGATGAACTGTACCAGGACTCGCAAAAACTATTTAAATATCAGAAGAATGTTGCCACACAACAACAGCATATCGAAGTTTATAAAGCAAAAAGGGTATGGTTTCTTTTTTTGTAATAACAGCATTTTATGTGCCTTGCTGCTGGATGTCAGTTTACTATTTGTTCTGTTTTTTTCTGTGTAGTGTGCTTCTAAATTATGCGTAATTCTTTTCGATGAACCGAGGAAAGTTGGGAGAGACAATACAATCGAAATAACTCATTTTAGTTTAGTACAAATACTTTGACTGGGATTGTAACAGATCCAAATCGTGACTGGCACTTTGCTTTTGGGGGACCGTCTTCTCGAGGATTGTTGTTCGACCAGAAATGGTTGCATGCCTGAGAACCTTGTGTATATTTGTTTTTTGTACAAGTTGTATTTGTCTGCTACAGTGAAGAGTAGTAATTTTTCCAAGCTTGCAACTCCTCCAATCTCCAAACTCCACCAGTTCTCCACAATATTCACAATGATATTAGGGGTTTTTAATACCTTTAACTTATGCATTGCTTTGCTTTGCTTATGATACTTGATGCAGCATTCACCAAGATAATACCTTTTCTAATACTACTATCTTCAACCTTTTCTTTGATTTGCATAGTTCCCAGAGGTTCAGTTACCGTACCGGATCCAGAATACACTTAAGATATATCGTTTTAAAATTGCTACTCTCACATACTTTGTCTGCTGTTCGTTATTCATTGCATAAAGAAATCCTATCATAACCACAAACTTTGAATTCTTTTGCTTTAGCTAGTTCAATATTGGTTACTTTTGTACTAGCATTCTATGATTAATTTGTTGTATTTTAGTGACCATTTCCTTCTATGGCGCCTTAACCTAGTAGTTGGTTGACGGCAGGGTTCATGTAGCGCAAACATGCGACTCCTGTTACCCTTTACTGCTAATCGCTGCAACCACGTTAACACCATTATTTCACGTATTAAAAATGGGCATTACACTTATTGAAGAATAGTAGTGAAAAATGGCATAGGAATCCTCAGACCGAAGACCGACCATGTGTGCATTAACAAGTAGGCAGGTTTACCTCCGAGATAAAGGTAGGTGTAGATAAGGTGCCCGAGAAAGCCGAGTATAAGTACCTTGGTTTGACACTTTATAGAGTGACAGTGGTAGTGATAAAGAGGTGGAAATTGAGTTAGGTTGGGGTAGTTTCAAGAAAGTGCCTTGAAACAAAAGAGTCCCAGCGAAGGTCAAGGAAAAGGTGTATAAATCTTTGGTTGACCTGCTTTGATTTATTGGACAGAAACGATGCCAATGACTAGCTACTTGGAGAGGAAAATGAACTTAGCAGAGATGCGTACACTGCGACGGTCTCTTGGAGTTACTAGGTAGGATTTCATCAGGATCTACATGTTCAAAGGAGTTATTGGAGTTAAGGAGATAGCTTTGAAGTTGCGCAAGGCTACGTTGAGGTGGTTCGGGCATCTACAAAGGAGGGACGTAGAGTATGTCGGGCATGGAGTGATGGAAATGAGAGTATTCGGGGCGAGAGGGAAATCAAAGAGGAAATGGCACGATTGTGTGAAGGAGGATATGCAAAAGATAGAAGTGGAGCAGGCGGACGTGGATGGATCGACCCCTGTGGAGAAGAAGAAAGATTGGGCTGTAACGACTCTCGAAAATGGGAGTAGCTGAAAGCTCCACGATCTTGGCAGCTTTTTGTCAGTAACTAAGAAATCTTTTCACTGTTATTATTATATTTTGATAATGTTAATAATTATTAACATCAAAATGGTAGATATTTATATAATTTTACATAAAGGAGCAAAAATTGTTATAGGTCTAAATTATACGGGAGGTATCCATAAAATTGGGTTTTTAAGAGGACGTCGGAAACTTTGTTCGAATTGCTTAGATGCAGATAATCTACCTCAATCTTTTTACATTTGTCTCTTAAATACATGTATAATTAAGATTTATTGTATATTTCTGTTCCTTAGGAAACGGACAACAATGAAAGACGGGCACGTGGCGAGGCTCCACTACAGGAGGAGGATATTTCTCGTTTATTCCCACCAATCCCACCGCCACCAAGATTAGAAAATATCTTAACGAATTCTCAAATAAGTACTTATTGTGAACAGTTAAATCAATTTGCCTCGCAGTCATTTGCAAAGTTGTATGTAGCTGAAGCTGTACAAAAGAAATCATGATGTGCTGGAAAGAAATCTACTGGTTTAGGGCAGTTTCATTCGTGTTTTGCATCGTTTTATCTTAATCTTACCCCTTTATTTGGGTGATCCCTTTTTGCCATGCATAGTCGGCATTAGCGCTGCGCGGCTAAGGAAATACAATTTAGTTCTTTGGCATTTACATCGTTAATTCATTAGTGCAAGCCGACCATCGGTAACATGTACAGTGTCCACATGCTTCTACATATAACAGAAGTCGAGGTAAAATCTAAAGCAATAAGATGGAAAACTGTGAGCTGTTTTAACCGGAATTCGAATCGTAAACCGTGGCTGTGATGTCCATCAGCCCTTTTAATCCAACCCGATCATTTTTAAAGCTTCATCCTCCAATGTCTTCTGTTTTCTAAAGTGGTTGTTTTGGAGAAGGTCCGTCGAATAACTTAATACAGTGGAATCCCGCTATAACGAACCCCGCTTATAACGAACTTCCTGCTATTACGAACTAAAAGTCCGGTCCCTTGGATTCTGGCAAGTAAATACTACTGAAAATACTCCCTGTATAACAAACCCTCAGTATAACGAACTTCCGTTATTACGAACCAAATTTCTGTTCCCGTCATCACAAAGACCCCCTGTACAACGAACTTTTGAGAAAACTAACCGTGATCGCGTGTGGTTAAAACAGATAGAAAACATACGTTAACCTTAATCTGTCAGTCTAGTGTAAAGGTGTTATAATGGCCAGGCATGTGTTGTGTCTCTGTTATGTCCGGTCGACTGTACTGTACTAACTGATGTGAAAAGAAAAAAAGACAATAATATCCGGCAATATTGAATCATTTCATCAAAGACTCTTGATGTACCAATGAATCTAATCTGTCCCTCAAATTGTAGCATACACGGAACTTGCATACCCTCACCGTCTCCAAGGTTCACTGGTTTCCCTGAAATTCGTACAGAGCACTTGGCATAGGCATCACTCCTTAAAAAATAGAAAATTGTTTTTGCACAACGTCCGTTACAGCCTTTTTCAAATGTCCAACAACTCTGACATCTTTTAATACACAAACAGCATATTTATCCGTTGGGTTGTCTGGTTGTCTTTGAGTTTCCAAAATTTCATTCACAGTCGGGGTCCATAAACTTCTGTAAGCATGGTAACCTTAAACATAAGAATCAACTTCCCAATTTTTTGTTATGACGATGGGCAAATCAACATCAAAGGGAATTTGAACATCACGTACTGGTTCCTTTTTTACATATCTTCTTTTACAGCTTCGACGATTTTAGGTTGAGATATCCAAATCAGTGCCATTGTATGCTAGGTCAGTAGGTCAGTGATATAACAGTAGATTTGTAATTAGGTTTCGATCGTTACTTCTGCTCATTGGAGTGATGAGTGCAACTCATAATTAGGTGACGAGGTGTCAAATAAATTCATTACAAAATAAATAAGGGACCATTCGTTAAGTAAGCAGTTGCTCTACACGCTTGCTAGGCTACAGCTGTAAGATGGCTGATAAAGTAAAAAAGAAAAGAAGTACACTTCCAATTAAAAGAAAGTACCAGGCTTTACAAGATATTTCATCAGGGATACCAAAGAAGTTAGTAGCAGAGAAATATGGAGTGCCAAGAAACACAGTATCAACCTGGCTTGCAAACAGGGAAAAAATCATGGCTGCTTATGAATCTGGAGGAGTAAATCCTA
>RDPX01000278.1:801501-824271 GCA_003991215.1 Morbakka virulenta
ACGCATTTAGGTTTCACTAATAAATTACACCTAGCTAACAAATCACAATGATAACTTTGATACATTAATTTTCTTCGATATTTGCACTATGAACACCACACAAAGGTAACAAATCTTTGTAAAACTGTCAGTTGTAATTTGATTGTGGAGTAACACAACTCTGAAAACCCCTTATTTAGCATTTAAATTTTAATTGTAGAGTAGACTCTGCTCATTAATCAGGAATGTTTGGTCTTTTTATACTTTGGTATGATTTTTATTGTTGTTGTTATTATTGTTGATAAAGACTATGTTCAGCATTCGATTTCAGCCAAGTTAACAAACATTTCAGAATTGTATTTCTGTTATTATTTAAATGCCGATGATCTTGATTTTTATTGTTTTGGCGTTCTGATTTCCGTGAGAGTAGGGAAAGACAATACTGTATTTCTATCGTCCTAGTATCTTAAACTATATACAGTAAAAGCAGTAATCCTTCGAATGCTTCGTATTTCACAAACTAAATTCTAGAAAAAAAGTTTCAGTCTACAACTATGATCACAAATTATATTCTTTCATTTCTTAGGCTTGGAAGGGACTTCTACAAAGTCATCAAGCGTATTTATATCTTTTTCCACTTACAATAAATATTCCGGTAGGACTTTTGTTCGATGTAGGCAAAATCAGAGCGTTATCAAGCTACTGTATCATCAACCGGAAGAAGTGATGACAACCTTCAGACTCTGTAGTCTGAATGTGGGATGTTTGAGAGGTAGATGTGGTGAAGTAGCAGAGTTTCTTGAAAGTAGGAGATGTAGAGTGAAAACGGATTTTTTTTGAGGCGCAGTTTGATACAGATTCCAGGTTGGCTGGCATGAAGAACTTCATTGGTCAAATATCTTAAAAGAGTTCATGGATGAGAGATTTCTCAGAAAATATCTGTCAGCCCACCAGTATCTTTAAATGTTATATTTATCTATCTCTTCACCGATGCAATTCTCGCAGTTTAAAAGGTGGTTCTTTCTACACTTTTGCGCAAAAATATTTAAAAAATGGAAGAGAAACTAACGTTCAGTTAAGTGAAACTGAAACTTGAATTGTAACAAACGAATGAAAAAATCATTTTGAAAGAAACAGCTTGTTTTTCATATAAACAGCATTCACTATATTTTCTATTATGTTTTTGTTTTATATTTTATGTTCCTGGGGAATCTGTTTACGCGATTGTAGTTAAGGCCTCTTAAAAAGTTCCTTTTATTAATTTTACAAAACCATATTTCACATCCATGCTCTGCAACACTTAAATGAAGCTACCACGCAGTCTTTTGCCGTCTTCTCTCTTGTATCATTTGTAGGTGTCACTTTATTGCATACATGATTGTTACGTCGATACCTATTTGCATTTCTTTGTTTACTCTTGACTTATTCTCAGATAAAGTGTTTTGGTAAGCTTGGCTCAGTTGACAATTATTACTTCAAGTTCTTATTAGGTTTCACTTAATACAGCAAAGTCCTCCGAAAGGTCTGGGTAAGTTGAGTCATTTAGCTATTTTATCCCAGCACGTGGACTATTCATTGCTCTTATCGTGACATATCCCTGTTTATTGCCAATCTGTGGCAATAAAGAGCAGGGGTAAAATAACATGGCTTCACATACCAGTGACAAAGACCTCGGAATTTCCAGTGTCTGCTTCTCTACGACAACTTGACTTTGAGTACTTATTCTTGAATATTTGGAAATATTTCTAAAACTCACGCAGTGATGAAAACTGCGAAGTATCAAAAACATTTGTTAAAGACAATAGGTTTATTGAGAGAGACGTTCAAAATGCCAGACTGTTCAATGTTTTATGAGCATAAAAATATACTGGATACAAAAAGAGCTGCAGAGAAGCCTTTTCTTTTCTTGTTTTTATTTAGAGCATTTTTCAGTTGAATTAGCAAAGAACTGAAGATAATTTTACAAAATATAAATAAAAGATTAATCCATTTTGCGTTGGAAATATTCATTTGTATTTCCAGTTATTGGTATCTCAGCAATGACGTATTTTCGCCAAGGGTCTGGAGGTGTTATTCTTTTTAAAACCTTCATGTGATAGATTTGTTAGTTTTTTTTCGACGATTTCCCACCATGCTTCCTAGATTTTTATGATATTTGATGAAAGCAAATTGGATTGTTATTCTTTAGCATTTTGAGTTCACTCTTGCTATCCGACTTGATGATAGCATCAAGATTTACTGCTAGCTATTTGTGTATGGCTAGGCTTCAAAACAAAATATTGCCGTGTAATATGGTTGACTCAGCATCTCCTTGGAATGTTCAACCCGACCGCTACTCTGTTCTTGATCTGTCAACAAGACATTACCAGACATACCTTCAACTCTTAGCTGACCCTTTCACATATCAATTTCTGATCATACAACATAAATCTTTTGAACTATTTCTGCGTGCAGCGTCTACTTCTTTACTTTTCGGCGCGAACCACATTTATTTTCTTACTGCTTTGCTTTCCCTGATCTCTCTTTAATATTAAAATCAAGATTAAATGTGGGCAGTTTTAGCCAGTTGAATAGCAATACAATGATGGAGGAGGGGGCGGTGACAACATTAACAACAAAAGATACCTTGACAATACTATTGTAAAGGAAGCTGAAGAAAATCTTTGATAAATGCTTCATGCAGTGGTAAAAAGTAGCTTAGAAAAAGGCCTGGAAAAGGTTACCAAAAAACCCAGAATGCATGGTAATATCTAAGAGAGCTGTTGTTCCAGTGTGTATTACCAGATGAAAAAAAACAACAATTCAGTACCTTCTAGTATCAAGGAAGCATCACAATATGCAATGAAAAACGTTTTTCTGAAATAATGAAAAGAATGACTATGTCAAATGACAGCTTTCACAACATAAGAAGTATTTTTACAAATAGCTAAAACAGGGCACTTTAATTAGAATCCATGAAGCATATATTTTGACAGTTCTATATGGGTGCGAACTCTGGAATCATGATAAGGACACAGAGAGAAGATTAAAGACACCCGAAATGTGGTATTAGAAAAGAATATAAAAGACCTCACGAATGGAAAGGCAACATAACAAAGAGATAACGGCATTGGTCAACCACGGCGTATCACTGGTCATATCAACCAGAAAGCGGCAGCTTTATAGTCTGGCACACGTTTGTAAAAACGTTGGATTGGAAAAGCAGATGCCATGTGAGAGAATTAAAGGAAGGAAAAACAGAGGTAGACAGAGAATAACGTTCATGGATGGTCTCAACAAATTATAACTCTATTCTAAGAGGCAACATCTGGTTACAAAAACGTGACCAGTTTTTTTTTATTTATTGATGATATCTTAAAGAATTGGCCTGTGAAATTTATGAGAAAGGTACGTATCATCAACACAGAGATTGTAAATGCTGGAAAACTGTATACTGCCTTCGACAATTTAATTGTTTTATTTCCTGTTTCATAGAAATAGGGTTTCTATTTCCCCGTTTTAGTTGTCACTTACCAATAAAAGTAGTAGTTGTTGTAATAGTTATTTTAGTGGTAGTAGTAGTAGTGATCTTCGTGTTTTTCAGGTGCCATATTTTTCCAGAACGTTGGCGATCATAGTCTTCTGTCTTCTCCGGTGTTTCGTTGTTGTTACAATGTCAGAACATCGCCTTGAGTTATCAAGCTCTTTCTTCAGACTTAATAGAAAAGTTAAACGCTGTCTTACCCTGTTTCTCTCTCCAATTTTCCCAGTCAACATCAGATTTTCCTATTCTTCTTTTCTCATAACATGTTCGGCAAACTGCATTTGTCGCTTTCTTACTATCTTTGTTAGTATCCGTTTCCTTCTAGGTCTATTCAAGATTGCTAAGTTGATTACTTTGTTTGTCCATGATATTCTCAGGATACGTCTTAACAGCCGCATCTCAACAGCCTCTAATTTCTTCCGCGATGATTCGTCAATTGTCCAAGTGTCGCATCCATGCAATAAAAGTGACCACACATAACATTCTAATATTCCAAGTTTCGTCTTTTAACTGCAAAGTTCTGTTCAACATTACTCCTTTCGTTTTACAGGTGTCCTTGGCGATTCTAATCCTTCTAGTTACTTCCCTGTGCATCTTTCATATGATGTAATCATTCTGCTTTGAGGGCAGAACTGGTGTACGTCTTTGATTCTTTGCCCCTTAACATTAATATTACAATGTGGTATTACTTTTTCTTTGGATATTACCATGAACTCAGTCTTCCTGATGTTTAACTATAGCCCCTTTTTCTCGCTTTTCAACACTACATCCAACAGCTCTTGCAAATCTTTCTCACTTCCTGAAATAAGGACCGTATCATTTGCATACCTCAGGTTGTTTATATTACAACTCCCATATTAATTCCAGCCATATCTTCTATTTTTCTCAAAATCATTTCACTGTACAGTTTAAACAAATCTGGAGACATAATTCAGTCTTGTCTAACTCCTCTTTAATCGGTGTCCTTCATTCGTTTTACCTTCTATTGCAATGTCTGCTGTTTGTTCCCAATACAAATTTCCTACTTAACGGAGATCCTTCAAATCAATGTTCTGATTTTCTTCCACCTGAAAAAGTCCCCAGTGCCTTACTTTATTGAATGCTTTGCTTTAATCGATAAAACAAGGTATATCTTTTTATCTCAATTACCCTTTCCAATAGCATTCTCAGCAAAAAGATTCCGTTTCAGGTTCCTTTACCTTCAATGTATGCTTTCTGTAGAATAGAAATCTTACTCCTATTCTTGTTTTTCCACTTGTTAAGAAGCACTCTTAGAATGAATTTGTCGCATGACTCATCAAGCTGATGGTCCTGTGCATCTCACACTCGACTGCTTCTAGTTTAATAGATAAAGCTACAATTACTGATTTGCTTAGATCCTGAGGAATAGTAACCATGTTATAAATCAAATTTTTTGTATTGGTGATATTTTCCACACGAGCTCATTAAGCTCCTTTATTTGCTGTATTGAAATGTTGCCAGATCAACATGCTTTCCCATTTTTCATTCCATTTATCGAACTTTATTTCGTCAGTGGTCGTATCAGGCTCGTCAAACAATTTTCTTGGATACCCTGTTCGTCTTAGAAGAATTTGCTTTTTTCCCATGATGATGCTTTCATCCTTAAGTTTAATGCATTTACTCGAAACTTACTTGCTTGCCACTTATTTCTCTCAAATCGTCATACTCATTCTTGGCATCTCTGTTTTTTATTGCTTCTATTATTTCACTTTTTTTAGTAATCCATTTCTCCTTTTCTTCAATATATTTTTTAAACTTATTATCAAGGTTGCTGTATTCTGCTGGATTTTTAAAGGGTTTTTTCCTTCTTTCGTCCATCAATTGCAAAATTTCATCAGTTATCCATTTTTGCTTTGTCTTTCTCATCTTCTTAGATATGGACTTTTCTCCCCCTTTTGTATTAGCTACTTAAATCATTTCCATGCGATGTTTGGATTTGACTCATCCTGCATAACATTAAATCTATTGTTTTCTTCTACAGCATTTGATCAGCATCATTCTTCAATTGTTCAAATGATTGGTAGCAGATTTTGCTTTTTTAAGTTTTAGTAACTTTACCCTTATTTTGCATAGAAGCAAAATATGATCATTACAGCAGTCCGCCATGGATAACTTTTAGCTTTTTTTACAGCATTCAAAGTCAGTTTGATTACGTATTGTATCACCTGGGCTAGAGCACGTGTATAGTATTCTTGGATGGCGCTTGAACCATGTGTTCAATATATCTTGATTGCTAGCTATACTTCATAAAATCCATTGATTTCCTTTTCGTCTCTTCTTCTGAGTCCAAATGGGCCGACAGTATCACTCTCTTTCCCACTGCCAACTTTTACATTCAAATCTCCAATGTTAATCCAAATTTCCTGAGACTTACATTAACATTTTGCTTTGTTAAGGTTCTTATAAAATTCATAACAAACATCTGCATGCTCTGATGTTGGTGCATATACCTGTACAAACGAAGTGTTAAATGATTGACCTTTAAATTCTAACAGTATTTCTCTATCCGATATTGCTCAATATCCAATAATGAAATGTAAAATGTCCTCATCAAGACGCACTCCTACTCCTCTTTAATGCATTTCAGCGAGTACCATTCAGTTTGATGTCAATGGCCTTGCCAAGTTCTTCCATTGCTTTTGGTCAGCATCTGACGCCTCTATTGTGGGATGAGGTTTGATGTTATCAAGTGCTGGGGTAACAACAACATTTTCTCTGGAGCAGATCTCTGGGAGTGATCTATATATCTCCCTATCTACTTGTCTTTGTCCTTAATCACTTTCCCGTTGGTGGTTTTAAGAGGTACTGCTTTGCTTTGAGTTTATATTAGACCTTTACTGATATCCTCGTATATAGCTTTGATGCTTTTGTTGATGTTATTTGATTATAATACAAAGATGTATTTTCAAAGCTGCCGTTGTATGAAATCGAAAGTGCTAAACTGGAGTCGATATCAGCGCGTATTCTACAAAGAAGTACGTTTAGATGCTTCGTCAATTGTGGGTTTCCGGAAGAGTAATTAATCGGACCTCTACTCTTCCTTCTGTACATCTATGATTTCATCAAATGCTTAAAACTAACCAAGGTGTTGACGATTACTAACGGTGCTGTTATATACTGTACCTAGAAAGACCTGAATAACATTAAGAGCTGAAAGAAGACGTATTATTTACCCAATATCTCAATTATGATTACCGGAGAATTTATTTACAGACAGAAAAAACACAATCTATGCTCTTTGTAAACAATAAAGGCGGCCTCTCCAAAGAAGATGAAAAACGTCATGTAGCCATTGTAGCAAAATCAGTAAATCGCCATTTAATGTCTAACTGTGTCCGTAGTACCAAGGAACACACCTAGACAACTTAATTTTACTCAAGGTAATTTCCAAAAATATTATTCTAATAAATAAATTAATAACTGTCATGACAAGACTCGCTGCCAGTACTTTTTAACATATTATTTTGCTGTTTATTATACTTTGCTCCTAGCAATTCTAAGGATGTGGAGCATCTTTCCACTTGGTGAATTCTTGTATCCAATAATGCCAGTTTGTTTTACGTGTATGGTGGGCAGAATGACGTAAGGGTAGCCAGTAACTTGTTGGGGATGAGTGCATGTCTTGCACTGAAGCACGTGAAGTCAGGAAGCAGCAGAGTTGACGAAGGGGTCTTTAGTTAGACCAAGAGGAATGAAAACGCAACCTGCACGTGCATCACGTTATGCTGAGTGCGAGAATGAGATCTTAATATGAGTAATTATCCGCGAATGGAAGGCAATGGTAAACCACCACTATATCCTGCCATGAATAGTCATGAAAGTGCACCGATTAATGTCTAACGAGAATAGCGTGAATGGAATTGATGACAAAACACCTCTCAACCCCTTTTTCGGTCGGGAAGCTCATGTTCAACAGGTGGGACAGGACCGTCAACTTGATACTGTCCGAAACAAATCCACTCTACGGATTGGAACATGGAATGTACGCACTTTGTATCAAGCAAAAAAATTAGGAAATGTGAAGTTAGAAATGGAAAGATTAAATATTAGTATGCTGGGCTTATGTGAGACCAGATGGCTAGGTACAGGATACTTTGACAGGGAATGTTATAAAATCGTATATTCTGGAGGAGATAGGCATGAAAATGGAGCTACTATGATTCTGGATAAGGAACATAGTAAATGTGTTTTAGGGTATTGGGCCCTCTTAGAAAAAGTTTTGCTAGTCAAGATGAAAGGGCAACCTTTTAATTTAGCGGTAATTCAGGTATATGCACCAAGAGCCGATAGCAACGATAAGGACATTGATATGTTCTACGAACAACTTGAAGAAGCTGTGAGACACCGTAAATTTCAAAATATTTTCGTAGGGATGGGAGACTTACATGCAAAGGTTGGAAGCCAATGAGTTGAGGAAAATATAGTAGAGAAGCATGGTCTTGGATTGCAGAATAAAAGAGGAAAAAGATGGGTAGACTGGTGTAACACATGATCAAGTGATTATGAACACATGGTTTAAAAATCATAACAAATGCCTGTGGACATGGGAAGACCCCGGAGACCGATATAAAAACCAAATTGATTATGTTACCATCAACAGTTGCTTCAAAAATGCAGTTAAACAAATAAAAGGCTACCCTGGAGCAGACTGAAGGAGTGACCACAATCCTGTTGTACGTACAATCAAACAAACTACGTTGATTGAAGCGTACAACCCCAGAAGCAAAACTGCAATGGAATATTCGAGGTGGAAACCAGGAGCATAGAGCCAGGAGTGCAGTCACGGTGCAGAACCGGTTCGAAGTACTCGAAAGTGAAGAAGGCAGGAAGGGGAAAGTACTAAAAGCAAGAAACAATAGTTGAAAGGGGGAAAGAATTTGTCCAACCTAAAGGAAAAGAGCAAAAGCAAGCTTGGATGAAACCAGAATATCTGCAGAAGATGAAAGATAGAAATTAGAAAAGAGATTCGATCCGATACAAAGTCTTGGATTGTAACATAAGAAATGACTGCAGAAGAGCGATGGAAGCATGGATAAATAAACAGTGTCAAGAGATTGAAACGTGTGAAGCAGGAAAATCACTTTGTTCCAGTCTGCTCAAGTCTTTTCAAATTCTCAAGGTAACGAATACATACAGTCTTCAAATCAAACTAATAGCTTCATATTACCATTATCAAACCCTGACAGTATATAGTTTTAGTGTGTAGCGTCCCCACAGCTCATAATACAATTAATTTTTTATTACTAGCCCATAAGCTGAGTTAATATGAATACCCTTTCCATTTGGCTGTTGATTTTGTCTTTTCCTTCTTTATTGACTTTCTCGATTCTTTACAATTCTTGGCTTGCTTTCTGTAACTCAGGTTCATAGAACGTATCCTGTATTTCCTTCCCACTATAGTCTGTTATCTTGTATGTCACTGGTGAAGTGTTTTATACAGCTGACAGAGTAAAGATTTCTTTAGTCTACCCAGATGTTTTTCCCTTCTCAAGTGTTTTCTTCTTTGCAACCCTTACTTTGCCCCCAACAGGAAATTGAGCATCAAACGTTTTTATCTCAAGAAGACTCTGATAAAGATTCCGCCAAACCTTATTTTCATTTTTCTTGCTTCAGCAAGTGTCATTTTAACAGAACAATGTCTCATATTATTGTATTGCTTTACCGAATTATCGAGCTTGTCGATATACACTCCTGTGGAATGTGTTAAAAAATAGTTCCACATATCTTTCATCGTTCTATTCCATCTCTCTACCAAACTTGACTTTTTCTTATTCTCGGTGGAATACAACTCAAACAAACTCTGTAGTACTTTCTTATAAAACTCTCTTTTCCCTTGTCAAACCACATCTTCGGTTTTTGCCAACTGATTTGCAATATTTTTTTCAATGCAACTGATTTACCTTTCTTATCTTTTAATGACAGCAACCACCCACATTTTGAAAATATGTCAATCACAGCCAGGAGATACTTTACACCACGATTAAATCTATAGAACGTTTGCATATCTACTAAACCTCCTCCCCATATTTCGCCAATACCATTTAAGTGCGGTCGTCTTTTATGAAATTTCTTAACAACAGGCTTATGCAGTTCATCTGCCAATTGATGATTCCATGTCGGCCGACAGAAACCAACTAAGATGTGGTTTGACAAAGTTTTTTTTAATACATATACCATACCCCATCTCTGTGCCAATGATCTTGTCCAAAACAGACCTATTAAGCCTCTCTCTAATAGTAGAGTTAGGAAAACCATCTAGTTCGCTCCGCATATTTTTACCACAGACCTTTCTTCAAGCAGCAGTATCTTTGTGCTTCAGGTAACACACATCGTGATGATGTGTAACATTATCAACCCTGTTTACAGGTTTACTCCAATCTTTCGGTGTTAGATTTGGTTTGAAACTTTTACTTGGCTTAGTCCTAGGACCGGTAAAATCAAGGTGGGGAGATGCATTACAAAAGGTAGTTTCTTTATAGCTTTATTTAGTATAGATCCTCCCTTTGGATCACTTTTAGGTGTGGTCTTTACACGTTGTGTCTTATTTGTTTCACACACAACACTTTTTCCCTGTTTAATATTTTTCCCATTTCTGGAAACATCATTTTGTATGTCACTTGTATCAGTGGGTTTTTTTTGCATTTCACACAAAACATTTTTATATTAAACAAAGAAGTCTTTATATTGAAAAAATGAAGTCCAAGATCTGTCACGAAATGAGGTAGTATTTCTTACCGTTTTTCACCGTGGCCATTTTTTGTTCTTTCGGG
The DNA here is from genome assembly GCA_003991215.1 of Morbakka virulenta. NCBI lineage: Eukaryota > Metazoa > Cnidaria > Cubozoa > Carybdeida > Carukiidae > Morbakka > Morbakka virulenta. Next base: position 811,795 of record RDPX01000278.1, read on the forward strand.
TAACGTTTTTCTGCCTGGCTACTGACTCAATCAGCACTCGCCATCTAGCTGGATCTATGCACCCACATTCTCCATGCCATACATTGTCATATCTACCTGCAAAAGTATCCTTCCAGCGATGCTTTGACCGCCCCTGCAAGCTCCCTGATCTCATCATTTCTTCTATGCTCCTCTAGACTGATGTTATGGATACAGTGAAGCATTCTCATCTCGGTGGTACTCATCCGATCCTCTAGGCTTCGTATGAGAGGCCATATCTCATTACCATACAACATTGTTGGTCGGATGCATTGTTTGTAAAGTAACATCTTCAGTCTGGCTGGCACTTTCTTGTCACACAGGGTTCCTGTCAGACTACGCCACCTGTACCACGTCTTTCCTATTCTTCTTTCCACTTCAGCTCCACATCCTCCCTCTGATGTATATCTGTCCCAAGGTATTTGAATGATTTTGTCTGAGGAAGATTGGTACGTGTGTTCTTCTCGTATTGAAAGAGGTTTAATCACTTGCTTTTGTCGAAGAGCATAAGTGAAGTAGTTATAAGTGAATCGGGGTGCGGAAAAACTACTCTGTTACTTAATCTTTGGCTTAGACCTGGTTGGCTCCACTATGATAAACCAAGTGTTTGGGAAGAGTCTTTTTAAACCTGAATAATATATTCTTAAAACCGCTTTTGAAGACAAATTACAAAAGGAAGCTATTATGCGACTGATTGACTTTTGTGATGAAGTAATGAGATTAGAGGTATCACCATCTGCTCTTGTTGAAGAATGAGCAAAAGAGATAAAGGTTAATCGGATACAGAGTGTAGTATTTACTAATCTGCTGAACATGTACTTGATCCCCAAGATTTAATTTCTGAAAAAAAAAATTTACGATGAGAATTTATGAATGATATACTTCTATCAAAACAGAATAAATGTGAGTCTTATTAAATTCGTTAAAGGCATAGAAATGTGGAATTTTTTTTACCATTCTCATAACCACCCCAAGCCATAAGAGAAAATGCAGATTTTATGTCTTTTTCCATAAGATATCAAGAATTTCAACCATATTTATACCAAACTTGTAAGCCAAGACATGATCAAGGATGAATTTAGAAAACTGTGTAAAACAGCTTGGGAAAAATCACATAGTTTAGTAGTTACTGAGCCAACGAACAAAAAGCATAATGGAAAGAACAGGAGTGGTTTTGATATAATTTACATTCCCAATAAAAAAATTTTAAAATGGGAGCACTTCTTGAGAAAATTGCACAAAATTCTGAGCCTCACTTTCGTAGTGAGTAATAAGAAACCTCAATTTAAACTAGTTTCAGTCTTCTTATCCAACTGGATGAAAAGAAAAATAATGAGATAGCTTTCGTAAACCTTGAAACTTAAATCCTTTTCCAAATTTTGATTCATCTGAGAATTATTTTGGATATTCACCAGATGGAGGAATCACATAGCTTGAAATTTTCAGACCAGAGGGCAGTTATGCTATCACCGATATTAATTGTACAATTTAACAAAAGATAAGACAAAATGGTCATTATGACAGCGTAAAAATAGGATTATTACATTGCAATCTCTGCAAACTCAAATACACTGAAATGTGTTCTCATTTTGGAAAATAATTATCAAGTAGATTTTAATCAACCCAACTCCATTTCTAGCATGTTAGGATTTAATAACAATATCTACACTTTGGGATTTCAGGAGTCTGAAAATGCAATCAATATTCTCACTATCGACAGTCTGCTTGTTAATATTCATATTACTTTAGGACGTTATGTGAATGGTTCATCGCAAAATATGATCTATTCATTCTTTCCAAATGTCTCCCATGGATATAAAATAGTTGAAACACTAGTAAATTTTGTATATTTGTCCGTAATATTAGACACAATGCACAGCATCGAAAAGTCACTTACAGATCAAAATGGTGTTTTGTTTGATTTGAGAGGAGAGAATTTAACATTAAGATTCTACATCAGAGAAGTGAAAATCCGTTAAAAAATCTACATATACAATAAACAATGAGTCGAAAGTTAATATTTCGGAAGGGCAGAAACAAAAGCTACAAACTGCTCTTCAAACTGGAGGGCCTACAAGTATTTAAGTCAAGAAGATTTTAATGGAGAAGATATTTTGGCAATTACAAACACACAGAATAAAATAAAATATAATATAATATAACATAATATAATATAATATAATATAATATAATATAATATAATATAATATAATATAATATAATATAATATAATATAATATAATATAATATAATATAATATAATATAATATAATATAATATAATATAATATAATTTGCACCTAATTCTCATTTGTGTAATGGTTTGTTTGTTAACCATGAAGAAAATAATATTTTTGGTTAAAAACTATCATCAGCATAATGAGCTTTGAAAGATACAAAACAAAGAAAAAACATTGTGCTAACAGAGAACAAAGACACAACGTCTCTCTTCCTGTCTGTCTAAGAGATCTTTAACATTTGACAAAAGAACCACATCTCTGTGACTTCGATTCTATTTTTTCATAAATTCAACTTCCTAGGTAGTTGAGTTTATCTACTTGTTCTACTTCTTCACTGCCTATCATCAGCTTACAGACTTTTCCCATTGCGTATTTCGAGATTACCATACCTTTGGTTTTCTTTTGACTCAAGGGTAAGTCCTTTCCAACTACTTCCTTCTTTCACTTTATTGAACAGTGTCTGTAATTCTTGTTGAGATCCTGCTATAAGTGTTGTGTCATCGGCATATCCAATATTGGTAATGTTTTGACCGCCTACAATAAATCCTTTATGTTCTTTCAATTCTCTTATAGTAAGTTCCCTGTATAAATTAAACAAATCTGGCAAAAAGACACATCCCTGTCTCACTCCTCTCTTGATTGATGTGTATTTGCTAAACTCTCCGCCAATTCGAAAAAAAGAGACACATCCTCCTCCTCAGGTGCCGTGTCCAGGTTGAACGTTGGCGACCATGCTTCTCCACAGATTCCGGTCCTTCGCAGCCCTCAGGATTTGAAGCTGGCTCTTCGACATCCATGTTGCGAAGCTCTTTATATATGTGGCCCTTGGTCTTCCTCTTCCTTGTCTCCCATCAATCTTTCCTGTTAGTACTAGTTCTTCCAGTTCTTCTTTTCTCATTACATGCCCAAGAAATGACATCTGTCTTTTTCTAATGGTGTTAACCAGCTTCTTCTCACACTCCGCTCTCCTCAGAACCTCTTCGTTTGTGATATGTTCTGTCCATGAAATGCTGAGCATACGGCGTAAAAACCACATTTCCACGGCTTCTAACTTCTTCTCTAGGCCTGGTGTGATGGGCCAGCTTTCGCTCCCATAGAGAAGTACTGGAACTACATAGCAGTCTAGAACTCGAAGCCTGGTATGAAAGGAAAGGGTTCTGCTTTTTGGTATGCTGGACATGCGCTGGAAGACTTCTTTGGCTGTGGCAATTCTTCGTTGTATTTTTACTGAGCTTCTACCATCTGATGTAATCATGCTGCCAAGATAATTAAACTTATTCACCTATTGAATATCTTCTTCTTCAATTTTTAACGTACAGCTCAAGTTTTCATTCGTTTTGCTTACAGCCATGCCCGAATGTCTTTCGGTGATTGATAGTAAGACCTTTTGTTTCGCTTTCTTCTATAACTGTGTCCAGAAGATGTTGAAGCTTCTCTGTAGTGTCGGCTGTGAGAGACGTGTCATCAGCATATCGTGTATTATTCATGTTATATCCTCTGATTACAAAGCCTTCTTCTTCTTCGATACTTCTCAGAATGTTTTCGCTGTATAGGTAAAATAAATCTGGTAAGAAAATGCAGTCTTGTCTTACTCCTGGAATGCTTTCCTACTTCATTTTGTACTCTTACCCCGGCACTTTGCTCCCAGTATAAATTCCCTATGATTCTGATATCTTTACCATCTATGTCTAGTGCTTGCAGCATTTCTAAAAGACATTTGTGTTTCACTTTGTCAAATGCTTTTGAGTAGGCAATGAAGCACATGTATAGATCGTGTTGCCTTTCTATGACTCTTTCTGACAACATTATTAAAATAAATATTGCGTTTCTTGTAAAGGAGTCGTGGACGAAACCAAATTGTTGCTTTCCTATCTCGGGTCTCGTTGCTCTCCTTGCTCTTGCCATTATGACTCGCATGAGTACTTTTGTTACGTGACTCATTAAACTAATAGTCCTGCGCAGCTCGGATTCCGAAGAGACACATATCTTCTTAAAATAAAACATTTTCGACTCGCGATGATACCATTTTTTCTAAACCTTAAAGCATTTCACTACAAATGATTCCTCATATATATTTTTCAAAACTTTCATTGTGTAAAAATAGTATTACAACATTTTATAAATATTTCCTTCCCGTATATGCAAAAATTACAGAGCCGGTCTTTAGCCCGCCCAACTGGAAATCCCCTGTTACAGAGCTCCATCATCTGCAATTAGGACTAGTACTTTAGTTTTTTGTAATCGCCTTTATTCCTATACTTTCTAGAATTCTTTTCTGCTCTTACTACTTTTTTCTTGGTAATTGTTTTATTCTATGCTGTACTCACCAGGCGACCCTAAAAATGCTTTTGGTTAGAGGACCTTGTTTTGCCTTGTAACTGATGGAATCCCCTATCATTTTAGACACTTTTGTCAGCAACGAATAGCAAGTGGGAGATATTCTCCATAATCTCAATGTCCGGTAAAGCAATCTGTTTTCTTATATCGTACAGTCCCAATGGAACACTAAATATGGGTAATCAAAACATGTTACGGGATTAAATAGCAAATTTTCTAAAAAAATTACCGTGGAGTCCACGTTCAACGAACTCTGATGCAACCAACATTCTACTACAGCGAACAATTTTTCTCTTGTGCACTTTCTTCTTTACCTCTCTTTCATCATATGGTCCAAGTCTCCCGATTCTTTTGGGAGTCTCCCGATTTTTGAGTTCAACTCTCGATCTCCCGATTCTCATTGAAATCTCCCGATTTCTTAAGAAATTGGTCAATTTGTCTTATTTTTTCATTTCTTCGCGTTGTTTCCATTACCCCATCTTGGTTTTGAAATCAGCCGAGATTACGTTCTTATATTTTATGTTATCTAGACGCGGAATAACATGTCAGATACGTCTATCATTTTCTAGTTTTTGTTGTAAGATCAAAATATCAAACAAAATTATGAATTATATTGTCAATTAATATTAGTATTGATTATATAATCACTAATACCATTCTCTGTAAAGTTTGAGTTTAAGCCGAAAAACGTCTTATTTCAGAGTGAAATCTGCAGAGCAAACCCCCAGTTGTATTTTGTTTAGTCTCTCGATTTTCAGACATTTGAACTTGGACAGTATATTTCATCTATAAACGAAGTTCTTTTATAAAGAACATAAAGAACTCTTTTTGAATTTGTTGTTTCACATTTTCACTGTAAAGGCTAATTAAATTTAGGAAACGTTGGCACAAGCGCCCGGTCTAAGTTATCTTGCTAAGGTCCCATTTTGACATGGTATTCAAAGCAGGTAACGTAGAATTAACGAGGCTGGGATGCATTCGCAGCCAAAGCAAAGTGTGCGGCCATTGCAGTACCTACTGTAACAAAATCACCCCAGGGTTTCTGGCTTTAAATAAGACGACGCTCAGACATCTGACTTGATGTAACTTGATTTGAATAAGATCGATCACCGTGCCATTTGCCACTTGAGAATCAAATTGACAAATATGTTCCTGTCGCTGTGGAGAGGCTAAGTGAGGCGAGAAACTGAAACAGAGGCTGTAAAAATATGCCAATTCCATTCCAAACAATTACCTCTTGGGGAAGAACGAATTGCCTTAATTTTAATCAACCTGTGATATGTTTACCCTATTGTCAGGGCTATGGAAGTACATTTTTCAGAAGGATGAATATTGCCTTGTTATTCTTGGTCTTGATAATGCGGGAAAAACGGTAAGTCAAACAAAAATAATTAATTTAAATCAGATAACGTTGACTGTCATTCTCCCCACTGACCATAGTGACTTGGAACCACATGAACGACAATTTACATGAAATTACATAAATCCACCGATGACCAGGCCCCGATGATTCTGGCTAACAGGCCAGGAAGCTTTGACAAGCTTGTATTCTGTACCCCAATACTCTTCAAATATCTGCCCAAGCTCGACTTGAACATATTAATACTGCTGACATCAATTGCTTCCTTTGGTAAATTTTCCAGTGTTTAATGACACACTGACTAGAGAAGAATTATCTTATGTCCAATCTACTTCTAGCTTTGTGTAATTTGAGAGAGTGGCCATACCTATTATCCAGTAATACTTGGAAGTAACGAATCTGGGAAACATCTTCGTGCTCTAAGTGGGGACGAATCAGTGATTTGTATAATTTGGTAATAAATTTCTCATTCCTATTTATAAAATTTCTCTTAATTAAAATCTAAAACCTTGTTAGCTTTCTTGACTGCAAAAGAATAGTGTGATGCGGACTTGCAAAAATTGTTTATCCCCACTCCAAGATCTTGAATTTCATAATCTTCATAATTCTTTGACTGTGTATATTTCTTCCATAAATTAAATTGCCTTTTTTATACTTTGTGTTTTAGGACCACCATAACGGCCTCCTGTTTCTACCTCTTCTTTTCCTAGGAACAAATTTCTCCACTGCTATATCCAGCCTTTCCTTGACCACTTGCCACATTTTATTTGTAGATAAATTATGCAATAAATCATCCCAGTCGACATTGCCTAGATACTTCATGGTATTATAGTAAGCTTTCCTGTGGTCCAAATACTAGTAATTATGTTATGGTCATTTGTACCAAATGGCTCTCTCACCTCCACATTTTTAACATGTGGTGCATTTCGTGTCAAAATTAGATCCAATATATTTTCTCCACTTGTTGGATTAGTAATCATCAGTGCAAAAAGGCAATGTTCATATTAATTCAACAAAATTTTCCACATAAGGTTCTGCATGTAATGTATTCCAATCCATAGATCTATAGTTAAAATCTCCTAAAATTTACTTTCGTCCTGGTTTACTGTTGCATGCTCATCTAATTTCTACCTCTTCCACAAGATTACCTAAAAGGTGCTTATAAAATAGTCCAATATAAACAATTTCACTTAAGACAATTGATTCACACCATAGAGATTCAGTCTCGATTAGAATTTAATTCTTCATCTAAAACACATCTTAAATTCTCCTTGAAGTACAATAAACAACCTCTACCTTTCCTTCTTTGTTGGTCTCTATGTTTCAAAACATATCCATCTAGAATTATCCACATCTTCATGTGTCCATGACTCAGTAGTCATGACAACATCAGAGTCTATTTCACATATGTAACATCTTAGTTCATCCATCTTGTTGACTAGACATCTTGCATTGACAAGGAAACAGCTCATTAACATTTTGTAAACTTGTATGCACATTTTTTACAACAATATTGGTATAATATTTAATCACATCCTTATTGCCTTGAGGCTGTCAAACCTCAGGGTTCCACTTCCTGATTCCTGAGGTCCTGGTTGGCCTCTCTCTTCTTTGGAATGTAGACCATGAAGCAGAGAAATTGGAAGAAAATCCATTTCTTTGTTATGTGGTGCTACTGATTGCTGCTACAAGTCAGTGTGACTGGCAGGCAAATAGTTAATACATGCTTGAAGGGAACAGAGGCTCAAAGTTTTCTGCAATCTCCTTTAGTGGTCATGAAACATGAAGCAAAGAACTCAGTTACAATATCTTGATTTGCATGGGAAAAGGGGAAGCATGACAGTGGAAGACCACAAATCAACTTTGCTTAGAATGTCAATGACATTATAAGACTGAATGTATGTCAGGTACTACAGGGAGTACAAGATCATGGCAGCTGGGAATGTAGAATGGTCACAGTGGTTTCAAAAATTGTACCTATTGTTAGTTGATGATGATAAACAAGATTCTTTGGGATTTTTTTGTAATATCTGCTTGAATATCATTAAAGTACTTTATAGAGATTTGATAGTTTTTGAGTTTTAAGGACTGGATCTAGAATGTGACCCAGCCTTTTTTCTTTAATGAACTGAAACATGCCCCTTGGTGTCATGCCTGATTTTTAATGACCAATATATCTTGGAGAGATTTTGATGTTATTTAGTGTTTATGCAATATACAACAGTACCAAAGGCAAAACTTACACAGTTGTTTGATGCAGTATAGTTAACATCAATATGACATCCAGGTCATTTACTGGCCTCTTTCAACCAGCTTGTCACTAAAAGTCTTTCCTAAACCCCTGGCCTCTGGCCCCCACTCATTGTGTGCCAACTAAATGTTTCTGGAGACTAAAGTGTTCCTTATTGTTTATTAACTTTTCTTCAACTGGTTCTACAAGGTTGTGTAGTTTTTTTCTCTTCAATTAGATGTTATCATGTCTACCTGTTTTAATAGACATAACATCAGGCCCATAATAAGACCATTGCTCATGTACTTGCAACATAAGCTACTGCATGCTTTACTTTGTAAATGGCAACTCCTGTTTGATTACCCAGCTCATGTGTGATTTGGCCTGTCCTATCACAGGAATAGTAACAACTGGAGGATCCAGGTTATTGAGCAGGTATTAACATGCAAGAAGAGTTTCCCTAATAATCTTGAAAATTCTGAACTTTATGGACTCAGAGGAAGCCATAGATGTAAGAGCTTTATCATGTCATGTGTTGTAAGCTTTTTCTAAGCTTCAGAAAAAGCTTACGACTCATGACATGGTAAAGCTCTTACATCTATGCAAGAAGAGACTTGTGATAGTTGACATGTTGATTGCTGGAAGGTGTTTGGAACAGGTAACCAGGTATACCAGAAAGGGTTATGGTCATAAGCTAGAATCAGGCCTGTTTATTATCTGGTATAATTGTAATTTAGTATCTTAATAGCTGCTCCTGATCTTGATCTTTATTATTAGACTGTTAAGACATAATGCAGGAGGTAGCTAATTACTTCAAGCCCCAGAAAGAACAGCTTGTCTCAATTACTTAAGGGGTTTTTTCCAGGCCATTTTGTTCAAAAGCAGAACCCCGCAGTTTTAGTTCTAGTAGGTCAAATGGTCATAAAGTTCAACCACATGAGATGCCTTTTCTATGTGTGGTACTCTTTTTTATCATTTTTCCTAATCTCGTTTTGTTCTTATAGATTTCTGTATACTATTATTTACTTACTTGCTTGCTTACTTGGTTGCCCTTAAATAGGCATAGCCTCCAAATCATTCATTCATTGTACCTTTTCTAATTTCTTTTGATGTTTTTATTTCTGTTAGACTTTATGTCACAATTGTTTTTATCAAATGGGCCTAGTACCTCCTTGAATTCTAGAATTTTTTATTTTCCTCATTTGTCAAACCCTATAGTTTCCCATAGCCCATGTTTCTCAGAGAACCCCAGAATGTTTTTAATCATGTGGATTTTATCACCCCTTGTTTCAACTATTTAACTATCAGAAAGTGCATTAATGATGGCCTATATCTCTGTTAGAGTTCTACCATTATCTTCTTTGTTCTTTCTATTTATATCTTTTATAGNTAATACATGCTTGAAGGGAACAGAGGCTCAAAGTTTTCTGCAATCTCCTTTAGTGGTCATGAAACATGAAGCAAAGAACTCAGTTACAATATCTTGATTTGCATGGGAAAAGGGGAAGCATGACAGTGGAAGACCACAAATCAACTTTGCTTGGAATGTCAATGACATTATAAGACTGAATGTATGTCAGGTACTACAGGGAGTACAAGATCATGGCAGCTGGGAATGTAGAATGGTCACAGTGGTTTAGAAAATTGTACCTATTGTTAGTTGATGATGATAAACAAGAATCTTTGGGATTTTTTTGTAATATCTGCTTGAATATCATTTAAGTGCTTTATAGAGATTTGATAGTTTTTGAGTTTTAAGGACTTGATCTAGAATGTGACCCAGCCTTTTTTCTTTAATGAACTGAAACATGCCCCTTGGTGTCATGCCTGATTTTTAATGACCAATATATCTTGGAGAGATTTTGATGTTATTTAGTGTTTATGCAATATACAACAGTACCAAAGGCAAAACTTACACAGTTGTTTGATGCAGTATAGTTAACATCAATATGACATCCAGGTCATTTACTGGCCTCTTTCAACCAGCTTGTCACTAAAAGTCTTTCCTAAACCCCTGGCCTCTGGCCCCCACTCATTGTGTGCCAACTAAATGTTTCTGGAGACTAAAGTGTTCCTTATTGTTTATTAACTTTTATTCAACTGGTTCTACAAGGTTGTGTAGTTTTTTTCTCTTCAATTAGATGTTATCATGTCTACCTGTTTTAATAGACATAACATCAGGCCCATAATAAGACCATTGCTCATGTACTTGCAACATAAGCTACTGCATGCTTTACTTTGTAAATGGCAACTCCTGTTTGATTACCCAGCTCATGTGTGATTTGGCCTGTCCTATCACAGGAATAGTAACAACTGGAGGATCCAGGTTATTGAGCAGGTATTAACATGCAAGAAGAGTTTCCCTAATAATCTTGAAAATTCTGAACTTTATGGACTCAGAGGAAGCCATAGATGTAAGAGCTTTATCATGTCATGTGTTGTAAGCTTTTTCTAAGCTTCAGAAAAAGCTTACGACTCATGACATGGTAAAGCTCTTACATCTATGCAAGAAGAGACTTGTGATAGTTGACATGTTGATTGCTGGAAGGTGTTTGGAACAGGTAACCAGGTATACCAGAAAGGGTTATGGTCATAAGCTAGAATCAGGCCTGTTTATTATCTGGTATAATTGTAATTTAGTATCTTAATAGCTGCTCCTGATCTTGATCTTTATTATTAGACTGTTAAGACATAATGCAGGAGGTAGCTAATTACTTCAAGCCCCAGAAAGAACAGCTTGTCTCAATTACTTAAGGGGTTTTTTCCAGGCCATTTTGTTCAAAAGCAGAACCCCGCAGTTTTAGTTCTAGTAGGTCAAATGGTCATAAAGTTCAACCACATGAGATGCCTTTTCTATGTGTGGTACTCTTTTTTATCATTTTTCCTAATCTCGTTTTGTTCTTATAGATTTCTGTATACTATTATTTACTTACTTGCTTGCTTACTTGGTTGCCCTTAAATAGGCATAGCCTCCAAATCATTCATTCATTGTACCTTTTCTAATTTCTTTTGATGTTTTTATTTCTGTTAGACTTTATGTCACAATTGTTTTTATCAAATGGGCCTAGTACCTCCTTGAATTCTAGAATTTTTTATTTTCCTCATTTGTCAAACCCTATAGTTTCCCATAGCCCATGTTTCTCAGAGAACCCCAGAATGTTTTTAATCATGTGGATTTTATCACCCCTTGTTTCAACTATTTAACTATCAGAAAGTGCATTAATGATGGCCTACATCTCTGTTAGAGTTCTACCATTATCTTCTTTGTTCTTTCTATTTATATCTTTTATAGCAAGTGTTACCTTTTGGCTTGCTGATATACTATATATACTCATAAAAGCTTTGCAGCTTCAATTGCATAAATTCTAGTGTGCTGCAAATGAAAGGAATAATTTTTATGTCATTCTTGGTAAGATTTGTGATAAATTGATATTCATGCCCAGAAAGGTAATGGTTTTCTGAAAACTGTTCTTTGCCAATATCCTTCAGAATTACTGGTTTTTTGTATGAGAAGTGGGTTGCCCACCGAAAATGGCTTTTACAAGATAAATCATAGAAGAAGAGGAAGAAGAAGAAGAAGAAGAAAAAGAAGATTTTATCATCTGACATTTACCTTTCCTTAGTTTTCAGTTAACTGATATCATATAAAACTCCTGCTTAATTTTATTTAATACTTAAAATCTTTTTCTAAATTTTTATTTTTCTTTGAATGTCGATTTCACTATTCCACAGTGCAAGGAAAGAAGAATCAATGTATGTTTGGGTCTTATGGGATTTTGCAATTGAGATTCCACTCTATTGTGCTGTAATATAAACAGCATTGAACAGATTGGTGGTTGTCACAAAATTCAGGACTGTAGTTAGAGAAAAGCTAGAGGAATTTTACAGCAATATGTAAGGAATCCTGGAAAAAGAATATCATTTTCGAGGCTGTAACCATACTGGTATAATTCCCTATGCAGGAGTCCAATACTCTTGAAAATAGCTTACTTCAGAATTGCTCTAATTGAAACCAACATGTTGATTAAACTAACACAAATTTTCTGTGTAAAGTTGTTTCAAGATAGATGAGATAGACAATTATTTGATAATTGCCAAATAGGTGAATGATTACTATGTGTACTATTATTAATTGCCCATTGCTGGTCATCATCATCATCATATTCGGCTTAACGTCCGTTTTACATGCTAGCATGTGTTGGACGATTTCTTGAAATTGACCTCCAAGTTATCCTATCCTTCACCAGGTCTCTGCTGACACCTTTTTCTTTCAGATCCATCCTTATCACTTCC
>RDPX01000278.1:857215-868597 GCA_003991215.1 Morbakka virulenta
TAAGCTCAGGATTCAATTCATTAGCAATTTTAATATCCTTCTCTATCACCACAGGGAGAGTAGTTCTAGGCCTACCTCTAAACTTCTTTCTGTTGTCAACATTTTCAAAATATAATTTCATACTTTGTTGAGCTGGTGTATTTTCATTCAACCGTAAAACATGTCCAAGTATTTTCCATCTGGCTTTCTTGATTTCATTACTTATTGGTATTGCATCACTCATTTCATATAACGCAGCATTCGACATTCTGTGTCTCCAATTATGTCTCCAAATTCTTCTTAATTGCTTTCTATGAAATACATTCATTTAAATCTCCTCCTTCTTTGTCATTCCCCAGGTACCAGAGTTGTACGTTAATACAGGTTTCACTAGCACATTATATAATTTTAAACGCTTCTTGATATGTAATTTACCATTTCTAATCCAAATTTTGTTCATTTTATTAAAAGCTGCAGTAGCCAAAGATTTCCTTCTTGTCATGTCCTCAGAGTCACCTAACAAACTACCCAGCGTCTTGACTCCTCTCCACTTTTCTGATAATTTATCGCCTCTTTCTATGATAGTTTGCTCAGTTTTATTTGGGTTTACTTTCAGATTACCTTGCCCTAGTAGATTTTCAACATTATCAGTGACTAATTTTAATATTATATATTATTATATCATATTATATGATATTATTAGGATGTAATTAGTTAGGAGTCCATGGGCACATATGTGCAGCTACTGATGGAGGTCTTTAATTAAACTTGGAGTAAAGTGGTTAAAATTAAGTTAAAAAGTGTTTTAGAAATTTGATGATGCAGCTTTTTAATGACGATCCTGTTCAAAACACTAAATCTACTACATAATAATATGGTGTGATACTTTTTTTAAAAGATGAATATTGTACTATTGCAAGACCTACATCAACATTTATAGATAGCCTTACAGTGTTGCATCCTCAAATCCTCAAGTAGAACCTTCAATGTTTTGTTTACCGAGAATTTTAGGACAACCATCTCCTTGCAATACCCAGTAGCTACTGTAAGTTTCCCAATACTGTTGATACTTGGAGGAGAATATTGTGTATTTTCATGCTCCAAAATGTGAAAGACACCATATTTCAAACAATGAAAGGATTTGCGGATAGCAGAGATATATTTCCAGGGTTCACGTCTATATTATAATTGACCACGAATAAGATGTTTGCAAGCAGAATCGTTTTGTTTAACCTCATTTTCATATTAGATTTATCTATTGTTTCTGTTCCCAAAAGTAATTCTCAGCCTTACCAAAGGGTCCAATAATCGTTGTTCATTTTCTATAACACAGTTATCAGAGTATTTCTATTCTTTTTCCTGGCCAAATTTATTTTTTTTAGTAATTATTATAGTAGGTAATTTATAGGGTTTTTTTCCGTAGAGTAAGATCACATCATCATCATCATCATCATCATCATCATCATCATCACCATATTCAGTTTTACGTTCGTTTTACATGCTAGCACGTGTTGGACGGTTCAATAAAATGGAATTTCAGGCCAGTCTGTTCTTTACTAGATCTTTGGTGACATCTTTTTGCTTCAAATCCGATTATATTACTTCCATATTTTCTTTGGTCTTCCTTTCATAACAGCACCTTCCACTTTCATTGATATGCACTTATTCACCTTGTCATCGTCATCTTTTCTCTCCACATGACAAAACCAACGTCTGCATGCACTCACTGTTGCTATCCAGTAATGATTATAGTAGGTAATTTATGGGGTTTTTTCCGTAGAGTAGGATTACATCATCATCATCATTATCATTATCATATTCGGTTTTACGTTCGTTTTACATGCTGGCATGTGTTGGACTGTCCAATAAAATGGAATTTCAGGCCTGTCTGTTCTTTACTAGATCTTTGGTGACACCTTTTTGCTTCAAATCCGATTTGATTACTTCCATATTTTCTTTGGTCTTCCTGTCATAACAGCACCTTCCACTTTCATTGATATGCACTTATTCACCTTGTCATCGTCATCTTTTCTCTCCACATGACAAAACCAACGTCTGCATGCACCCACTGATGCTATCCAACCTTAATCCTTTCCTGAGGTCCGTGGAGCTTAGCCTGTCCTTCAGGGTTACATTACGCACCCACGGAATCACTGTCATGCCATTTCTTTTCATGCAGATCAGATCTTCAGCAACAGTGTCTTCACCACTTCAATTTCTTCACCATTAAGATGCACATTTGGAATCTCAAGATTGGTGCTTTGATCTTCACACACTCACTCAGATCTGTGGTACGAAAATCAATACATCCTTTCAGATTTATGTTAGCTGTTTTAGCATACGTACTTCACTACTATTAAATGAACAGAATAGGTGACAGTGTGCAATCTTGTCTTATGCCACGTTTAATTTGTTTCTGTTTTGTTGCATTTGTTGTCCCCACAGACGACTCCATGCGTTTTGTGTAAGGAAGAATTCCCGTTTTGTCATAATTTTTTCAATTGGTTCCCATTTTTGAAAGTCGGTGGATCATAATATGAAATTGACTAATTTTGTTTTTATGTCCATTGTGGCGAAATTTTCAAAAGTCATTCACTATTTTCTTGTACCTTTTGTCCTAAATAAAGTGGCCTTGGCTGTGTTTTTTATACATCTTTGCTTTGTGGGGTAATTCTGTTATAGCATGCGAATCCAGCAGACGAAAAGTTTCATATTAATCAGTTTTATTTACTTGAACATCTAGGAAAGGTTTCTGCTTGAAAATAATATGTCTTGTCTCAACACAAGATACCAGAAAAGGTTGGGAAAGTTATGGACACAAATACATCCAAATGGGACAAAATCGCAAATCAATTTTGTTCTTTTGAACAAAAAAATGGATTAATAGTGCGCAGAACTGTGAGGCTTATAATACCTTTGAAGGAGTTTCGTCAGACTACCGTATAGTCTCAGGAACCTTTCAGCTAAGCCTTAGAGCTATGAAGGAGATGTCCCAAGCAACCCCTCCATACGATTGGAAACAATTGAAAAGTGATCCATGCCTGAAAGACAAATTTTGTTTGGCACTGAGCAACCAATATGAAGCTTTACTCAACGAAAATGAATTACCAAATACCAACGAGAAATATTCCGCTTTTGTTGCAGCTCATAATGAAACAGTCCATGAAAACATACCCCTGAAGCCTAAAATCAAGCGTTGTGTGCCATGCGAAAATGACCAAATTTCCCAGAAAAGAATCGTCGTCCGGATTACTATTGTTGCTCCACCACGCAATGCAAAAGCACTAACTTTCAGCCTGCTGGGTTTTTGACAAAATATAACATTTCAATCATACCATTTACGATCGGCATTTGATTAAAATTCGCTGTCTCTTTTTCTTTAACAGTATCTTTGCCCTATATTTTACTGGCATGTTATTTAATATTATATTATATTATTATATTATATTATATTATATTATATTATATTATATTATATTATATTATATTATATTATATTATATTATATTATATTATATTATATNGACCAAATTACCCAGAAAAGAATAGTCGTCCGGATTACTATTGTTGCTCCACCACGCAATGCAAAAGCACTAACTTTCAGCCTGCTGGGTTTTTGACAAAATATAACATTTCAATCATACCATTTACGATCGGCATTTGATTAAAATTCGCTGTCTCTTTTTCTTTAACAGTATCTTTGCCCTATATTTTACTGGCATGTTATTTAATATTATATTATATTATTATATTATATTATATTATATTATATTATATTATATTATATTATATTATATTATATTATATTATATTATAATATATAATATATATAATATTAATTAATTAATTAATATTAATATATATAATATATATAATATATAATATTATATTATATTTAATATTATATTTTTTATTTTCATAAGTCACTCTGTTTTGTGTGTGTAAATGATGAATCTCTGTTTGTTCAACGGTGCCTATCATTTGGGAGCACCTCACGATGTAGGGTATATATGTGTACAATCCCTTTTTCGATTGAAAAATCTGCTAAATTAGCACTCCAGTTCCAATCAAACTAAATCGAGATATGATGGCTTGTTCAGTTATTATCGCTCCTGCTACTTTCCAGTTCTGATGATAGAAGCCTCTGGTAAAAGAGGTCATATTTCACTACTTTTTGTGGCCGGATAAACGTATTTTTTCTTGTGATAGTGAATTCCACACCAATTCTTGAAAACTATTTTTGAAAATTTAAAACAAAGCTTGACGGGGCACAAGATCTTCCCCAATGCGCATGTGGCTGGCTTAGTGTTCCACAGGTACAGGCAATACCTCTATACATACGTCTAGTGACTGAGTATTCTGCTTAAGAGTAATTTTCTACAGGAGTTGAAATATGAATTCAGTAAGTTGAACAAACTGTTTGCAGTGGAAATGCGGGGAATTCCGGTACATTGGCATCACTGCCACTGAGTTTTCTGAGGTTAATTCTTATTTGCCTTGCCAGTATTGTAATGATAGTTTATTTGTCTTGCTTTGTAGATGATCTATTGGTACACGATGATATTGAAAATGTGCCACTTCTCGTACTTGCAAATAAACAGGATAAAGAGGTAAAAATACCCAGTATTAATTGGATATATATCAGAAATCATTATCAATATTAACATAAGGTTGGGGGAAAGGTTATTTTTGTAAAGCCTACCCTTAGGCAAGAACAACTGCAGTGCTTAGCGTGCATAGGATTGTATGGGATTGGTTTGGGTTTGAATTCGCTTACTTCCTACGTCCCGTTCAGCCACTACTAGATTTAAAACATCTTGCTACAATGGTGTGTTTTTTTCCTTCTCTTCCACGTGGTGGCAAAAGTATTTGCTTCAAAGGCATCTCGTGTCTGCTCTTAAAGTACTTGACCTGTCTCTTCTTAGTCGCCCCAGGCCTTCATTACAGCCTTGAAATACCTTAATGGGTTTTTATTTATTCTTATTTTGTCATATTTTTTCTGTCTTTATAATCCTCTCCAAATTATAACAACCTCAATAACTTAACAGAGTAGAGTTTGGTACTCAGTGCTTCCAGAATTGTGGGAGAGATCAAATTCAAAACCCGTCGCAAAGTAAGCTGATATCTACCATTTTACCAGTTCACCAATCCTTGAATATTAAGGTCCAGAAAAGGAAAGAAAACGTCGCTGGGATTATGCGTAAAGGCTCCACTAAATATTTCGTGAGTGCCAAAATGAATAGTAACAGTGGACAAGGAAGATCAAGGGATAGGCGCACCAGTAGTTCGCAGAAATGGATAAATTCAATGGTTCGCACCTTGATTTCCAACTTCGAAGACGGCAAGTAACTTTGAGGATGGAATACAGTCCATGGTGATGTGTAGCTTGATTTCACGTCGATACCTTTGATGCCTCATAGTAGTACTTACGTCCTTTATTGTAAGGCTGTCAATTCCAGGTTGGTTTGCAGACATTTTCTAGACAGTTGAAAAAGTATAGTTCAGCGGTATCAGAATTCTTTTTATCTAGGTTTTTAGGGAAAAGGTATTGTCACTGACAAATGAAGAATTAAGTTGAATTACAAAATGACGGGAAAGGAGAACATCGTATGTAATCTACTAATTTGCCCCGTAAATTTGTGAAGTACGTATAGTGAAGATTTAATTTGAAAGATGATAACTTTGCAAAAGGCTATGGAATTGTAAATATTTATTTTGGAAATTATGTTATTGTACATTTACATCAATTAAAGTATTTTTCTTGTAGGCATTTTACCAAAACTCAGTAGACGTATAGTAAACTCCACCTTTGGATAAACTGAAGACCTTTTTGTAAATGAAAGAAGAGCTGCAACGTTTATTCACAAAATAATATACTGGAAACAGTGAAGTAGTTTTAATGTAGAAGAACCATTTGTGATGATGACGATAATGATTATTAAGTTGAAAACTTAAGTTATTTTGATAAGAAAACTGTTTTCCCATTGCACCCGAGTTATTGTATAGAAATACGTCGTACTTTCACTGTTTGAATACAACATCTTTGCAATGCCTACTTTTAATGAGAAAAACGTCAAGAAAAGCTAAACTTTGATGAAACCAAACCAACATCGCAACTTTAGATATTAATATACATGAGCACGAAGGTGCAATGAACAGGGTCAACCTTCAGACAGTAAGATCGGTTTCGGCAAGCTCTTTCTCATACATCTACCCTTGTAAACATTGGCAAACAGGGGAGGTACTGAGAATTCTGCTTCCTGGGCGCAACAATCGCATTTCAGTGACAGTTATGATGGCTTCCAACCTAAAGGGTTAAACATTACCGGGACTCGCCTTCAGCCAGTTAAAACAGAGTTAAACGCGACCTACATGTCGTACTTGAAATAAATGTAATTTCTTATTTCGCGTATTTAAAACATTGTGGTTATGATAAGACCGAGGATGGAAGGGGAATTTGCTTAACGGAAGTCAGAAGCGGATCTGGTTTTATTTGTTGAGGTTTGCTCAGATTAAAAACCTGCGTGTAGCACAACCAGCTGAACATACTAGGTCTGTCACATCATCCCTTTGAAATATGTTTGGCCACGCCCTTTATAATGCAGGAAACTGCCTTTACCCTACCATGTTCCCAAAATTTGCCTTTATTTACTGGTGATGAAAAGTGGACTTTATATACTGTTGGTCATTAGGGTTTTTTAAACAATATGCTTGCCTTGTAGACCTGGCAGATCTAACTAAAAAAATTGTTTTTACAATTTTTAATGCCGATGCCCATTACCCTTGAACAATAAAAAATAGCGGTAACTGTCCACCGTGAAATATTCATCATTTGTCCCTAAAGTAACTAATATATATGCACAAAATATACAGTATGTTGTTAATTCCAGATTCAGTGTTATGAAAATGTAGGTGAAAGAGAAATGTTTTTCTAAACACTATCAGAGTGAAACAAAAAGTAATATTCTGCTTCCCTCGTGGGTGGTAGAAATCTAGAACAGCACTCCATCTGGTCACTAAACGAATGGTTCTTCTGGTCCAGTGTATTAAAAGCTTTTGCCAACCGATATACCTCACTGGTTGGCGATAGCAAGCCCGTTATTTTTCTGTTTCAGGAAGCTCCAATCTGGAAATTTCGCAAGTTATTAGGCCAGCCCGTCTTGTTGTGTTTTTTGGCTCTTGAAAATGCTCTCGAATATGTTTGTTACATTCATGTTTATTAACATCCAATTCAGTTGCAAACAAACAACTCTGCTTCTTTTTCTTTTTTTTTTGACTTATCACTGCTACATAAAACGCTAATGGAATGCAATTTTTATAAAAATTACTCTCCAGAACTATATTCCATTGTTTATGTGACTACTTACAAGCACCACTGCGACCAGGCAGTGGATTGCAATGGTGAAATTAGTATACAATCAACCAGATGCTAAAATGTGCCCTGAACAACGGCAGAATTGAAATTAAGGGTTGCTTGTCAATAAGGGCATGGTTACTCAGTGGTTGGCGAGGGTTGCAGGCTAATGGTAACGGAGCGTCATCATCATCATCATCATCATCATCATCATCATCATATTCGGTTTAACGTCCGCTTTAGATGCTAGCATGTGTTGTCAGGGGTGTAATTGTGTTTTGTTGGCAAATTATATGCAAATTCTTTTTTTATGAAGAAACAGAGCATTGTTGCTGTGGTCTTCTGTTTAGACGGAGAGACTACAGGCCAATCACAGTGGAAACCTTTATTGACTAAAGGCATAAATGCCGTATTTTCGTGTCCTTTTCCTTGTTAGCAGAAAATTTTGTTGAGAAGTAGCAAAGTCATTTAAACAAACAGACATTTTTGCACACATTTGCAAAGTCTCGCGAAGATATATATTTTGAAATTGAAACAATTTAGCGGCAAATTAATTATTTGAACCGCAATTTTCAAAAAATATCCCTCTTCAATTTTAAGGTGTGCTTGAGGAAACTTCGTACCCTTCTTGATCTTCCCATGAAAGTATTGAATGATCTTGTTGCTACAGGTCGTTTGACACAGCGTCAGCAGTTAACCTTTCACAGGACAGTACCCGACAAAATACTATATTTGGTTTCAACTCTCTACCTTTTTTTGTAATATGACTCGTTACGCCTAAGAAAGGTCCTTTAAATTTGACATTCTGTTTCTCAAATGATAGCAGAGTTGGCTGTTTTTTATAGTTGTTGGTTGTGAGTATCTTTGAAGTTGGTCCTTTAACATCCAAGTTTTGCACAATATTTTAATCCAACCCTCAACGTTTATGCCACGTTTTGGAGTAAAGTGTGTGTTTTTGTTTCCTGTTTTTATAAACACTGTGACATGCTATTCCAAGTTTACCAAAAGGAAATCAAATTCTTAATCATGTTTAAATTAAGTTTGTACATTTCTGTAAATTAAATATTATGTTACACAACGAAATGTTAGCAACCCATCTAGCTGCGTCATAAACATTAAAAGCATAGTGTACTTTAAGAATTGGAATAAATTAAGTCCGTTTTGGTGCAATGTACACAACACTAACTCCACCCCCAAAAAACCGCAATAGGTCAACTATCGTATGCTCTTCTTGCACATTTTGATTTTGTTCTCCGTCAGACATTCCACCCACACAGAATATGACATTGCCTCATTTCAGTACACCCTGCTGTGTACATGTTATTTGATCCAGATATAGACGAATTCTGAACACGTATTTTGCCTTGTTATTAATCTGTCATTCCATTAACATTAACCTGGCAAATTCCGAACTACCAAAGCATCGTCATATTTGAAACCTTTTACAACACAATATTTTTTCCGGTAAGCCAGAGCTCTCACTGAAGCACGAAGTCGCTTTTTAATTTCCTTACTATTTTCAAATGGTAAATCTTAGCCCCTGCTCACATAATTTTTGTTCCTGCTTGTTGTTGACACAATAAATTACCTTGTTATGTTGTTTTGTTTATCACATGTTCCTGCAGCAGCCCTTCGAAACACAAATGAATACACAACATGAGATCCATGACCAAAATGTTCATTCCACATTTGATCGGCTTCTTTCGCTTGTTCATCTTAAGCTATGTCGACCATAATGGTGTACCATTTGCTTGTCAGTTATCAAGTTTTCTTTAAAAATGCTGAACTTTAGAAAGATGTATTGGTTGAGATGTAATAGCGGTTTTATCTTGACAAGCTCAGACGTTTTCCCTGTTTTTTATCTACAAATTTAAACCTTTTTTCCAGAAAACAATTCCGTGAAATTCAGTTAGTTACAAATGCTATGCAGACCTCCCTGTCTCTTGAAAACTACATGCGTTATTCAGGTAAAGTATGGCACACACTGAACAAAGGTACGCCAGCAAACATGCATCTGTCAGGCTCCATTAATCGAAATTGGTGATTTCTGAGATGATTATCGTACCCTCTTGATTTTGTTTCAATGCGTTGCTAAACGTCTGGGCTAAAAAAACTTTGATACAGTTTTATCGGGGTCATGTTAAATATTTCTGGATGCTCTTGCCTGAGACAACTTGGATATGAATATTCGATTGTGACATATGTTTCATCGGTTTCTCCCCTCCTCCATTCGACATCCGTCTAATTGGACTTTTTTTGGAGGACTTGTACCGTGCCCAGATGCGAATTGTTGTACAGCATCCTGGTTCCTTGAACGACTATGAAGCACGATTTTGCCAGCTACCATTTTGGTGTGTGAAATACCATTGTATCTTCTTCTTTATTAGTAACATCTACCGCATTTGAGAGAGAGAGAGAGAGAGAGAAAGAAAGAAAGAAAGATACACACACACTGTATATATATATATATATATATATATATATATATATATATATATATATATATACTATATGTGTGTGTTATGTGTATGTGTGTTGGATAAAGGTCAACACAACCATTTGAAACACTAATTCATCATCAGTACCCATGAATATTTATAACGCTTTCTTGAAATAATGTTCAGTCTGGGCATTCATTAACAAAGGAAACAAACAAGTAAAAGTGTGGTAGTATTTTTTCCAATAAAAAATGTGTTTACTAAAATTAGAACATCTACGCACTGCGTCTCGTGAACATACCAACCCATACCAAGGGTTTCAAAATTGTAACAGAAACATTCCAAACTCTGCCCTCCTCGGGAAATGAATTAAGTATTGATGTTTCCGGTACTTTTTCTTAGGTCAATTTACTTTTGGAATTGTTTCCATAAAATGACAGCATGTTTTTAACATTGCAAGTAGCACTGTACTCCAGAATCACCTGTAAGATGGGTCTTTTTTCTGAGAACTTAAAAATATCCCCGCTGTGTGAGAACAATTTTTCCATAGTGTTTAATTTGTTGGGGTAAGAGAACAGGAAGAATTTTCAAGGAAGAGCTACTTTATAGAGAGGGAAGGACTTCGTCATAATTGAATATTGTAAGTAAAGTAAAAAGAAAGCTGGCTGGGGCGATAGGTACAGACCAACCTCACTCTGTCATCTATTACTGGTTGAAACAGGTTTTTCTCATTCTTTTCTTACTCCCCACATAGCACATGGTCCCACTTCCACTCCCTTTTCTCCATTTTTCCTCTGATAGCGTCCTTTTGTTGTCTTTGCATAGTAACTATTTTGCCTATTTAGGTTATGTCTCATATACTCTTTATTCCATGGTTCATTTTTGTTAACCTTCATTCAATACAATTTCGCCAAATTGCCCTACATTTGCCTGTCAATTTTAATTACACGCTGACATTTCCTAAATCTTTTAATCTGACTTTTATTTTCAGCTTTAACTACACCATTAACTTCTTTCTTTAAGGGGCCTTTAATGCGTCAGTTTTTATCCCAAGAGGTTTTAATTTCCCTGATTATATCTTAATCCAGACAGTTGCATCAAATATCCTCTCATATGGCCTACTAATGATATACTCCATACTTCTTTCGTTAAACGTCACCCCCTGACACTTCAAAGCCTGCTTTCATCTTGTTGGTAATAGCTCCCCTTTTCGTCCTAAAAAAATAGGCAAGTGCTCGTAAACGTACGGAAAGACACAGGCACACATAGAGGACATGGCATTAAAGATCTTACTGTGTATCACCACATTTACCATTCTATGGATTTGGAACAATGTAACCAGTTTTGGGCCACTACACTAGATCCAGATTGTTGACTGTGCATGTTTTTTATACTTTCAAACAACACTCATTGTTTTTTCCCCACTATTCTTTCGTTTTCCTGGCCGTATTGACGGTGTTAACTTAATAACGTAATGTTGTGTGCTTTGCAGTAAAACTTCGCACGTTTGAATTCACACACCCATCTATCTTTTCCTCCCCCTTCCCCCTTCCCCTTCCCCCTTCCCCTTCCCCCCTTTCTCCTCTACCTGTCTCTCTCTCTCTCTCTCTC
>RDPX01000278.1:874340-885691 GCA_003991215.1 Morbakka virulenta
CTCTCTCTCTCTCTCTCTCTCTCTCTCTCTCTCTCTCTCTCTCTCTCTCTCTCTCTCTCTCTCTCACACACACACACACACACACGCTCGCTCGCTCTTTTATTTACAATGCTGTATGGGTTGTGATATGGCAGTGAAATACCATTGGTTTTGTCATACCACAACTTTTCATCAGATTTCATTAGTTGTTTTGCTACTTTTGGTGACAGGTTCGTGACAAGATAAAATCGCTGGAAATGCGTGACATTTGTTTACTGGCTGTGAAATGGCGTGCGCATTTCTTGGCTTATTATTTTTGGCACTTAAGGCAGGCGACAGTCAACCGTTCAATACCAGACAGATAAGAGTGTCATTGAATAACTACTCAAAATTGAAAAAAACACTCACATTCTGTTTTATTAGACCATGGTCAATGTTGGCCCGAGTTGCCCGATACCGCGTGCAAATTACATGTTGACAGAACATAAACCAAAAGCCTGAAAACAATTTCTTCGTGATGTCCGCTCAAACAAAATTCGGCAATATTAGTAAAAAGGTCTACTATTTCATGGAGATGTCTTGATTTTGCATTTTCCTTTGTTGTAACAGCACCGTAGTCCCTCTCAAAACTGTTGTTTCTATTACTCTGGTTTTCCTTTCACAATTTGGTCTTGGTTCAAGATTCGTGACCATAGGTTAACCCAGGGCGGAGCATATGTCTACGTATCACAATCAAGACACAACTTGTCAGTACCACAGGCGCCTTAACTCCTTCTGCAGAAAGACGTCTGGAAGATTGTCTGAATGGGAAACAGGTATTTTATTTGAAAATGGGTTTCCTTGCCCAAATATCCTTTTTAATGATGACGCAGTGATGGATAAGATGTGTGGTCAGTACAGATGAAGATTTGATTTTCTTGAACTTCTCCAAGTTTTATTTAAAAAAATTAGGCACACAATGTTGTGGTGTTAAGCAATGCCAGTTCAATATCATATTAGGGGCATGCTTGTATGACGTTCATAAGAGTATAGAGGTGCTTTTATCATAATATTCTCCAAAGGTCTTTCTTTTTTTTCAAATAATAACATTTTTGTAAGCTACTGCCATTCCATCATGAAAATTCCGAGTTTCGAAGTGTTTAGTAAAAGAAGTGATCTTTTGACTAAGGCATCCCGTAAACAAAGCATTTTCTAAGGTTACAATTTGTAGTAAAGGAGCCATGCTGGTATGGGTGGGATTGAGTGGGGACAGAGACCAATAGAAACTAAGGTGAAAGGGTAGTATTAATTGGGCCATAAAGGAGGAGTTTGCTAGACAAATTTGGCATCGCTGATTGTGACGGAATGAGAAGACGGATTCGAGGAGAAGGATTGCCTGTCAATATAATGTAGTTCATATGTACGCCCGAAATTTTTAACAAAAAATCAGTATCTCTTTATGTTAAAATTCAGTCGTAACACAGGCAAAACTGATCGTGTTAGTTAGCTTTTTGTAAAGTGTACGAGTCTGAAAGGGCATTGGGATTAATTGGTTTTACTTTGGTAGTTGCTGCAGAAAATAAGCGCATAGACATTTTGACACCTATATCTAATTCAACTAATTGTTTGGTAAGTCAGAGGTATATATGTTTGCCCTATGGCGTCTGCCATCGCACAGGAGCGTCCGAGAATATTATGGTGTGCTTCTTGGCGTTTTACTTTGTTAAACACCGTCTGCAGCCCTCGAAACGTTTCAACCAGTCGTAAAACTCTCGGATGTAGTAAACATGCTGTTTCCTAGTTACTAACTAAAAACAACGTGCTTGAAATTTCTTATAAGAATTGTATTGTTAATAATGACTTCTGTATCTTTGACAACGAGTTTAGTGTAACTTGTAACGTGGCGTCTTTGTGTTTCAGAGAACTTTATTCCGAATTATTTCCTTGTGTTATTCAGTATAATAAGTTTGGCCGTCAAGAACACTTCTACAGAATTAAACATCATCATTTACACAAAATATCCGTCGGATACTTTTGATGTCATGAATTTTTCTATTGCGTGTCTGCTATTTGTCCAAGCAATATGTCGTGCTTTCCATTTCTAAGACTTTAAAGTGCCAGGTTGGCACCTCCTCACCACCCCTTGTTCATAAGGGCAATGTGTTATAGACAATATCAGCTGCTGCTCTGTTTAATATAACGCCATCACCTTAAGGCTCAGTTACTTGGCATACTGATTATCTGTGTTTAGGTGATGGTTTCGGACAACTATTTCTTTTTTTGAGTTTTTTTAATCACAATTTTGATACAAATGCCCTCCAGTACTGGGCAGACCTTTAATGGCCAGGGAAAGCAAAGGACCTGGACCTTGGACCTTCGAACCTGAGACTGACTCTTCGTGTGGGAATGTGAACGCGAGATATGGGTCTAAATTGATATAAAAAGAAAAACCTTTCCTTCTGTCTCGTTCTTCTCATCCTTGTGATACAAGGTTTAATGGAAGTGTTATTAATAGGAATCTTCATGTTGACGGCTATCTACCGTTGTTTTGACTAGATTCTACATCATCCAGCTCTTTGAGCACAAGAGCTTGAATCTAAAGCCTTTTATGTCTGTTAGATTACCTCTTCCTTAGGCAGCTTGTTACCTGTTTTTGTTGTTTTGGTCTCTCCCTTCTGATTTTTGCTCAGTTACCAAGGCAGTATCAGACTCCATTGCAAAAGCCTTGGAGAAGCATCAGACTACTAACATCTTTGTCTTTGGTGACTTTAATGCTCATCAGATGTCCTGTTTGAGTTATGTGAACAGTACTGACTGAGCTGAAAAAGTTACCTACAACTTCGCTCTTGCCCGTGGTCTTCCACAGCTTCCACGGTTTGAAGTATTGTTCATTTTTTATTGAAATGCAGAAAAGAAGTTGTTACTTGTGAAATATTGCGAAGACAATTTCGATTAGCATGTGTTTGAAGCTTATATGATATTCAATTCAATTAATAAGAATTAATAAACAGAAAACTATTTTTTTTGGAAGAATATTTTTCCCCAAAAGTGAAATGTTTGAGAGATTCAGACAGACTTTGTACATTGGCTTCCAATAAAAAAAACTTGTACATACCGACAAAATACATTTATGAGGCACCCAAGGGGTGAATTTTGGTTAAATCCTTCAGATGAAAAATGATGTATGTATGTATGTATCCATGCATGTATGTATGTATGTCCTGGGTATGACTTTAAATTACCTTCGGTGACAAGGCTACAGTTCTGAAGCTTTGGGGAGTGTGGAGTCACCCCATACTTGTCATTACTCCCAGGTCTGCTCTGTCTCGGAGTGGTAGTACCTGTGAGGGCCCCATCTGTGTATTAAATAGATTTCTGTGCAAATTCATGATGTATCTGTCCAGTATCTGGCGGCTAGTGGGACCTCTGTGGCTGAAAGTATCTTTCGACAAGTCAGTGCTCTTGGGTTTAGGACACTCGATAAAACATGCAACCGAAGTGGCTACCAGTCATCTTGCGTTAGCTTGTCACTGGAAACTAGTCACCAAGGTTTAGAGAGTGGTATATGTGTCATACAAGCCTACATCACTATAATCCGCTGATGTATAGATGTCTCGTCAACTCATCTTGTTATCACATCTTCTTTTCTCATTCCCTTTGGCGATGGAGGAGTGGCGATGTGAATAGACTTAACAGGTTGGGGGCCTATAGTCACAAATGTGCACAAAGGTGGCAGGAGCATTATCTTTACATCGCCATTTTGCCTAACAGATGGCAGAGGCATCTCTCGGTGGAAGCTCCAGTATCTGAGCAGCCCATTTTAGGGACAGCACTGCTCACCCAGAATTATTGGGGTGATGCTAGAAAAGGTGCGCCAAACATTGCCTGCCATCACTTAAATTGGTCAGTTTACTGAGGCTTGCGCCTGTTTGCTTGGCAGGAAAAACAAAAGAAGAACCATTAACTGTTATGACTTTAAGAGGCGCATGTCTCTCAATATTGGGTGTTGATATGTCAGAACCTCGCTTGATCTTAAAACTTCAACGAGACCAGAGCGTAGGGCCGCACTACTTGCAAAAGAGCTTCAACGTCTCAACGTTGACATTGCAGCAATTTCGGAAACTCGACTTCAGGATAAGGATCACATAGTTGAAGTGAAGTCAGGATATTCTATTTACTGGGTGGGAAAGCCTCAAGGTGAAAAACGGGAGGCTGGAGTTGGTTTTGCCATACGTACCACTCTGGCCAAGAAACTTGACTGCCCCTCTAGCATAAATGATCGGATCATGAAGCTGCATGTTCCACTGTCACGTGGGCGCTATCTCTCAAAACTATCGGAATATGCCCCAACTCTTCAAGCTTCAGATGAATCTGTCATACAGTTTTATCGAGCCCTACGATAAACCATTATTGGTGTTTTAAAAGAAGAGAAGTTAATTTTACTTGGGGACTTTAATGGACCAGTCGGAAAGCAGCATCTGGTCTTGAATGCCATAGGCCGTTATGGCATGGGAAATATTAATAACAGTGGCCTGAATTTTCTTAATTTATGTAGTGAATTCAACCTGGTCATCTTTAACACTTTCTTTCGTTTGAAAGAGAAACATAAAGTAACTTGGATTCACTCAAAATCGAAGCATGACCATTTGATAGACTTCATCATCACCAGAAGCCAAGACGTAAAAGACGTCTGCAGAGTTCGTGTCTTACTGAGCGCTGATTGTGACACTGACCACAAACTTGTCAGAGGAAAGTTTCAACATCGAGTTAGGAACAAAGTACGTTTGAATGGCACCAAAGTCCCTAAACGCATCAACGTAGAAAAGCTCAAGTCTTACTGACTCACTTGATTGTGTTACTTTCGATTGCTCCTGGGAAAATTTTAAGGAATCGGTCTACTCTGTTGGTGCTAATACCCTGGGGATATCAGAGAAACGTCTCAGCTGATATCCAGGAATCCGCAAACACATAAAACATGAAGCAACTGTTCTCACTTTTAAAAGTGGTCTTTGGTCCGTCCTCATCCTCTTCCTCGTCCTCTTTTGCTCCATTCAAATCAAAAGACGGATCATCCCTGATCAAAGACCCTCAAGGGCCTTGCTGCTATTGAAAGTATACCTCAGAATGATTTGATAATGGAATTAGATGTTGTGCCTTGTAGAGAAGAGTATGATAAGGCTGTTAACCAGATTTAAAGCTGGTAAAGCACCCGGCTAAGATAGCATACCAGTGGAGCTGATTCAAAAAGGAGGTGAAAAAGTTAGATCTATGGTACACCGTTTTATCTGTGAATGCTGGGAAGGGAATCCAATTCCCCAAGACTGGATTGATGGTATTCTTGTTTCCTTGTTCAAAGGTTTAAGTGCAAAGTCTTAATGCGACAGCTTTCATGGGATAATGCTGCTTGAATCTGTGGGAAAGGTCTTGGCAAGAATCCTACTTAACAAACGTGTGATGCATATATGTCCGTTGATTATACCTGAATCACAATGTGGTTTCCATTCTGGAAGAGGCACAACAGATGCGATCTTCTCTGCCAGACAACTACAAGAAAAGTGTCTGGAGCAACATATGCCTTTGTATCAAGTTTTTGTAGACCTGACCAAAGCCTTCTATACTGTCAATCGCGATGCCCTGTGGAAGATGTTGGGGAAACTTGGATGCCCACCTACTTTTGTTAACCTGATCAAAGAACTACACCGTAGTATGGAAGCCCATGTCAGCTTTAACAGGGAACTGTCAAAGGAAATTGCGATAGACAACGGAGTGAAACATGGTAATATTCTTGCGCCAATGTTTTCTATCTATTTTGCTGTTGTAGTACTTTACGCATTTTGTGACTGTGACATTGGAATTGACCTCCGTTTCCGAACAACTGGTAAAGTGCTCAACTTTAGAAGATTCAATGCCAGTTCAAAAGTTAGACAGACCCTAATACGTGAATTGCTATATCCTGACGATGCTGTTTTTGTCGCGCGCTCTGAAAACAACATAAAGGAGATAATGGGCCGCTTTTCGGCAGCGTATACTGCTCTCGGTTTCACCGTAAGCTTGAAGAAAACGAAGGTCATGTTCACTCCTCCTGGTGCACTCAACACAGAACCTAACATTTTAGTCAACAATTCTAGGTTAGATGTTGTCGATACTTTTGTTTATCTAGGTAGAACGCTGTCTCGATATGGCTCACTTGACTCTGAAATACACAAGCGCATCCATCAAGCTTCTGTTGCTTTTGGTAAGCTAGAGAAGGGGCTATGGTCAGACAGAGGTGTAACCTTACGTACAAACCTGACAGTTTACCAGACGTGCTTGCTGTCTGCATGCTGTATTCATTAGAAGTATGGACAATATCGCCATCACCTAAAGTGGCTTGAAAGCTTTTACCAAAATTGCTTGAGGAGGATCGTTGACATAAAATGGCACTCGCTTACACCCAATACTGTTGTTTTACAGAGAGCAGGTTTCCCTAGCATAGCACAAACATCTTGATCAAGAATTAATCGCTAGGCTGGGCATTTAGTCCGCATGGATGACTTTCGATTGCCTAAACAGCTTTTGTATAGTGAATTAACAGAAGGTAAAGGTCCGCTGCATAAGCCAAGGAAACGGTTTAAAGACTGTGTGAAGAGTAACTTGAAGGAACTGAAGATGGATGTGGGAAAATTGGAAGAGAAGGCTGTCAACCGCAACGAGTGGTGTAGCACTGTTTTGTCAGGATGTATCGTCGGTGGAGCATGCTTTGTGCAAGATCTTTTAGGTTAGATCACATATCATGTTTCTCTCTTTGTTTACTGTGTTCCACGTAAAGACTTATGGTTCTTTTTAATTTCTGGACCACTGACCACACCCGTCCATTATTCTTCCATTGCTTACATGGATGAAAAGGTGAGAAAATATTGGACGTTAGTACTCCCTGGCTTTTCATCGAAATGAAATATGTAACATAGACTCTACATATAGAACGTTTTAAATCCTTTAATAGTCATCTATTGTACAAGTAATTACAAAGCTGTCAAAGTATTCTACTTTTTCACTACTGTCTAATTAGACCACTCAGTGTCCCCACTGGACACGAAGTACGATGAACAAGACTCAAGATTCTATCCAAAGGCATCTGATGACCGGCATCGCTTTCTGCTGCTGATGATCTTTTTAGTGGTACCCGAGTGTTTGAGTATTTTTTTTACGTTTTCTGGTTGGTTAATGAGGTAGTGCTGTTCTGTCTGCTGTTTTACCCACTGATTGCTTGGTCAAACAACCGTTTCAATATTCTGTCGTCACTTTACATCATGAGCGACTTGCATACGAGCTCCTTCTCATTCTTTCAGTATAGATTTACCACCTTTAGAAGTGGGAAAAAAATTACGCCCTACACTTACCAAGAGGCTTCTTAGTCATGTGCCGTAATTAGTTTTGCCTCAACAAAGGCAAGTAAACCATGACCCACTTGACAGCAGTAATTTTCCTCCTGGGCTTAATAGATTCCCACATAAAGTGTGTCGCATGCCATCTGGTGTCCTAGTAGTGATCTGGATGCCTGCGCAGAGAGTAAAGTCTGACACTAGTGGTCCGTCAAATGGATTTCTTTGTCCGTATCGGTCGTTAATAAAACATCTGTAGAATTGAACTGGAGAACCAGTACTGAGAAAATTGTATTTCTCATTGACACTTTTTTTTCGTGATCATTACCTTTATGGATTGCAGGTGACTACTTTGGTAAGCATGTCTCTTGAGACCGGAAACAAAATGCAACCCAGCGGCCCACCACGTTCATACCCAGTGATATTGGCTATTTTGGAGACTCGGTAGTCTGGTAAAACAGTGGCTGGCGGTATTGTCTGAGGTAGAACATAATGATGAAGACGCCGGCGCTACAATGTTATAATTTGTAGCTTACGGATATGAAAAAGGTGGGTCGATACCGAGGTTGGGAAGAACGTAGACAGTTTACCAAAAGTGCCACTCACAAATCTTCAGCTCTCTATTAACTGGTCAGCTTAAACAGTAACACTGCAACCACCATATAAATAAGAATAATTTGGCAGAAGGATACAATTTCACTGCGAGGGACTCGGCGATCAAAAAACTGCCATTAAATACCCAGTTTTGACCCATCATGCATTGCGTATCATTTAGGGGTCTATCCGCCTAAACTTCCTCAAGCATGATTGGTAGCTCTGTCCTTGGATCTTTTTGACTGTGGAATCTAGGAGTTGAATGAAGCTGAACCCCCGGACTACTAGATTTAAAACTCATGTTGGTTTTTTCAGGTCTGTCGCTACTTAAAGATTAATCCTATGCGATAAACATGTTTATTGCTTAATTTCTGGGTTTCGTGATGATAAAGTCGTCACATGATTATTTCATCGCCGTGATCCTCTTTCAACACGTAGCTAATGGATGTCGTTCGTTAAACNTTAAATACCCAGTTTTGACCCATCATGCATTGCGTATCATTTAGGGGTCTATCCGCCTAAACTTCCTCAAGCATGATTGGTAGCTCTGTCCTTGGATCTTTTTGACTGTGGAATCTAGGAGTTGAATGAAGCTGAACCCCCGGACTACTAGATTTAAAACTCATGTTGGTTTTTTCAGGTCTGTCGCTACTTAAAGATTAATCCTATGCGATAAACATGTTTATTGCTTAATTTCTGGGTTTCGTGATGATAAAGTCGTCACATGATTATTTCATCGCCGTGATCCTCTTTCAACACGTAGCTAATGGATGTCGTTCGTTAAACACGATTGACTGTTACCACTCCTCTGTCCAAGATGATAGTAGCCTTCCTTGAATTGATGCTTTGACTTTCTTATCTACATTGTTTTACAGACTGCTAATACAAAGTATGCCGCCCATCTTATTGATGAAAGGCAAGAACTTGAACTGGATTTCTCTTGATACTTTTGTGATAGCTGCAATTTTTAAGCATGCACAATACGGGAGGTTTTGTAAGACGTCACCAAGGTTTAGTTTTCAAGGTGGGGTTAAAACTTTTCTTGATAGAAGCTTTTATGTTTTTCTTTTCAGTCACAAACATTTACAAAAAGCTATCCCTAATATTGGCCTACTTTAGTTTCTTAACGGAACAGTGCAAGCATACTTGAACAAAACATCAATTACATTCAACAAATATGAGTAGCTATCGCTTTCCTTGTTTAGTCTGATTAATAAGATCAGCTTGTCACAGGTGATCTATTCAACCCAAAACAACACGTCGACGACTAAATAATATACGCACAGGCTTGTGAAGTGTGCAGGTATATTGCTGACTCAACCACATCTCAATGTGATTTTTGTAAGAGCAATTACTCTCTTTAGTGCTTGATCACCACCAAAACGTCGGAGTAAGCGACTGTCGTAATATTTGTGTCTAAGTTTGTTTTCTTCCTTTTTGTTTGTTTGTTTTCTCTTCATTCCTTATCTTTATTCTCTTACAATCAAATTCAACCCCCCACTCGACCCATAGATGTTACAGATGGCTTTCTTGAAAGTGATGATCCGATCCTGGGTGAAGGAGCAAGATTCTCTTTCTGCATGCCCATTTTTACGTTCTATTTCCCTCAACATTTCCACCTTGGTGGATTCACCTCAATCTCTCTGTGTGGTACATCGTTCACAAAATCTGCTATGTTAGGTCATTCTACTTGCCGTCCTTAATAGATCACCTCTCTTCTCTCGTTCCACCTCACAAAATTTGTCATGCGCGTTATTCAAAATCAACTTGGATTTACATTTCAATGTCTTTGGAACCACATCTACAACGTGTTTTTCCACAGGTTTTATGTCGATATGAACTATACCGGCAAATTTAGGTACAATTAAAGAATTTGGTCGTCAAAATTTATTTTTCTAATAGTTTAAATTTATTCTGGTCATGGTGTTTAAAAGCGACGCGATATTTGCTCATACCCTGTTGTTGCTATCAAGATTATTTTTACAAGTATATCCCGCCTCACTTGACCCACCCCGCTCAAACTTTGTGATGTTGCCGCTGAAACAGGTGAACATGATCCGAGGATCAACTAAAATTATTTTCCTTGTATGTTCCATTCCAACAACGTGCAGTCTTTCCAGTAGACCGCCCAGGACACCAATCACAGGAACAGAACTTTTATTTCTAATCGCCCAAAACCCAAATTTTTTTCCACGCCTTTGGATAAGTTTAACAAAAGAGATGATACTACGCCATGCCTTTGACATCAAACTTGAAATGTAAACATCTTTCATTCTCCGCACTCGATACCCTCACAGATCAAAATCTGAGACAGGTTATGTAATCTAACAGGTTTGTCACCAGGCCACAACATTCCTGTTTGAATTCAAACTACTGTACTTGAATTTTAATCTTATTTCGAGAAAGAACACCTTTATCTTGTCAAGATAAGATAAGGAGGCACGTGCTAAGCTGTGTCAACAGTACTCCACGCATGGACTGACTATTAGTTAATAGGGATACACAATGGTGTCAGGCGTAGGGTGCTCTCTACCGCGATACGAAAAACCAGCCTTTTCAGAAGCAGGCTTGCCAGTAGATTAAATCTGAGAACCCCAAGAAAGATGTTGAGAAAATAACACACCAAGCGTCCTTATTGATGAACGTTCTTCAAGAGGAAAGACAACGTCACCAGGATTGATGTTGAAATGATTATGCATAAATGTTAGAGACAGAGCCTTGGCGTCAATGTCAGTGTACAAGGAGGTAGTGGCATGCTCAAAGCTGCTGATGAACTAAAGCAATTTAATAAATACTAGAAATATCAGTAATGTAAAATGGCCAATTAAGAAGATCGCCCATGCTTTCTTTGATCTAAGAGAAAAGTATCCATCCATCCAACGAAAGTGGTAGCAAAAGCAATGAAGGAAGCAGCTGAGGAAGAGGTAGACAGCATTAGATGGAACCCTAACCTGTTGTACAAGAAGATGAAGATGGCCAAACAAGAATCATGTGATGTGATTGGAGGAGCATGTCTGAAAGATAAAAATGGAAGGCTTATTTTTGGTGAGAAAGAGAAGCAGATGGTGTTTAAAGATTACATGGAAGAAATCATGAATGTGGAAAATGAATGGTGTGACAATTTAGTGGCTGATGAAGTTGCAGGCCCTGTGAAACTAATAACAGAAGACGAAGTGATAAATGCACTGAAGAGTATAAAGAATGGTAAAGCTGGTGGGCCTTCAGGGATTGTTAAGGAACACTTGATGGCATCTAAACATGGTCAGGTAATTCTTACTGAAGTCACAAACAAAATCCTTATTGATGGAAGATCAATGCCAGTAGACTGGAAGACAAGTGTCCTAGTACCCGTGTATAAAAAGAAGTGTGATGTGATGGATTTTAGATCATACAGGGTTATTAAACTGTTAGAACATGGTATGAAAGTGACAGAAAGGG
>RDPX01000278.1:887788-898677 GCA_003991215.1 Morbakka virulenta
GACTTTTTTTTTTTGGAAGATAACAGGTTTTGCTGGGTCAGTGTTGGGCGAGTACCACCACCCTCCGAGTCAACCTCCTCGGATATGGAACCATTCTTGGGTCCAGATATTCTTCGCAACCCCTGAGCTCTGAAACCCTTTTGGGTTCTGGAGGTCATTCGGCTTATTAAAATGGTCATAAAATTTTTGAAAATAGAAATAGATACTCGAAACCATCACCGAGACAGAGATCATCAGTATGCTGACTAACTTAGCCTCATGAAGATCGGGATGGTATTTAACAAAGCGACAATAGACACTATCCCCTGCACGTTTCACGCATAAATAGAATGATGATTAGGTGGGTTCCCAACTGAGGCTTAAGTAATTCTCCTTCCCTTGAGAAAACTTAACATCGGCAGTTGCCAACCTGGTATTTCAAGGCGTCACAGAGGATAATAAGAAGTTTTATTTTCTAACATTTTGTACTAACTATTTTGTTGTTTTTTTTAGAATGCAATGAGTGTTTCACAAATAAAAGGTGTTTTCAATAAAAGCTCTCAGAAGATTGGACGACGGGATTGTCTTGTTCAGGAGGTCTCTGCTTTGAATGGGTATGTGCTGGTCTTTTTTGTTTGCCTTCGTTTTATTACCAAAGGATAGAAAACTATATAGACTAGAAATATAAAAATCTTTGAATAGGACGACCGTCATTACCTTATCATTTTTAAAAGGTATGCAATGACCAAAACCCATTGTTTTGTGTTTACGATTTTTTAAGAAAAATGTATTTATCACTGAATTTTTGTGTGATTTAGTGATTGGCAGTTGCATTCGATTCTAAAAAAAACCAAACAAAGGTTGATGCAGAACCATTCATTTTTAATTGCCTGGACCCCATTAGGCTACCTTATAGGAAACACACTAAACATTGTTCTACTACCGTGCATCAGAGCTAAGACCACAAAGTTGCACCACCTACCATCAACACTAGTATACATATAGTTGGACAACATCCTATCACTTCCTGCAGACGCATAGGTAAGCTGTAGTTCACTAACACAGGTGAACAGAGTTGCACTACATGCCACTCACCATTCTATAAACATTAGTAGAAACATAGTTGCACAACATAACGTCAAATTAAGCTTACACACGTACCACATTTCATGCCTCCGAGCAAACACACGCAAAGAAATAGTTGTTTCCAGCTACGGCAACAAACTCGGGCGGATAATTGCACAGCATTGCATCAGCAAATACGTAAAATGAACAGTATTTCGTTGGTATTTTCTTGAATGAACCTGACCTATCACATCCAGATTTTTAAAAAGTAAATATAAGGAATTTTTTTCCAGTTACCTGAAGTTTGAGAAGTTCTGTGAAGAAAGTGATACGGAAATTTTGAAATAAACACAGAGTAACACTCACGTTCCGCAAATCATGAATCGAATGTCGATACCCAGTGATGGCTTTTATATTTATGGGGTTTTTTAACAGATTTAGGTTGGGGACTTTTAAGGAATTTGATGATTGGAAACTTCTACTCGCAGCCTCGACATCTCAATGTGTTGTGGCACTACGTGATTGGAAGCGCCTTCCGTCTGTTTGTTTCATTCCTGCGTTGGACCTGACTTCATTCAGATTTAAAGCGAACTTACTGCTTTCGTGTTAAGTTATCTTTTCTTCACAGCCCCTTACTTTTTTCTTTTCATGCATACTTATAAAGGACATTAGGTTCAACCATTTTACTGTAGTCTAGTCAACTTAAAAAGAGCAATCTTGTTACACACCAACACTAATCAAAACTATTTTTAAGAACACTAACCAATGTAAACCTTAGAGCAAACACAGAATGAAATTCTTTGCCTTACCTTTGGTCAAATCTTTTTACCCCAGGATGAACTTTAGACGTTGACAAGCATCTTTTATCTTATGGGGCCTTGAACTTCTTGTATAATCGGAGGCTTTCCTGCGTCTTTCATTTCTTTGGCCTGCTGTATTCTTCGGATTTTTGGAGGCCCTTTTTGCATCCTCCATTAAATTCTATTTTATTGGCAGCCCTGTTTCATTTTTCCTCTAAATGTTTGGCCTATTTAAGTAAATCTTCCCTTCCCCGCTTGCATTATAGGTGATGTTTGATGAACTCTTGTGCACAGTTCTGCATCAAGATATGTTCACTCCAAAACATTCCCAGTATTTTCCAGAAGCACTTGATAATACAAGCCTGAAGTGACATTTTCCTTTTAGTAGTAGTCCGCAATTTTCTGCTTCATAAGGTAAAAAAGGTTTAAGGATCGCGTTTAAGAAGGGTATCTTTGTGGCAGTTGAAATATATTTTTTATTTTTAGACCTTTATCATCATATTGTTTGCTACTATGACTGTGCCCTGTCCCGTTCTGATCTCCTCTTTAGCACCATGGTGCTTACAGTACTGCCGAAATAGGTAATCTATAGCTATTTCTTGATCTCTGACCCCATTAGAGTGATTTTCTGTCTAACGTACCACTGGCTTGCATCCACGTTAATAACAGTTATTTTCAAGTGAGGTTGTTTCGTCCTACATCTGTTTGTCACTGTGTGAGAGAGAAACCAAATCACAGTGTAGTACTAATCACCCAGTTGGTCTCCAAGTTTCCATTCCAGTCTATTTCTCCAGTAGCGAGTGATATGGTTAATTATCTAGTTAAAGGAAGGGGAAGGTGACCGCATGCGTATATGACGTACGTCTGTTTGATTGTAAGCTTGTGTTTGGTTCCTATGCTATATAGTACAAGAAAAGTTATTTGTTCATGTGTGTTCCTAATAACTTGATGAACTTTCTCCGTAGTATGCCATCATGAACCACAACACCAACCGCAACACCTCCCTATCAATACTGCCAAAAGTATTTTCGACACTTATGAGGTTCATGTATAAAAAGCTCTTCATTCCAGTGACTGTTGGATTATAATCTGCAGAGTGTAAATCCGTTGTATATATGGCCTCTCTCTTTGGAAACCAGTTGCTCTCTCACAATTTCGCCCACTGCGTACATTCTGTTTAGGATATTTCTGTTCAAGATTTGACCAGGTTTTGATAACATTCACCTGTAATTTAATTCTTGCTCTCACTGAAATTTCTTTTCGTTAAAAGTTTCATAACGGAACATTCTGTCTGGTTATTTGGTATTCCCCTTCCTCCAAATGCCTATGAAAACTATACCTATCATTGTCACAGACTATCCAAGGTCTGGTTTTAGTGCCATTGAAGGTATCCCATATGGTCCTACTACTTTTCCCATTTGCTGTCTTTCTTTTTTGATTTCTGCTTTTTCGGAGGCTTGATGTCATTGTCTTGTCTTTTGCAGATGTGATAGAGGGTCCTGAGAGTGTTGCTCCCATCATGACAGCACCTCTCGTTTTGTTATTAGCAAGTTTTTATTCTTATTGGCCCATTAAGAGGGATCCCTTTTCTTCATAGGAGTTCAGGTTCGTTGCTCGGATGCGGTCTTCACACTCTCTATCAGTTCAGCTTTCGAGATCCTTTTATTTTGTTTCACATTTTCGATTGATTCAGTTTTTAGAACTTCCTGTATTGGCGTTGTTTTTTCAATTCTTGATTTTCTTACGATTCTCTACGTTATCAAGTTTGGTTGTAGTTTTGGTGCTTTGACCTCAAATTATGGCTAAACGATTATTGTCTTTCTTGCCAAATTTTTAACTTCATTTTCACTGTCAGATACGTGTCCTGCCATTTCTTTCTCTTTAGTTGCAGCTTTCCAACAACAAGATGTTGATATAAGCTGGCAATTGTTCCCTTTCGAACTCTTACTGCAAGAAGAGACCTTGTGAATGTGTAGCATATTCAAGTTTGTTATATCTAGCTGTTTATTCTCCTTAAAAAGAAATTCTTTTTGATTTACTTAGATGCATCATTTGTACGTAAATAAAACATGGCAACTGACAGAGTTACTTTTTGAGTGAGGTTTGAAGATAGCTTTTATCAGTCGCGGTAAAATTGCTTCCCATGCAAGCATTGTCTTGTTTCCACACCTTGATTTTTTAATTCCTGCCCATTCGGTGTGGCCGGCTTTGTCGTCTTCATAGCCTAGGTATAGTTGTAATGTTTCTTTGAGTAGTTTGATCATAACTGACTTGAGCAAGTGAGCATCACCTATCACAAGAATGTTAATGCCATGATTTCTAATCACTTGTGCACCAACAGCGGCCTTTACTTATTCCATCAATGTACACAAATACTATTTACCTAAATTTTGCGCTGTAATGGTTAGGTTCTTTGATTTCAAGGCTCTCCGTGTTTGACTTCAAGTCAAACACGGAAAGCCTTGAAATTAGACTTTAAGTAGACTTTAGGTAGACTTTAAGTAAGTCAGCTTTGATATAATTTATTTCTTACTAGCATTTACAAGTAGAAAATTATCGGTTTTCATCAAGGAAACAAGATTTACAAAAATAAAACAATTAAAAATGAAATAAAATTTTTGGTTTTTCCAGGGTGTCGCTAGTAATTTCATATTTTGTTAGTAGTTCTTGTTAAAGTTTAACGATGGATTCTTTTTCACACTCATAGACGTATTTCAATATTTCATTTTGTTTAGAGTTCAGTTTTAGGTATTGGTTGATCGATACTACTTTGCTTTCGAAAAGGTTCTCAATATTTTTAAGTCCTCTACCAACTTTGTTCTACTGATGTATAACTTATCGACATCACAGTTGGGGTGAAAGTTGCCGGTCATTGACAGAGTTTTTCTTGTCATCATATCAAGTTGTTCAATATCTTCAATTGACCATTTAAGTATCGTTATTGATGGTGTAATGATAGGAACAGCAAAGGTATCGTGTACTATCGTTTTGTTGTAGTCAGATAGTTCTGATGACTTTAAGTCAAACACGGAAAGCCTTGAAATTTGACTTTAAGTAACTAAGTAAGTAAGTTCCGTCAGATGTCACCATTTCCTTGTATTCGTTTTCCAATGCCTGCTTAAGGTGTCACTCTGTTATTGCTACCTATTCCAGGCATGGCCGCAGAGTCTCAACCATTATGTGTTTCAAATTTTCTTGAACCATTTCTCTGCGTTTCTATACTTATTTGTTTTTTATCCTGGATTCTTACACTCTGCCATTCATCACACCAAGATGCTTGGTGCTGATTATCCCCACAACTAGTACGCTAATAAAGATTTACTCTGTATTTTTGGGTGTGTACCTTTGGAACAAAAAATAACAATTTCACAGCCAGTTTAGGTTATCGGGTTTAAATGGCATCTCACACTGACCAGCCTATTTTTTTTAATAGAAGCCAGGTCAGCACCGAGTTTTTATCCATAACGTCGACTGTACTGGTTGTAAAAGGGAACAAGTCATCTCCAGATGAGCATGAATCCCATTTTACGTTTCAGAGTAATTATATATATTTAAAGAAAATTAAAGGCTCCGAAACTAAGCCTTAAGGAACGCC
Organism: Morbakka virulenta; assembly: GCA_003991215.1. Lineage (NCBI taxonomy): Eukaryota > Metazoa > Cnidaria > Cubozoa > Carybdeida > Carukiidae > Morbakka > Morbakka virulenta. The sequence continues at coordinate 893,228 of RDPX01000278.1, forward strand.
ACACCATTTGTTGTTTCTATGAGCCGTCTGCAACTGAGGGCAAGACTTCGTTTCCTATCATAGATGTTTGTTTAAGAGATCGATGGGTTGTGAGCCTATTTTACTGCCTCTTCGGGGTTTAGAAATCAGGCTGTTGCTCAAAATCCTGTTAAATGTTTCAAACTATTATAGAAATACTGTTTCGTCGTCGTTTTAGCAACTCAAGTAAATTTAAGTTGTTATGGGCAAAATTTGATTGATGGTTCAATCTTGAGGCCTAAAACCAGACTCGTAATCTGAAATTATTTGAGCAGAAGAGTGAATACAAAGAATTGTATATAATCTTAAAATATTTTTCCACAAAAGACCCTTCTTTGATATTGCTCTTATACGTTTTTTTCTTCCTCCTTTATCCTCTATTTTTCCAGCAGGCGATAGATTCTCTGTGCCTCTTCTCCGTAAAACTTGCCCTAATAATGTCATTTTCCTTTCTTTGGCGGTCTGTAATAGTCTGTACTCAAATTTAGCGATTGTCAGTACTCGCTCATTTGACATTTTAACGGTCCAGAGAATTTTGATCTTTCTTCCTATGACCCACATTTTATTTGCCTCTGAACGTTTTTGCATGACAGGCTAAATACTCCATGTTTCGCAACCAAATTGAAGAATAGACCAGATGTAACATTTCAAGATTCTCTTTTTCGTTAACATGGTACTGTTACAGCTTGTTAAAGTAGATCTCTTTTTGTTGAATGCCTCTTCACTTAATGCAATTTTTCATTTTATTTCACAATCAGATTTGCCACCAGATGTTAAAAAGCTTCCTAGATACCAGAATAATTAAGGTTGTTTGATCTCTATTCAATTTGCTGTAAGCTTTCTTGTTGGTGGACTATGTTTTTTTTGTTTTCTTTTTTTTTTCTTTTTTTTGATCTCTTTTCCATTTCCTGTAAACTTTCTTGTTGGTGGACACTGGTTCTTTGATATTATCATCGTGGTTATTTTCTTTGCATTTAATGACAACCGTAAGGATTCATTTTCTGCTATAACGTTATCTAGAACATGTTAGTGATCTTCTTCTGCTTCATCAAAAAGCTCTGTTTTTTATTAACTAGAATTTTGAAGAGAGTGCATACTTAAGAGGGGATGAAATTGTGCAGCAATGTCTGTAGGGGATGGTGGGGGGGGGGGATTGTGAACTTTTGTTCTGTGTATCAGATGACCCTCCAATAATATGTTGTTTAACCCCCCTTTTACCGATCAAGGAACATGAAACCCCTGAGAATATTGAAGGTTTAATCTTTTGTTATTTATAGAAGCAGTAATGCCTTAAGCTTAAGGAGAGAGATTTTAATGGAGGTAAATAGTGAACTAAGAATAGTTTCTGTTTGTGGAACAGATTTCACCTATATAAAAGGTAGAGCGTATTACTAGATAAACAGAACTTGAAGGTGTCTTTACATTGATTTTTTGGGGGGGACCTTTTTTTTCAATCATAAGATCCGAAAGAATATGAAACACAATATCCAATTTTTTGAAAACATGAATAATGCTCGGAACAATCATATCATAATAGAAATTGTTGACTGAAGAGTTTCACGTCTATGGACTTAATTTTTAAATAATTTTTATTTAATGTCTGATCCGGAATCGTTAAACGTGTACAAACAATGAGTAATTTATACAATTGCTGAGAGAGGTTCCAAAGGGATACTCATAAAAAAGAAGAATTCTAATGTATTTTGTAATAAAGGGTCTGTTATTTCCTAGAAGTTTACAAAGTTAATCACCCACTGCAGTGAAATCTCGTGATGTTGTTGATGTACTTTTCCTCTCGAAATCTGCTTAGATATAATTAGTTTAGCCTTTGCATTGAAGTGAAATCGGATATGTAAGCGGCTTGAAGATGATAAGCCATTTAACTCGCTGAGTCTAATCCGCCTACCACTAAAAATAAGTACTATTTATTGAACAATCAGACAAATGTTTTTCTGACAGTGATGCCTCTGTTCAATTACCCAAGTATCGTAAAAGAAATAGACCTGAAATAATTTTTGACAGATAAAATTGAATGCAAGACACAAAGCGGAAAGCCTAACCGATTAAGTGACGATTACGGACATTATTAAATAGTTAATGTTCCTCTAGGGCATTGATACAGTGACATTATGTTTTCCGTTAGAAGTGTGTTGTCCGTTTATCTCAATCATAGCAGTTAAATCACTAGAGAAACGTTAATACCGTGCAATTTTACTAAGGTTCATGTGACATAATCGGTAGTATTTGCCGCCAGTCCTAATCTTCCAAACTGTCCAGCAAAAATGCAGTAACTGTAGAATAAAGTAAAGAAGCCCCGCCAAAAGAGTCAGCTACCTCATCGAAGTATATGTATTTGGCAATCGGTGATAGGTTATGTTCTGAAGTTAGGCAATTGCTTAGTGGTGCTGTTCTCCCACCAGCGTCATATATTTATTATTGTTATCCATATTTTAACACCTAATTATAAAACACTCTGGGATTCGCTTTCATACTGAGCTATTAATGTTTTTAATCAGCCCTCTTCCTAACTGTGGTGCATTGCCCTGCTGCATAATGAAGTTACCACGTGCCGGTGAAAAACAAATCTCACCAGTGGAGTCGAACGAAGAAATAATCCTCAGTCCCAATCCCCGTGTCTTCTTCTCCGTAAATCACCCAAGCATCCAATGAACTTTCCAATGTACTTTTAGCTTGAAAGACAGTGAGAATTAGAGGATAACGTTTCTAACAGTTTTGGGGGGTACCTCATAGAATCGTTTCATTTACCCTGCCGCCTTTTCGTAGAGTTTGTAAGTTCATGACCCTTGCTTAATTCACAAAGAAAGCCGGATCACATTTCGCAATATATCTGCTTACGTTAACAAATAAAATGAAGAAGCAACTTGAGGCAACAGAANGCATTGAAGTGAAATCGGATATGTAAGCGGCTTGAAGATGATAAGCCATTTAACTCGCTGAGTCTAATCCGCCTACCACTAAAAATAAGTACTATTTATTGAACAATCAGACAAATGTTTTTCTGACAGTGATGCCTCTGTTCAATTACCCAAGTATCGTAAAAGAAATAGACCTGAAATAATTTTTGACAGATAAAATTGAATGCAAGACACAAAGCGGAAAGCCTAACCGATTAAGTGACGATTACGGACATTATTAAATAGTTAATGTTCCTCTAGGGCATTGATACAGTGACATTATGTTTTCCGTTAGAAGTGTGTTGTCCGTTTATCTCAATCATAGCAGTTAAATCACTAGAGAAACGTTAATACCGTGCAATTTTACTAAGGTTCATGTGACATAATCGGTAGTATTTGCCGCCAGTCCTAATCTTCCAAACTGTCCAGCAAAAATGCAGTAACTGTAGAATAAAGTAAAGAAGCCCCGCCAAAAGAGTCAGCTACCTCATCGAAGTATATGTATTTGGCAATCGGTGATAGGTTATGTTCTGAAGTTAGGCAATTGCTTAGTGGTGCTGTTCTCCCACCAGCGTCATATATTTATTATTGTTATCCATATTTTAACACCTAATTATAAAACACTCTGGGATTCGCTTTCATACTGAGCTATTAATGTTTTTAATCAGCCCTCTTCCTAACTGTGGTGCATTGCCCTGCTGCATAATGAAGTTACCACGTGCCGGTGAAAAACAAATCTCACCAGTGGAGTCGAACGAAGAAATAATCCTCAGTCCCAATCCCCGTGTCTTCTTCTCCGTAAATCACCCAAGCATCCAATGAACTTTCCAATGTACTTTTAGCTTGAAAGACAGTGAGAATTAGAGGATAACGTTTCTAACAGTTTTGGGGGGTACCTCATAGAATCGTTTCATTTACCCTGCCGCCTTTTCGTAGAGTTTGTAAGTTCATGACCCTTGCTTAATTCACAAAGAAAGCCGGATCACATTTCGCAATATATCTGCTTACGTTAACAAATAAAATGAAGAAGCAACTTGAGGCAACAGAAATGTAGTTCTTTCGAAGAATGCTGAAAATACCATGGACGGAAAGGAAGACCAATGAGGAGGTTGTAGTAATGGCAGAGACTACACGCTCATTGCTAAAAAATAAAAATTGATGGGGCATGTAATGAGAAGAAATGGCATGGAGGACTTGGCAATAACAGGAAAAATAGAAGGCAAAAGAGCTCGTGAAAGACGAAGGCAGAAAATGATGGATGAAACTTTAAAGTGGCTGGGAAAAGACGGCAACACGCAGACAATAAGGACCATGTATGAGAGAGTAGAGTGGAGGACCTTGATCGCCGACGCAGGATTGCGTGGCACATGATGATGATGATCTGCTTGTGTCATGTCACTACCTTGTTGATTTTCGTTATCCTAGCTACCAAGAGGGTTTCTTAATTTACCCTCACTCGGCTTGACACTTGATTTCATTTTAGTATTGATTCATGAAAACCGACGGTGACAAATGCTGGTCTAGTTTTTCCAACGATATTTTTTATAACACATCCAAGTTGGACCCTCGTTTCCAAATTCATTTATTTATTGATTCCATGCTGATAATGTTTGGTGAAAGTTAGTTAAGGCATGTAAAGGGGGGCTTGTAGATTTGATCTCTTCAAGATAAAGGCCCATTCTTCATCGTTACCCAGGAATAAAATGCCCTTCCTTTCTTTTCCCGCAGAAGCTATAATTTTGTCTAGTTTTAGTTGTTTACAGGAAAGAGTTTTCTCTGTGACATACAAAACGTCATTGGTGCTGCAACAGAAGACTTTATTTGCATGAATTACTTCAGGTTGCTTATAACCTGGGGGAAATACAAGGTCTGAGTTTCATTAGATATACAGTAAAATAAACATTAAAGTCAGTATTTATTTGTAAGCAACACCACACCAAAAACGAAATATAGGATGGGATTACTCCAATCACAGCAACAATAGGACACAGAAGACAGATCTGCTATTCACTGCTTCAGAAGCAAAATGGAAGGAGGAGTGACGTGATTTTTTGGCAACCAATGAAGTGAAAGAAGACACCTTTCAGACCATGGATAATATACATTGGTCAGTTTGTCGATGATAACGGCTGTGAATCAAAAGATCTGCCTTCATTGATGAATGATTGATGAGACAAGGTGGAAGGTAAGACTCAAGGAACACAAAATTAGATCGAATCGAATAAGTGATGTGTGTGAAATTCAAAAAAATTATCCGTCATTTTGCTTGTCCAGCTTCTTCTTCTTCTTCTTCTTCTTCTTCTTCTTCTTCTTCTTCTTCTTCTTCTTCTTCTTCTTCTCCTTCTTCTCCTCCTCCTCCTTCTCCTTCTCCTTCCGGCCTTGTCCAACTTCACGTCGGGTCAGCCGCTCGGCACCTTCCCACATTCCAGCTCGTAGTCCCACGTCCTTCATATCTCTCTCTACGTTCTCCCTCCAACGCCTCTTCTCCCGTCCTCTACTTCTTCGCCCCTGCACCTT
>RDPX01000278.1:900482-953669 GCA_003991215.1 Morbakka virulenta
GAGGGGGTGAAGGGGGAATATGTTGTGGGGGCTACATAGACAGATAAAAGAGACATGAAAACCATACTGTTTTCTCTCTTTATCTGTTTTAAAATATCGAGTAATGAGAGAAGCACTCAGTGAGTGCAAAACGTTTGTCAAGAAGCTTATTACCTTCCATGTTGAAATTTTTACAATATATTGTAGTCCTTCATCTAAAAAAAGCAACAAATAAGAGGCAAACAAAAGCGCTGTTGAGATTCAGGACTGAACCACGGACCTTCACACTTTACGTCTGGCGTTTTCCCAAGTGAGCTAACTCTGCGTTTACTTGTGGCTGTAAAATTTGTGAACAAATGAGCAGCTTACTGAAGCAAAGAACAATCCTGCACAATCTCAACCAAAACCCTGCTGATGATGCCTTTAACACCAAAAGGTAATCAGTTCGTCCTTGTGCTATTAACATTCCCTGAAAAATTCACCCAAAGTCAGTCAAAACTTTTAGGGGTCTTTGTACAAAAACGCACACAAACAAATAAACAAACAAACAAACAAACAAACAAATGGACAAAGGCAGGTGAAAACATGTTGTACCTCTTTGGCGTTTGCCGTTCAGTTTATAAAATTTTGAGACCGCATGCTTTCTCTTTTACCATCAAATATCTGTACTCCAGAATGCTCAAATACTTAGTACCAAGTTCTTCGTGTAGGTTTTCGTAATGTCTTCTGCACGTGTGATTAATGTTTATATGGTTGACCATCTTAACGACGTCTTCAAGTACTTTTTTTTTTGCTTACCAACAAGGCTTCTTTAATGAAGAACACACACACATAGAGAGAGACACAATGAATTCCTAAATCTGACTATTCTTTCTCCACTTCACTACTTGTAAGACAAATTGTTTTACCAAGCCAAACATAAATGGACCCTGCATTTTACATCTGCGCCAGCCGTTGACAATCCCAAAAGTATTATTTTTTTATGCAACTTTTTATGGCACACCAGTGCATCTCGCTGGCAGACAGCGAGAAACACTGATTTAATGAATGATCTCTACAATGTTGTCCGAAACCGCTTCATGTCGAAAACAGTAAGTATTTCTTCATCTCGTTTTTGTGGGTAATACATCACGGTCTGTTTCCATGCAGCGAAGGCCATGGTGTTTTTAGACTAACGTAGTTACGTGTGCTGCCGTTCCCTCAGTCTATGTGGTTTGTGCATATGTTGAATGTTGTGGCTTGATATTGTGAAAATTTCTGGACCCGAATGTCTAGGAAGACTGAAAACTAGAGTCTTTGTGAGCATTTACTTGCTTTTATAATACCTGAACCCAGATATTTTGAATGAGTCGGAAATCAGAGACGGAAATTTCTTTAATTTATAAAGAGGTATGTCGAGATTGTAAGAGAACAGGTAATTGTTGACCTATAGGTTTTACAGGGTCATTAGAAATAACAGTTGGGGCATCTCGGATAATAAAGATAATGATAGACACACAAAAATGTCCCATTTCCAAGAAAAAAGGACTACTGACCTTAACTTTGAGCCAGATGTCCGTTGAAAAATGTCAATCTTGAATAGAGCTAACTTCGAACCTCATGTTAAGAATACTGTGTTAACTCAACGAGGGAAAGGCAGATCTTCTTGGCATTTCACACGTATTAACTTTATTGTAAGTGTCGATGATTATTTACATTTAATAGGTTATACAAAAGAAGAGAATATATGTGCAAGTTTTTGAATTATTGAAGCTGCCGCGTGGCTGAACAGAGCGTAACTGGTAAATACAATCAGAATAAAGTAAGCAAAGTGTGTGTGTTGTGCAATCGGTGTCGCAGCCACAGCGATTATGTCAACAACAACAAAAAATAGAAAGCGGGCTTATCACGATTTCAAAGACAAGAAGAAGCATTCTTCCAATTTGTTAAAGACAAGGTTTACTTCCCGAAAAACCAAAAATGAATTTCCCATAAAGGAAGAAAACACAACCTTGGGGATAACAAAACTAAAGAAATTTCTGTAACACATTTGAACACTGTACTTATTAATTTTCCTACTGGTGTTACTTTTGTACTGTCCGTATTTCTTTAGTATTTCTTGCTCTGGTACAGGAGTACTGGAATTTTGTGTGACAGGAGAGTACCGGTCAAAGTCAAAGGAAAATTATACAAAACAGTAGTAAGGCCTGCGATGCTGCATGGACTAGAGACAGCTCCTCTAACCAAGAGTCTTGAGAAGAAAATGCAAACAGCAGAAATGCGTATGCTGAGGTGGTCCCTTGGAGTCACAAGAAAGGACATGATCAGAAATGAAAGGATCAGAGGCACCATCGGGATATGTGACATCGCAGGAAAGCTGAGAGAGACACGGCTAAGGTGGTATGGACATGTTCAAAGGAGGGAGGAGGATCACATTGCTAAACGGGTGCTGAACATGGAGCTGCCTGGCAAGAGAAAGCAGGGAAGGCCAAGGAGGAGATGGAAAGACTGTGTGGGAGATGACATAAGGGAACTTGGCTTGACCGAGAAAGACGCACGTGACCGACTCAAGTGGAAGATGTCAATTCGCTGTGGCGACCCCTGAAAAGGGAAACGCCGAAAGAAGAAGAAGAAGAAGCTCTGGTACAGAGTAGCAAGTCATACGCTTGCAATAGGGACTGAGAAATGGTTCAACGGATTGTATCTTGAGAAAGTAACACAGTTCGTATATACGTTGAATTTGTGAAGATGTTGATTATCATGAAAACCAGTATTTTGGCTTGGAGAAATGTGACGTAACCCAATGGTGACTGTCAAATTGAATATTTCTATTGAAAATTTTTCATATGCCCGTAATGCAAGTATTAGAAAGTTTCATACACGTTATTATTTCTTTTCTTCTCCTTTGATGTACACGTTTGATCCTCTAAGCATAATATAGGGTCAAAGTAATCTTACTGATAGCATTATCACATAAAATTTTTGATGTCGTAAAGGAATGGCAATAGTGTAATTTTTAAACTTAATGAATACTTTAGCAGCAAACTTTAGGAAAGCATTTTTTTAATTCTTATAAAATGAATTTGGGGTTGAATTGTGGGGACTTACAGGGGGATTTTTTTCTTGGCCGGCTACTTAGATCGTATATTGAACTATTAATACTCAATCTCCCATAGGCAGAGAAAATTAGTGATGCTAGTAAATTATTGCAAACCGACAAATACATTTTGTTTAGTTAAACCAGCTAAATTCTAATTCAAAAGTGACTTTCTTATCGTGAAATTTTTTATTGATGATTTGAATCGACGAAGTAAGAAGAATGGTTTTTGTAACGCTTCTTTTCAATTAATGGATCATTGGTCTCTAAAATTTACATCTGAACTGATATATCTCATCAAAACTGAAGGTCATTACAATTGATAGCAAGTCCAATATTGTCTCCATTTTTAACAATGATGCAACTATGATGGTTACTTTAGCTGTAAATGCACGAGATATAAGGCCCTATTGGACATTACATTGGGTGGTGTAGAGTCGTACATCAAAGTCAAGAACCCTTCTTTATAGTGTTTAATAGATCAAGAATTCGATTTTGATGTATGGTACTCATTAATTGTTTCTGGAAGCATACAAAGTTATGAATGCCTAGACAAGAGATTCAGGTGTTGGTTACATTTAAAGTCAAATAAGAGTGTGGCCAGCGAAAATCTTGTATTTCATTCTGCACGCTACCCTCAATAACTCAACTATACAGTCCTGGCTGTGTCACTGGTGCTAGTCTGAAACAATTTCTGTTCATTAAGCCACACACAAACATTTGTGATATCCTGCCCATGTCGTACAAACCAAAAACAAAAGGATACGGGACTCCAATTATCATAAACTATTTTACGGATTTTTTCCTTTGTAATGGATGACATAAGGGGCATCCCCGTGATTTGTGTATGCTGGATTGGAGCTTCTTTCTTTTCTTTTCGGTTGGTCCCGTTTCAGGGGTCGCCACAGTGAATCTTCCTTCTTCAAAACGCTCGATCTAGCGCGGTAGCTCCCTCCACATGATGGAGTGATGGAGATGATGGTATCCGGGACGAGACGGAGACCAAAGAGGAGATGGTACGATGGTGTAAATGAAGATATGCGAGCAATAATTACTGTAATCTCCAGTCCCCTTTCCAAGCAGTCTGCTAGCGAAACTGTAGATAGACAGACCAACATGTAGGTAAGCAGTCGGCAAAATGGTATTTGAGTGAAAAAGAAAACACCCCAGATCTGTTTCCCCTGAAATTGAAAGGACAGTGCTTTAACTGGCTGAATACCACAAAATCATTTCCAAAGTTTGTCAGTAATCAACATACGTTACCCTTTCCCAAAACATTTGCTACTTAATTGTTTATCTGCATCTCGTTTTGATTAAATTCAATATTTTACACTGACAAAAATAAGATACATTTGTAGAGAGATTAGCAATGACCCAGGTTTTATAAGCGCAGTTTTACTTTCCAGGATGATGTCAAGTTGTAAACAAGTTAAATCACAAAAAAAAGTTTATTCGTGACTTTTTCTTGTTTTGATAGTTATTGTTAAGAATATTAATGATCCTACTGTTGAAAAAAGGACGTTTAAAAAGCCGTGATTGTTGCCCAAGCCAAAGAGCTTATGGCAAACAACAGGCGAACTGATAGCCTTGTCTACCTCACATTGAACAAACAGGCTTCGTCGTTACATGATCCTGTTAGCTGTACCGTTAGATTTTCAATTATAATACGGATTAGTATATAGCCTTACTTGTTTGTTCTATTACCGAAAGCTGCCCTTGTCTATTGAACTTTGAAGAACAACACGGTTACAGAAGATTGATTGTACTTTTCGGCTGAAAATTTACAAATCTTCTTTAAGGGAAATTTTTTTTCTCTCACCATTTTCAAGGATGTCTGAAAATTGAGTTTAAGTCATTATAAAGCGCCATATCTATTTTTGTAAGTATTGATTGTTGTTTTAATAAAAGAAAAAGAAACTTTAGAGCTGCAGGCTGGAATAACTAAAGAAAATGTTCCCCTGCACCACTGTAACAATATCTGTTGCTACATTATCAGGTCATTTTGAAGTCACAGAAGATACCCTAGTTTTGGTATTCTTTAACAACACCTCGTTAGTAAGTAGTTTAAAGCCCCGCTTGTCATCCGTTGTTACGTATCAAATAGAATAATTGGAAATCCTTCGATTATACGTTTCTGTATGACAAGGGGTGACAGCTAAGAAGCTTGCCTTTATTGATCTCGGTCTGTCGCCATGTCTTTTTTGGAAGCAACCAAATTTTTTCTGATGTTAAGGTCATTTTTCCACTCCCATTTTTGTGTGTGTATTAAATAGTGTGGAAGACACTGGGAATAATGTGTTTTGGTTGTTGAATTTGGAGCTACGAAGCGACGTCCGTATGTTATCACCTTTTAATATTGTTAATAGTTATCACCATGGCAATCAACCGATTGGAAGTCATAACTCTTAGAAATATAAAAGAGGAACATACTACTTGATCGCTGAAATGTGTGTGTGTGTGTGTGTGTTGATTTGTGTGTTGGTTTGTGTGTTGGTTTGTGTGTGTTGATTTGTGTGTGTTGATTTGTGTGTGTTGATTTGTGTGTGTTGATTTGTGTGTTGGTTTGTGTGTGTTAAAAAGAATTTTGGAGACCTTGGAAACTAAAACTAAAATTGCTATCGTCATCTTATGTGGACATTTGTAAACAGATGAACCTTTGCAAAATGTTAGAAATTACTAAATTGACTTAAGTTTGAGCCCTTTAGTGATACGATCATCAGAGATACTGCTGCAGAGATCTAGCCAGTTCTATTTGTGGTGGGTTAAAGTTAATAACCTAATCGCTTGCATGCATTTGGTCAACACTTCATCGCCTTGCTTTAAAAAGAGTAATTTTGTCTACAAACAAAACTGCCATCTTTTCATCAAAACTTAAATTACATACTAAAGCACCGCTCCTTTGTGCAGTTGGAGGATACCACGGTTTTATAAACAATATTGGAATTAAGACATACACCAACGTGCGTTTCTCGGTGTTGCGTCAATTACGTTCGCTTTCGCTGTGTTATATTAGATCTTAGTATTTTTTCACCGTGAGTATTATTATTATTATTTTATTATTATTATTATTATTCTCACATGGCTTATAGGATAACTGTTATGTGTAAAATTGATTGGCCAGTCATAGCAAATGACTAAAGACAACCACTATTTTTTTCTCCTTATGTTTCTAGCACTTTTCTTAATATCCTAGAAGCCCCAAGCAATGATCTCTTTTGTATGAAGCCTACCTTCATATTTACTTCCAGATTTTCCACATTAGACTTAAAACCTTTCGATATACTGCCTAATAGTCCAACAATTATTTGTATAATTTTAACCTTATTTATTTTCCATAAATTCAAGTTTTGGTATTTTTCTGTTTTTTTCCAGTTCTTTATCATACACTCTCTAGTCAGCCGGGACCCCAACATCAACATTAATGCACTTGACATCTGTTTTAATTACAACGATGATGTCTGGTCTGCGGGGATCAATGGCATTATCACACTATATGTTAAAGTCCCAGAGAATCTTAATAGTTCGTATTCAGGCAGTCCTTCTGTATTATGCTGTTACCATTCAGCTATTTCAAAAGCATATTTTTTCCAGTGTATTGTTAGTGCAACATTCTCATGTCTCCTCGTGTAGTCCCTTTGAGCAAGTTTTTTATACCTGCCAACACCGTAAGAGATGATCTCACCACTTTCTTCACACATTCTACACAACGCGTTGTTTGTTCTTGTGCAACACATGCAGATGCTTCAGTTTCTACTTTCAGATCATTTTGAACCATCCATTCCCAGTTGTTTTCCTTATTCACTTCATCAGGCATATCTCTCGCATAATACCCATAAATGCTTTTATCCGTCCACTTTCTTTTGGTTTCAACGTTTCTTTTTCTCTTAAATTCCTTTTTATTTACAGCTCCTTTTGTCTCATTTGGCCCAGCCACTTTGGCAACTTTTATCAACTTTCCCGTAGATTCTTTGACATACTTTGCTAGGTTGTTTCCTTCTAATCTTATACAAAAGTCTATAGTTAAAAGCCACCTCCCAGCCTCTTTACTCGAATACAATCTGTCCACATCACTTTTTGGATCCAGGGCCCATGCACTGACAAATTTCATTTTCTCTCCATCCGAGAAAACCAGCTCTATTATTATTATTATTATTATTATTATTATTATTATTATTATTATTATTATTATTATGTACGATTTTCTTATGAATGCTGTTTATTTACAATTACTTACCGGGTCACACCCAGTGACCTGAGGCAAGCATTATTATTATTATTATTATTATTATTATTATTATTATTATTATTATTATATTGGTGTCGNATGATTTTGGATTTCAATAAGCTGTTGTGTAGATGCCGGACATGTCATTTCACAGTAAAAAAAAGATAATTTTTAACCATGTTTTTTCATTTCCAGTTTTCTCTATTTAAATCTGAAACATTTTTTGCCACAATTATTATTATTATATTGGTGTCGCACACTAAGTTATGATCTTAAATCGCTAGTGGAGTTTCTTGAGGCATGGTGTCAGCAAGACTCCTCAAACCTCAAGCACTTTCCTAAGTACCCTTGCAGATTGAAGTAACGTAGTTTTCTGCAGTTCGACTATTCTTGTTTTTAACCCAAGTTCTCCTAACCACTTTTTTTACAATTTTTGGTGGGGTACCCAGAGCTCCTATAATGATCGGAACCACCTTTGTCGGGATGTCCCATAACTTCTTTAATTCCCTGGCAAAGTCTTGATATTTGAGAATTAATTATTATTATTATTATTATTATTATTATTATTATTATTATTATTATTATTATGTATTTTACTCTCTGCGTAGTTTATTACGTCGTTTAGAGACGGGTCCAAACAATGGTCCTGAGGCGCTTGAGGGTAGCTATTGCTTGTTACTTTATTGATAGAACTCTCTGTAGTATGTGTGCTATTCCAAGAAGGGTTATCTTCTGGATTTCTTGGATGTTGATTTTACCAGGGATTTTGTGGGTGAAGTTTTTTCAGTCCCTTCTTCACAAGTCCCAAAGCTCAAATGACCACCGGTAATGTTGTGGTCTTTGTGCCCCACATCCTGTTGATTTCAATCTCTAGGTATTTGTATTTTGATAGCGTTTCTGTTACTTTGATAGAGGTGTTCTGTTCAGATGGTATGGTCATGTCTATAAGGATGCATTCTTTGTTTGCCTTGTTCTTGATGACGATATCTGGCCCATTTGCTTTGATATCTCTATCGGTCTGTATCGGCATGTCCCATAGGATTGTGATCTCGTCGTTCTCTGTGACTTTGTTGGGCTGATTTTCGTCTCATTTGTCAGCTGTCTTGATTTTGTATTCCCTACAGATCTTCCAATGTAAGTAAGCTCCCGCCTTGTTGTGTCTTTCGATGTGCTCTATATTTGCTAGCTCTGGGCAGCCCAAAATGATGTGTTCAATGGTCTTCTCATATTTTCCAAAGACCCACAGCTGTGGGCCTGTTCCATCCTTGATGATGCGGTGGTGATAGTAACTTGTTGTCAAACTCTGGTCTTGAAGCAGCGATGATCAGGCCTTTAGTCTCAGCTTTTACTCCGATGGATTTAGGCCACTTGTTGGTCTTTTCTTAGTCTACATCTGCCTCATTGATTCTGTTAGGGTACTTTCCATGCATTGCCTTTTCTTCCCAGGACTTCTGCATTTGTAGATGACCCTGATGCTTTGCTTGCTGTTTGAGTCTGCGGGCACATTTTGTTGTTGTTTCATTCTCTGTCGATGGTATTTCTGGGGCATTCAGCTCCTTCTTAAATTTTGCTGCTTCTTTCTTGATCGAGAAGAGCTTTTTTCAATCTTTATGATGTTTTACCAGTTGGAGGAGTGGATCTTCTGTTGATGTTAGGTATCTTTCTGTGCCTATGGTGGTAGTTTTCAAGGTCAGTTCGAGTTGGACCAGGCCGCGTCCTCCTTCTCGTCTTGGTAGGTATGGTCTGTCGACATCTGCTTTTGTGTGGTGCATCTTTTCCGTGGTCAGCATCTTCCTAGTCTTGGTGTCTAGTGTTTTGAGCTCGCTCAGTGTCCAGTTGATGATGTTAAAGCTGTACGCCACTACAGGTATCGCTAGGCTATTGATAGCTTCGAATCGCTTGGCTGCATTGAGTTCGCTTTTCATTACCATTCTCACTCTTCTGCAGTGCTCTTTCCGGATCTTCTTCTTCGTGGAAGTTGGATGCCGTCTCCTTGGTTCACTCCTAGGTACTTATATGTGCCCCCTTGCTCTATATTCTTGATGATGGTATTAATTTTAAGGTCTATGTTAGTGGTCTTTGTCAGCCGTCCTCTCTTGAAGGATGCTTCGGCACATTTGTCGAGTCAGAACTCCATCTTGATATCATCACTGAATGTCTTGACGGTGGTGAGTAGGCCTGTTTGTTGGTTTTCATATCTGGCAAAGGTCTTTAAGTCATCCATGTAGAAGAGGTGGTTTACTTTGCCACACTCTGATTTGTACCCATAATTGGTTCTATTGAGCAGGGTGCTAAGGGGAGCTAGTGCCAGGCAGAAGAGCAGTGGTGATAATGAATCTCCCTGGAAGACCCCGCTTTTGATGTTAATTGTTCTTGATGTTAACAGCCCATTTGCATGATGTAGATTCAAGGTGGTCTTCCAGTTTTTCATGCTCTGTGCAATGAATCTGATGATGGTTGGGCAGACTGCAGATTTCAAGGCTCTTCCCTAACCATGTGTGCATTTGTCCGAGCCAAAGTCCATGTCAGTGTTGTTACTGAATTCTTTAACAGTAGTAAGGAGACCATCTAATTCACGATCATTTTTGTCAAAAAACTTCAAATCGTCCATATAAAAAGGTGATTAATAATTTTCTCAACGATCTTATACCCTTATCCAGTGTTATTCAATTCATTAGAAAGAGAAATCAAAGACACACAAAATAGAAGGGGAGAAAGAGAGTCCCCATGAAAAATACCTCGTTTAATTCTGATTTTATTAGACTAATTAGTGCCCGTTGCGTGTGGAAGAAGAAGACGCGTATTCCAACCTGCCATGCTGTTCTTGAGGAAGTTGGAGATTACGGGAGAGAACTTATAAATGTCAAGACTTTTGAGTATTCAGTCATGGGAGACACTATCAAAGCTGTGCGGAGAAATTTACTTTTCTTTTCACAGTTTTCTAAAATCATTTTTGTTGATTTTTGCTCTACCTGCATCTCTAACCAACTTGCTTCAGCAATAAACTTCTCTTCCTTTCCCCAAATATCCATCCAAAGTTCTTCAACGTTATCTTGTTCAAGGGGTTCTTTTACTGCGATTTTACTTTTGCCTGATTCTCTGTAAAACATCCTAGCATCTGTTTAGAAGGTCTTGTTTTGTCTATAAAATTTAGTCCTCTTATCATATCGCCGTAATCGTTGAGCTTTAACCTGTATTCGCTGCTTCAGAGTTTCTTTACTGGTGTCAATTGACGACTGGTCTGTGACATTGTATTTCTTTTTAATCCTTCCACTTTTTCTGGTTTTTACTGTTGTACCCCTTTTTAATCCCTCTAATATTGATATATCTACCGACAGAGAGTCAATTACCTTCTGTATTTTTACTTTCCATTTTGAAGGCTTGTTGATGTGTTTTCTATTGTCTTTCGTAATTTTAATATCGATGTCAAGAGTGGTAGCTTTTGCAGTTGAATATAAGATATTGTTAAGGGAGGTCATATCATATTCTCTATCTTTCAAGATTTCATTTTGAGCAACGTTAAAAAGTTTTATCTTTGCAGGTTTTTTACAATTACTTATCAATTTTGGGAGCTTAGTAAAACTAAGTTCTCGCAGTATATCCTCATTTGATGTGCAATGAATAATTTGACCAAGAAAAACAGTTTGCTTTTCGCTGCTACTAATAAGCACTGCAACGTTGCGCATGTTAGGACTGCAGTGAAGTATTAAAAGTGTAATTTGCAGTTTATCACAGTTGATCGGTCAACTGGCTGCAAACCTGTGTATTTTACAAGGTGTACTTCTCGTAAAGCTTGGCCACTTTCTCGTACAAATTTCTTTCCTAGTTACAGTCAGCAAGGCTAGCACCAGCTTAACTGGAGAGGCTGACTCGTTTTTAAAACACATTTTTTATTTTCACTTTTTCTATGGGTTTTACCCCAATTGCAATTTTATCCTAAACCAAGCCGGTAAAGTTTTTCGTGGGACGTGGCTGAGACTCAACCAGAAACCTTTGACATGGTAATCTGACGATTGAGCACTCGCTTGCTACAGTATACTACCAGAAAGGTAGTGGTGATTAACGACAGAGGTATTTTTTTACTATCAAGACAGTTACTTAGACTCTACCTTGACCGAAACAGGACACAAAATGCCCAACAAGAAACTACGCCAATTCACTTAGAAAACCTGATCTCCTTCATACAGAATTTTCTCCAAAGAATTTTCCTCCTTACACAGACAGCATGCAGTGGTTATAGAAGATTTAGTTTTGATTTATAGATTTAGTTATACGTTACCTCACCGCCATATGGCGCTTCCTGTTTGTGTTTTCTTTGAGCAACAAGCCTGGGAGCCTCAGTATGAATAAAAGGGTAAATACGAGGCCAAACCAATATTTGAATCATTAAGATGGGTATCGCTGTAAACATTTTCTTCCATAATAAGTACACTTCCTTGAATACACTTCCGGTGCACGCATTGTGACTACTGTTAAAGTACATTGCCATTACATTGTTAGTTCGTAATCACCGTTTCGCGTGACCTGACAGGCACTGTAGGTCAGGCAGACTCGTAAGAGGATTTGTTGATGTGACAGCATGCTAAAGGATTTCCTTCAGCCATTTATCTTGTCGTATCAACATTTAAGGTAATATTATGGATGTTGAAGCCAACCAAAAAAACATACAGCAATGCTACAACCTATTCAGGTGTGCGTCTTTCATAATACTGTTTTACTACTGTTTTTATTTCCCATGGGGGAAGATAAGTAGTTAAAAAGAAATGCATGAGATGATAAACAAAGCAAAAGATAAATGAAACCAAATAATCTGAATGCTAGGACAGACGTAATTCAACGTCCCGGCTTTGACCATCTATTGCAGCTGGTTCAGTTTAAACCAGTGTTTATGTTACTAGTTTATGTCATTTTAAGCCACGTATTAAGAACACTCAATCCTCTCGAATATGGTTTGAATTTACATAGCAGTAAATGAAGGTTAAAAGAAACAAAGAATTTGATGAAAGATTACTATTATCTTACATGGTCCGCCCCACAAATTAATGTAAAGATGATAATCAGTAACAAATTTCATTGAAACATGTTTTGAAGTAGGTAGCTACATCTTTCTTATTTTACATCTTATATTAAATAGATCACAGCATAAATACATACACACATACATACGTACGTACATACATACATGCATACATACATGCATACGTACATACGTACATGCATACATACATAGATACATGCATACATATATACATACATACATACATACATACATAGATAGGTAGATACATGCATACATATATACATACATACATACATACCTAGACGAATGAAAATATTGATAGATAAAGGTACGTAAATAAATCATAAATAATGAACTTGTATTTCTTCTCTTCGTTTATTTTTCTAAAGAGATGGCATTGATACCGGGATCAACTGGATGGTACAACGGGTTAAAAGGAACATCCATCGACCTCCTCGCGATAAGTATATCAGCTAGCAAATCAGTAGCAATTTATTTCTTTACAAAAAAAACATGGCTGGGGCAGCACTGTGTACTATTTAAAACAACGTTGCAAAATACTTTTGAATTAAAAATGTGGAAATGTTTCTAATGTAGACACACCTGCGTCTACATAAATATTCTCTCCTTTTAATGATTATTTTTGTCCCGCTTATCGATTTTTTTATGATTCTTGAGCGGTAGAGGAGGAAACCATGAGGTTATCTTCGTCAAGCTCAAGAGAACTGTACGTAAATGTACATATTGCTATGTTTTTTATACTAGTGACACGTTTAAAAAATTTAGGACCGTTTGTATGTATTGTTGTGAGAGGATTAATATATTTGTGTTTTAACCACTTTTTTTAAGGCTTCTTGCTGTGACATCATTTAAAGTGAAATCTGGGTAAAATCTTAAACACGTTTTTTAATGCAAACGCCTTTCAAAATAGCCTTAATACAGCTTGTAGTCTCCGTATTACAGTAATAATTTGTTATTCTTAATTGTAGATGTTAAAAAGATAGTGAAGGGAGAAATCCGAGGCAAATTGTTTTTTATGAGCTGTACAAGTTACCTTAGCAGATAGTGATTGAGCCCACTGTTAAAGCCTTAGAGCTTGGCTTTTCAGAGTTAATTATACGTTCAGCTGCTGCGTAGCACATGGAGTCAAACATGGCACGTTTTGGGGGTAGAAGTTATGGGATTTAAAGTCCATCGTTGTCCTACCCAGTCATGGAGCTCCTGATGAATTTAGAGCCATTAAAGGTGTTGTATTTATGGAATCACACTCCTCATTACTGCCTGAACCTTTAGCAATGCTTCATCCTACATCTGTATCCGGGTTAAAAAAGAGTAGAACACGCTTTTGATTTTTAGGATTGATAGGACCTGCCTCTACACTAACTTGGGTTAGACTTTTCGCTGTATTGAAGAATATTATTGATATGTGTATACTTTATGTTTTCAAACTTCCGGGTTTACTGAGGGAGTTCCTTATTAAATTACGAGAATAGTAAATATTGAATTTCCGTGGCTCGCAAAGTGACGATTTAGAAACAAGAATTGACTCTGTTGATTTTAGACTATGTTAATTTAAAATGTGCCGATGCTTCTTGAATTAAACTCATAGACAATCTGCGCAATTGTATTACAAAGATAATGTACCTGGCCCCAAGATATTACATAAATATTACATAAATATCGAACTATAATATTATATTAAAAAAAACAAAAACAAGAAAAAAGGTCTCCCCAGAAGATGAGGATAAAAAGACCCAAAAAATAATGAAAAAATTAATCAAAAAATTAAATCACTCTCAAAAAATCAATCCTCCCTTTCCCTTCAATTTGTTTGTTGCTTTGTCTTTGTCTTGCGCGCGCGCAATGACGCTTCCTGTTCTCTTCTTTGTCAATCGGATTTTTTCATGATTAACTAGTGGACGTCCTTAATTGATTCTTGAGCCTAATGACTCGTCTGCCACTGTTTACCAGGGTAGACGTATGAGAAAGATCCAAAATACCTGGCCCCATATTATTATTGACAAAACTACTTAACCGACGAATAGAAAAGAGTAAAATTGTTCCCCTTTCAAAAAAAGTAAAAAACTTGAATATTTTTATGTAAACATCTTTTTATTCAGATTTAAAACAAAAAAAATTCTTTCTAGTCGAAATTCGTTTTAGAATGAAGACATTCCCAGAATCAAAACAAAGCTAGCAGATGCCACTCATTTCATTAAAAAGTGAATAACATTCGGCAAATCATTCATTAATAAGGATAAAGAATGACTTCAGGTCCGGTTAAGTTTGAAATTTGTTTCATTTAAAGGAATCTAACGCTATGTTTATTTGTTCGGTTAATCAAAGTTCTTATCATCGAGGATATCATGTGTAAAAGAGCCTGCAGTGAAAGACTAGTGTAAAACGTGAAAAAGGATTAGTTGGATGTGTTCCTGAAAGCAGAATTGAGTTCAAGCTAATGCATCCGCAAGAAAGATAAATTAATGTAATATGTAAATGCGAAAATAATAATGCAGTTATATAACGGGTCGATCACGATGATCGTCAGTGTACATTCAATTGTATTTTTGCATTTGATAATCGTATTATTAACTATTACAAAGCCAAAGGCTTGTGATTTATCATAACGCTTAATCTGATTAAAAATACAGAAAGATAACAAAGAGAATTTACTTCTTGTTTTTATTTTGTTGGACTTTTCTGCCAAAAATATGCAGTTATCAAAATAATCATCCTTTGAGAAATTGGCCACAGCAGTGTCTAATATGGCTTTGATAACAAATTGTTTCGTTCTAATTACTTTTTAAAAATATCCGAGAATATGTCATTCAGGTGTTCCATCTTCTCATTCTTTATCATCTGGGCTTTCTGATAAAGTGAAAGTATTGTAATACCTGAAAGCAATAAAGGAATTGAGGTGGGGCGTTTGTTTTACAGAGCGGGTTTTTTTTGGTAGGTCAGGTTAGGTATTTACTTTGTGGTATGCAGAATTCTGTCGTGTTGTGCAAATCAGCGGTGCCCAACAACTCGCCACTGCTGATATTTTTTACCTATTTTGAACACCGTGAATAGTAAATGTATTAGATTCGATTAGGTAGTAAATGTATTAGATATGTGTAGATGATTACGGTATATAACGTATCGCTGAAGAGGAGAACAAGCGTTGTTGTTTTTTAGATGATGAAGCGAGAAGAGTATACCCGGTCTCTAATATTCAGATTTCACTAAAGCGTTCAAAAGAAATAGAAGGAAAAGAAGTGTTGAGAATATTCTTCTTCAACTTTGACCGATTTTTTTTTTTCAGCATCTTCAAAAATTATTTTCCATTCAAAGCAATTAATCCCACAAATTTTACAAGTGTTGCAGTGAGAGAAATGGGAAGGTGTTAGCCAAATGCCACAACACAACTGTAACAAAAAAAGCCGAACAATCGTTATGGTGTCAACCACGAGGAAATGTGATGAACAGGTTATTTTGAGCACCTTGTTTATTCTAAAATCTTTTCGTCAGCAGCACTTACTAATATTAATGCTTCCACCTATAAGGTGATATGCCCATTATTTTCTTTTCCTTTTCACTGCAATATTGAGATCAGACCCCACGTTTCGCTCTGTTCTCTTTCATTGCGGAAGGCATGCTATGCGTCATCTCACAGGAGGCTGCCACTTTTATTTAATGCGTCACGGAGTAATTAAGTAATTAAGGCATTCACGTAATATTGCTTTGAGCTGAAAATTAAAAACCATAGGCACGTCTGTTTAAATCTTTGTTTTAAATGAAAGAGACAGCATAATTTTGTTCTCGTGTTTTATCCTCGTGTGAATGTGATACATCATTTAACGTCAGCAAGTTAAAAATGGAACCAAACGCATGTTTGTACTTCCTTCAGTCTCATCCCCAACTACCAAAACAAATAAATATCCTAATGCTGATCTATTTTTGCTTCACATGCAGTCGTTTTAATCTGGGTTAAAAGTTCCTCGTGTCCCTCCCCCTGCTACTATCATTAAAATACTCTTCTTCACACTGTCAGCCACTGGCTTCTCAGGTAGGCTTTCCTTTTCCCCGAAAACACATAGTTTGCCGGATGTGTGTTATTATGTGTGTGTTATTATGTGTGTGTTATTATGTGAGTTATTTTCAACATACACCAACTGGTCTGTGCTTATTCGAAAACACAAGAAGGAAAAGGTTTGCTGTCAAAAAGATTTCCTTTGAATTTTAGTCATTACTGTGATTATATCAAATTCTTCGTTTTCATAGTGAGACAACCTTTACAAGCATACGAATGTATTAACAGGATAAAAAATGGCAGACCCCCAGACTTGATGTATTTTATATCGCAAGGGCTGAGTCGGCTTTATTGTTTCAAATAAAGAGGCAACCTCATCCTGTCTGATGTAATTTGTATACTAATATAGCAACGTTGCATACTCAAAATATTCAAGTTACAATTTACACCAGTATTCATCCCAGTATGAGCGGATATGAAATTACCACCCCAACCTAAATTTGAAATAATTACGCCCTTTGCAACACCTCTCTCGCCCTTGTCTGCACCTCTCTCGCCCTTGTCCACACCAAATTGCTGGCTACTATTTTTGGCTTGGATTATACAGTGATGTGACCAAGCCCTATTCGGAACATTAGACTGCAGCTTTTCTGAAATTATGAAAGATTATTCATTACAGCTACCTTTATGTTCTCACAAACACACACTAACTAAGGTAGCTGGACACACAACATGAGAGTATGCGTGGGAATCATTTGTACCCAAGATATTTGGCAACCTCCTCCGGCGTGTATGCAGAAAACAATAGACGTCGTGATTTTTCACATGTAGACATAGACATTGCTTACACTCCTCCCTTCCATTCGTTATTTGTGTTAGTATTGACTTGATGACAAATTGAGATGTTTTAATAGTCAAAGAATCTTTTGTCAGAAACGTAAATGGACCTGAATTGTACCAGAAAGCTGATAAAGATCATAGTTACGGCAATTTTGAAATCCCAGGGGCAAAGTTCATTATTTGTACGCAACCACCTAATATCCATTGTACGAAGAAGAGCCAAAGCCTTGTGGGCTTGGTCACCTTATCAGAATGCTTGGAAGACAATTCTAAGAAAAAGGCTTTCAGGATTCGCTTGTGTCTTGACGGAATCCTTTGACCCCGAAATATAGAAACACAAAGCCCCACTGTGGTAAAGAGCACTATCTGATATGCACTCGCGAATAAAACAAGACACCAGAGATAGCAGAAGAATAAAAGGAGTCCATAGCCACTTCCTCATACATTATTTCCACAAGGACGCTGGACAATTACAAAGCCTGGTGTTATTTCAAGCTAAATAAGAAAAGTTTATTTTTGCAGATTCATTTTGATATCAGTTTGACTCTTTTGTTTAATAGTGCCTCCCCCTCCCCATTGTTTGGGTTTATAACAATTGTTTTCTTCCTTAAGGCAAAACGTACCCTTCTCGTTTCCTTACGAAAAGGCGCGGGTACGAGGTATACTACATTGAATTGCAAAAGCCAAACATGTTTCCAGATGCCCCCCCCCCCCCAACACACACACACACACACTTTGAAGTATCGAGTCGCACTTTCACCTTTGCACATTCTGAAGTGCAGTAAGTGAAAAGTTACTTGGACATTCGCTGTTGACACGACGGGTTTAAAGACCTGGCATTTTGCTAACAAGTCGCTGTTCATGGGGTCTTTGGTCTTGACACTGCAGTGGCATTTTGGGTGATGTAGTTTGACTGTTGCTTCACGTCAGTTTTTAGGTATTGCGTAGTTTGGGGTAATTTACCTTTGTGGTGGTGCAGAAGTAACAAGCCCAGTTTTTACTTAAAAAATTATTTCTTAAAGCAAAACGGATAAGCACAAAATTATTCCTTAACGCAATAATTTTTTCGCGCAAGCATGAAATTTTCCTTAAAGGAAATGTGTGTTCATACTTGATATGTGCGGTAAGCAAAATTAATAAATCAGTTTCAATGATGCCGTAGAAGAGAAAACTTCGTACATTACTTGCAATGTATCAGTTCTATCAAAATGAACAGCGAGGAAACTATGTTCAAATGGTAAATAGCACGAGATGTCAATGACGAGAATATCACTTCCTCATTCAAGAATTAAGAAACGCGGACGAGGAGATCACCAATACTTTAGTGTCAAAAGAGTGCTTTGACGAACGTCTGGAAACCAAATGCCGATGATCGGGAAAATAACATGGGAGAAATTTTATCAGGAGACTGGGGAGAACAAAGCTCAAACCTACCACCAATTACTCATCAAATTTGGCTTCACACAAAGCGGTGGAGATTCAGGAGCATATTAACGAACACTTCCCTGCAGACCATGGGAAAGTTTCAAGGCAAGACAACGTTGCAAAGAGAGGAAGAAAAAATTAAACGAAAATTTGCATCAGCACAGTGCATAAAGTGATAGAACAGCAGTGGTCACATCGAAGTAAACGCGTATTTTTTTATAAGAAAATTCCAATAAAAAATTAAGTCTCAAAGGCTTCAAACAACTTGAGTGTTTACAAAGGTACAAGTAGCAAGCACGAAGATTGTCACAGATCCTTTTGGAAACTCGTAAGAAAATCTGAATACTAAAGATCTGATAATTGCAAGAAATGTTCGACGTTGGCGTAAATTCCTAATTTCATATGAAAAGATAACCGTAAATTAATAACAACTCTAATATTAATTCCTTAAATAATCAATAAAGCTCCTTGACTGTATTTGTTGATGTATCTTTAGTGTCAGTCACTGAGCTCCCAGCTCGCCCTGCCGTTTCAGCGTTAAATGAGAAATCATTAATTTTCCTTTCTTGTTAGAATTTGGGTCACTTTTGATAAATTGCGTAAGGAGTCTGTCACAGTTCTTCCGAAATTGGAAAATTCGTCATCATTCTCTTTATCCGCAAGTGATTCCATTTTGGCGTGTCCAGTTTCACCACTTGATCTTTTCTTTGATGTAATTCGCCCCTTTCATGGGGTACCGGCTCTGCTTCCCACGGGAGATGCAGATCGAGCAGAGACCGAGGGTTAGAGTTGTTCCTCAAAATGTTTTGATCTTCATACCCCAAAGACACAGATAACTCTCACTCTCTGACAAGTTAAATTACTCTTCGTTGGCCGATGCTTGATCAAGGCCAATGCTTGACTGGTAAACATGCCAGCATTTCTAAATATTTGTTTGGCTATATTGGACTGCCACACCCACTTTTCCCTTGAGCTATTTTCTTAGACGTTACATAGCTCTTGTGAATGTACAGTATTTCCACTTCTTTTTGCCAAGATCAATTTGGATGTTTAAGTTGTGTGTAAGAAATTCTGAATTCGAATGGAGTCCCGATATTCTTCCAAAGATGAATCGTTAAGGTGTGGATATTTTTGAACTTCTATCAATTTTCCCTCAAGATTATCCATTGCCACTTCTCAAATCTTGTAAACAAATTTTTGTCACACAAAATATTTGCCTTTTTTATGAAACCCAATAGAAAATGCAAAACAGGAAAAATGGATCTCGGAAACTTAGATTCAGTGACGATTTTATTGCGGGCGTTTCCAGTTACTCCGTTTTGATGTCAATCGTTACCATTTTCCTTGTTACATTGTTTTCAATCACAGAACCACTGTGGAGGCGGTTAAACAATAAGGAAAAAGTTCAACTTTTTTTCAACTCAAAAATTCTTCTTGCTAAAACACGCTAATTTTTGCTCAAGCACCTTCGAATTTTACTTACGCAAAAAAAATAACCACTTGAGCAATAATTTTTTTTTTGCTTAAACGCTTAAGCAAAATTCTTTTTTTGACAAGGATTTTGATCGAGACATTCTGACGCCAAGGCCATAATTTTTTTCTCGAGCAAAACGATAGTGGAAAATTACAAAGTATAAACCAGGCTTAGTTGTTATTTTCTGCCTCGAGCTTACTGACCCAAAGCAGAAGTGGAAAGTATTGGAATATACTTTTCAGTGGTCAAGATGGGACCGTCAAGCTAAACAGCATAGCATCTTAAGAAGAAGAAAAAGAAGAAGCAATTACTAACCCAAGCAATCAACCCTTTCTCCAAAAATAAAACAAATCAATTATTTTGAATATTGTGCAATGTGGCCATCCCATGTTACAGCATGTGGTTCCATCTTATTAAACAGATGCATTGGGTGCTACCATCTTCAAGAGACATCTAGCAAAGTAGTGACTTTGCATCGAACTGAATTTTAAACTAACCGAGCTGCAGTTTACACTTTGTGTAACTCCATGATTCCTGACAATGTCGGCCATTTAATATTTGCTGAACCGGTTCTGGGAGTCCAAAGCTTCCGGAAATTCTCTGACCCCAAAAGGAAAGTTTATTTTCTTAGAAAACCCACATTCACTCTGAAAACATCCCCTCTCCCCACTAAAAGAAATTTGTTGCCTATTGCACAAATGCCATATGTTCATAATATGCCTAAGAATCAAACAAAATTTAAAAATTTGAACTTTCATTTTTCCCCTTATTTTTCCGTGTATGTATGGATGCTGTGCGAATGTTTGTAAAGACAGGAATATTTTGACCGGTTTTCGTGGTATCCGTGTTTAACCTGATCCGGCCTTGATAAGGTTTTCTGTGCAGAAGTCAATTATTATTTTAAAAACTTGAGTCATTGATGTTTGTGGTCACGCTTCTGTTACTCCCGTGGATCAAGATTGCACCACAAACAATGCTGATACGGTTATGTTCATAACACTTAACTTTGCACAGAAGCCGTTCGCATTGTCCCTCCCCACCCTGTGCCTTACCACATCCTTTTTCTGCCGTTTAGTTAAATGAACTCTTGTTGTAATGAAGTCTTGTTATTTTATTCCTCTGTACGTAAAAAAGAATTTACAATGAAAAGTACTTCATTCTCACCCAGGATCAGATATGCTTCGATGTTGTGCAAATGATCGTTAAAATTTTTTGCAATTTTTACAACATGACCAATATTGCCTGCAAATTTGAAGAAAGAACATAAAAAGTTTCAATGTTTACTGTTTTAATTTACAGGTAACATTTGTCATGTCGCAACAACACTTCTATTCATGCACATTTGTGCGAAAGCATATTTTTCAACATACTTTCGTAATACATTTCAAAATTCATTCACTATTTGAAAAGGCTGGTGAAACCAATCAGAATGTAAAGTTGCTCCTGCCGCGTCCAAGCAGGTCGGCTTCTTCTTGTAACTGGAACACGTGCAAAGCTTGTTATAACAATTAACAGTGTTTCTTTTGAGGATGACAACGAACTTAAAATCTGGGGAATTAGCAGCACAGAAAGAGAACACCATTTTTTGGTACGTGGATGAAGAGTGAGGAATGAAACAAACAAAAGATGGCTCTCTTTGTCTGACTTCTTTGATAAGTAAAAGTAACCTTCTTATAATAAAACAAATTCACTTTCTTGTAGTTTACAAATACATTTCCTCCACTCATGCTACTTTTACCTCCTCAGCATCCATTCATAAAAAGACCGTAAATTTACAAACGATCTAAAAATGAGTGTATACTCTTTTATCAGTGGATGGTTTACTGTTCTGCAAGCTTACTGAAAAATATCTTCTCCCACAGTGGACCTGGTTATTCGGTGTTCTATTTTCTCATTCCTCGTTTCAAAACACCCGCAGAATTAAATAAAGAAAGAATGAGTACTCGAAGAAAATGGGTGGTCGGCAGTTGTTTATTTGACGGCCAAATTACGGCAATGAATAATCTCTTTGCAGTGATCAAGTGGGATCGATAAGTTGATAATGAAGTTATCTGCTCGAGTTATCCCCGACTGGGGTGCTGGCTGCGACCCAGGATATACTCCATCCAATATCTCGCTCAGCTTAATGTAGGTGGTAGCCTTGTTTGGAGGGGTACAAAATTTCCCTCAACAAGCTGTGGGTAAAGCAGTTGTCTTTGCGAGAGTTCGTTTCCCATCCTGTCCACATCACCAAAACATCTGAGGCATTTTTCGGTTAGTATATCTCCCATTAATGGAAGGCCTGCATGTTGATGAATTTATTTGTTACTTTGTCTTCCCTGGTGATGTTCTCGATTGTTCTCAGGTGTCTCGTCATTAATGTATGTATTTTTTATCTTGTGTTGATACAGGGTCTAGATTTCTGCTCCATACAGCAGAGCTTACAGTACCACAGCTCTGTGTACAGTGGAACCCCGCTTGGCTACCACCTCCCTAACGCGACCACTTTTTCAAAGTTCCGATTTTTTCACTTATTAAACTTTGTAAAATGTCTTCACTAACGCGACAGCCCCGGTTCCAAGACCGCGACCAGCAAATAATTGATCCCAAGCGCATATTCCAGCCCCCTAACACGACCACGGCAGGGAAATTAGCGGCTTGAGTGACCGCGTTACCTAATTGGACCCATGACTAACGGCAGTAAACGGCGACCTGCAGTTGAAACCAATAAAAAAGTATTCCTCAAGCCAGTTGATGACCTTCAGAGGAAAAAGTTTTGAAACAACTTCCATATTGACCTTTTAAAAGCGAAATTCTTGCTGTGGACTTTAATTCAACCACCTCCCTAACGCGACCACTTTTTCAAAGTTCCGATTTTTCCACTTATTAAACTTTGTAAAATGTCTTTACTAACGCGACAGCCCCGGTTCCAAGACCGCGACCAGCAAATAATTGATCCCAAGCACATATTCCAGCCCCCTAACACGACCACGGCAGGGCAATTAGCGGCTTGAGTGACCGCGCTACCTAATTGGACCCATGACTAACGGCAGTAAACGGCGACCTGCAGTTGAAACCAATAAAAAAGTATTCCTCGAGCCAGTTGATGACCTTCAGAGGAAAAAGTTTTGAAACAACTTCCATATTGACCTTTTAAAAGCGAAATTCTTGCTGTGGACTTTAATTCAATCTTGCCCCCATTGTGTTAGCTCAGGTTTTGATCAGAGGACTTTAATTTGTGAACTTTTATGAACATCTATGGACTTTTATTTTTACTATCATGTGTGATGATGTGCTCTTAGCTTGTGAAATTATCAATTGACTCTCTTCATGGGTGTCACTTTCTCAATCATTTTATGTCAATGGGTTATTGAAGTTTTTACAGAAATGTTATCAGAGACATACCCGGGGATGGCCACGGCAAACGTGGAACCAGTACATGTCAAACTTTATCGATGATGACATCATCAACTATGGGTCATATCTATCGATGTTCTCGGGTCGGAATACCTGTTAATGCTCTCTGATGCTCTGGAAGTCTCCTGCCTCCCTCTGAAAGTTGAACTAAAATGAGAATAAACGTTTCAAATTGCACTTTGCAGTAAGATACCAGTTTTATTGCAACACATGAAAGACCTATCCCTACACCTCGGTCAAGCTTGGTGGATATTTACTGAACCGTGCACGACAATCTCGTTCCGGTTGAGTTTTCACGAAGGCCGGGTCGGCACAACCATCTCGCTAACACTACCACCTTGGGCTGGTCCCGTCGGTGGTCGCATTACCGGGGTTCCACAGTATTTTGTACTTGGCCCTAACTGAAAATGTCCATTTTCCACACACGATCCTGACGTTTACCAAAAGCCGAGGTTCTTTTTTTACTTTTGCAATATATGAAACTGCATCCCCCTTGTACCTGTACACTGTACTAGTTTATGGTAATTTCCTCCAATGCAGGTAGTGGATTTAGCAACTTTTACAGGTTGATGCATACAAACAGTTTTCTTTACATTTATCTTCGGATTGAATTACGCAGCAACCCTTGGAAGTCGATCTGCAGCTGTTAGCATATCTTCTGCAGAGTGGGAAACTAAAGCACTCCCATCGGCGAATAGCATATCCCTAACAAGATGCCTGGTGGTATATGTTCTTGATTTTAATGGGAGACTTTGAACAGGTTAGCATAATGTCTTGTGCTGAATGTAAACTCTTTCTCTCACATCTCTAAAAGCAACTTGAAGCATCACACTGAGATGTAGTGAAGACAATGTAGGGATCAGCACACACCCCTGCTTGACACCATTTGTAACTAGACCTTTGTTGGAGGCTGCTGTTTCCTGGACTATTTTAGCCTACATGCCATTATGTAAGGATCTGACTACCTATATTGTAAGAAAATCAAATCGCTTAGTTAGTAATGATGGTATGTTGAGACCGACAAGAGAAAAAATAGGGATTACTCCAAGGGCTTGTTTCGACAAAACTAAATGAAGTCATTAGAGTTAATGATGGCTGAGAGTATCAACATTGGATAGTGATAATTTGTAACATTTATATCTACAGAGCCGGATATTCTTATGAGAGAGGAGCAAGAATGACCAAAGATTTAAATAGAGCTGATGAGAAGATGTATAAACATAACCAGAGTCTAAAGCGTATTAATGAATGGATTTCTTCCATGGTACGGAGGAACAGCTTGAAACGAAGGCTATTCGTTACTAACCAGTCAGGAAAACCTGCCAAATCAGCTTCCAGCCGTCACCACGTAGAGGTTGCCTTCTTGGACAGCCGGGGAATGCTGTAGTCATGAGTTGTTGTCATACAACAACAACCGCTTGAGTAATGTGTCTTCCCTCACCGATTGTAGGGTGGCACGTGCAAGGTTGAAGTGAGGTTGCCATTTGGTTTTCTATTTATCTAACTCTTGTTGCTGCAGTACATGTGCCTGCATTCAGCTTTCCTGGCTTGTTGCTTGGCGATGAATGTGGGCTTTTCACTCCATCACTAGATTGTGTGTAACCACTCGATAATAATAATAATAATATAAACTAGGAATAAAAAACCCGCATACTAATATTTCGCTATATCTAACATGAAAACCTAATATTAGGAAGATGGTTGTGCCCAGCTGGCTCTCCCTCGCAGACCTTCCTAATCTAAATGCTTCTTTTAAAACGAGCTTGGTAGCAGATACTTGGACCAACGTGCATACAGTTCAAACTATCAAAGTAATTACTATATATCCACATACCTGATACCTACATAACTAAAACGTATATAACCTATACCTAAATATAACTACATAATATATACATTTGTATATATACATATGATTAATAGCTAAATAACTAATAAACATAATAATAATGACAACCACATAACTATTAACAGTATATACATGCGTATATATGTTTATAATTAATACCTGCATAATTTTTTGTTTGTTTGTTTTAACGTCATTTTCCCCCAGCAACTGGTGCTCAGACGGTGCTCTTCACAGGGACTTGGATTTGGCAGTGAAGAATTTCTTGCCCAGATCTTTTTCCTAACGCTAAGCCAATGGCTTTTTCTTTTTATGAATTTCCGAAGTCGCCCGCTCGGGGAATCGAACCCGGAATTCTTGGTTACGTTGCAGTTGCACTAAACATTAAGCCACGGCTCCTCTAAGAGCTACATAACTAAAAAGAAATAATAATAATAATGAAAATAATAAGTAAATTGCTACTAACTATATAACTAATAACTATTCAACTAACAACTATGTGACCACATAAGTGATACCTACATAACTAAAAAGTATAAAACTTATACCTATCTATAACTATATTTAATATATACACGTGAATATATATATAAGTATATATATTAATAATTACAAAGATGTTTTTTGTTTAAACGTCAGTTCCCCCAGTAATAATAATAATAATAATAATAATAATAATAAGTAAATAACTATTAACTATCTAAGAATTTTACAAGAAATAACTAGGAGGACGACTCTCCTACTAAAATTGATACTTTTTCACTTGTCTGATATTTGTAGGAAGGTAGTCTCCTGCTGCCAAACTCGAATTCAAAGAGAAGCCGTTTAAAACTATTGAACCAAAGAATTCGCGGTGAAACTGTGGAATGTTGGTTTGATACGGTAAAGAAAAGCTGTAACCTAACAGTGAAATTGTCAAACTAAGTGGTCTTGGTAAGAATATTTCTTATCTTAAGAAGAGCTCTGTCTATAACTTGAGAAATTACTGGACCTCGAAGGCTTAGGACCATGGTTTTGTAGTCTTGGCCTCAACAAGAAAAACACAAAAACTGATGATACATGATAGCAGTAGCAGTAGTAGTAGTAGTAGTAGTAGTAGTAGTAGTAGTAGTAGTACTACTACTACTACTACTACTATTATTATTACTACTACTATTACTACTACTACTACTACCACTACTACTACAATAATAATATTATTATTACTTCTTTTGCTACTACTACTACTACTACTACTACTACTACTACTACTACTACTACTATTATTATTATTATTATTACTATTGTTACTACTACTACTACTACTACTACTTCTGCTACTATTATTATTATTATTATTATTATTATTATTATTATTATTATTGTTGTTGTTAACAAAACCAACAATAATAATAAGAAGAAGCTTACCCTTATCAGACTGGGATGGTCTTCAGACCTCACAATGAGCGACTGTTTCACAGTAAATGATTTAAACTTGTTTTATTCCCAGAACCAGTATGGTCTGTCAGTTTCAATTTACAAAAAAACCCCACAGAATGGAGATCTCTGATGGTCGTCAAGAAATAGTTTTGCCATGACAACACATGATTGGGTTGAAAACGCTGAAAGTTGATGTTGCAGCGCTAAAAATAGCATGAAACCTGAGTTATGACCACCGCACGAGGAAGAAGTTCCTTTGATGAATTGATAGACAACGCTCAATTTGCAAGTGGTCTGCGACAATAAATTCTCTGTTGTGAGTCACACTGCTATATTTGTCATGACAGTTATAATTTTAGCTTGTCATCGGAGAACTGTGAAAACCCAGCTTCACAGCACGATGTAATTTCAATACATAAGATTATCAGCAAGAACAGATTGATTTCCGTTCATTTGACCCTGGAGGTACTGAAGCTTGATTGTGGAAACGAAGCAATTTGGCAGGGAAAAGCGTGACCAATTATCCGAGGTTAATGTTTTTGAACTGTCTGGGAATGAAAATACTTTCCCTGAAAATTAAAACATCCAGACCTGTAAGCCGTAAATTTGAAGTAATTACTTATTACCGCAGGGCAGAGAAAATAGTTGAAATGTGAAATAGGAAATAGAGAAAACAGTGATCGAATAGTTTAGCCGAAAACATTAGATTTGGGACACCAGCAAATGGATATTCGCAACACAAATAATTGAAGTAAATTAAACAATTAGATAATAGCATGAGCTGTAAGCTATTTTGGTAATGCATTTGGAAGTCCATGTTGTGCACCTGAAAACATCGCGTGGCGAAAAAAATTTCTTTCTCCACGATAACTTAAATCACAAGAACTTTCCAGTGCTTTATCAGGGTTTGCAACTCATTGTGTGTCATTGTTTTTCAATTTCGAGGGTTAACGCAATTTTTGTAAACACAGTACTTTTATTGATTTTTATGAAGCAGTTCACCCAAACTCCAAACAAAATCCAGACGTGATTATTTCAGAATTTAGAGGCTGCAGCCGTTCAAAAATCTAAAGACACTTCAGCCTCAAACCTAGATCACACTCTACTTAACACCCATAATAAAGAATTTCACCTCAAGGCATTGTTTGTTTGGGTGTGTGTGTGTGCGAGGGTAGGTTCGACCGATTAATTAAAGGGGGTTCACAGTCTTCGGTATCTGATGCGAAGTAGATTTTAGTTTAAAATTTCATTTCCTAGGTCTCAGAAGGATAATATTTGGTTAAGAATTTCTGTTGTAACAAGGGCCTTAGTAAATAAGATGACTATTAAAACTTAATCTTCACTAATATAACGTGAAAATAAGCAGGACATCCTACAAATTTACAATGGGCCCTTGAGATCATTTAAGGGAGTAATACCTCCAATTATCCCTAGATACTGCTACTTTAAAGCACGCCAATCTGTGGGAAGATAAGTGTTAAAGCAGGTGGAGAATTATGCTTCATGAAATGTGTCCCCAAAGAGATTTTTCACAAAATAGACCCCTTATTTGGCTGTTTTGTTTCAAAACTTTGATATTCATAAAAACGTTTAATACCAATACAACACCTGGCTACATGGCTGTCATTTTTAGCCTTACTTAGGGACATTTTATTTTCTGACCAAAATCAGTTTATCACCTAAAGATTTACAAACTGCTATGGCTTTAGTTATTGTGCTATTAAATCTTTTATCGTGGCGTTTCGAACGGTTTTGAGGGTGGGGCTCTTAAGCCTTGTGTTGTCATAGAAAAGATATAGTTTTTTTAGTCCTCGTCAATTTTTACCACCCCTTCTTCTCGCAGTAAAAAACCCTCGTGGCAGTGATGCTTGTTATTTTGCTTTTGCATTTTATGTAGTTGGTGGTGCATGTTGAGCTTTCCAGGAACCATACGGAGATACCTGCGTACAGTATTGCTAGAATCAGGCAACAATAGTCATTTTTTAAAATCTTTGAATCAAAGTGGAATAGCCTAGCAAGCTGTTTAACCAGACAACCTGGCAAAAAAAATCAACTTCTCAGATTTTGATTGTCATATCCAAAATTTAGTTACTCAGTCACACCACCACTGGGGGCTGGGGGCTTGAGCCCCCACATTTTCGCTTTCTAAAGATTTTTTCAATAAACAGATATCATAATTAGCTGCCTCATTTATCTGCCGATTGTAGTCATTTTCATTTACACATTTTCATTTGAACGACTTGATAGTAATTATTGAAGAATTGGATAATAGTTACAAACATTTTGATGTTAATTGACATATCTTTTGATATTAATTATTAGAAGTATTGTCAAGGAAAAGCAAATGGATACTTCTGATTTTTTCTTCGGTTTCAATTTGAGTTACAAAGTGTACTCACACACTGATAACTTGACAAATGTTCTGAAAAATAAAAAAATGTCGGCATGTAGTAGCATTGAGAACTCTTGAAAGTCTAAGAAGCTCAGTCTTTTGATATGTTCTATGATACAATTGTGAAAAAAACTGAAGAACATGACTTGCATGAATTGAAGAACGTGAAAATCCTTCAAAACCAAGGACAAGAAAAGCAATATGTCGACGGCAGTCACTCCACCAGCGATGTTCACTATCCAGAAACTCCTCGTGATTATTTTCGTGATTATTTTCGAGGCATTTACTTTAAAGCAATCGATTCAATTACAGCAGCTATAAGAACAAGGTTCAATCAACCAAGCTATCATTCTTATGAAATGATGGAGAATCTGTTGTTAAAAATAGCCTAAAGAAGATCCTCAAATTGAATTAGACTTCATGAAAGCAAAATATAATGAAGATCTTGATTTTGCACAACTCAGTGTTGAAACAGATATCATACCAGTGATTTTTAAAGAGGAGAAACCTGAATGTTTTGATGATATTGTTACGAAACTAAGAAAGTTACCACAAGCGCAACTGAAACTTATACCAAACATATGTACAATTTGCAAGCTTATTTTAGTAAACCTGGCTACTATAGCAACAGCTGAATGCTCATTTTCAACTTTCAGACGTTTGAAAACATGGATGCGATCAAAGATGGTCCCTTCCAGGTTTAATTCATTAGCTATTTTGCATGGATATAAAGATATGACGGATGAGCTTAACCTTTAAAATGTTGCAAATGATTTTTGTGAAAAGGACGATAGTCGAAAAAAACTTTTCGGGACATTTATATAGAACTAAAAAAAATGCGATGTATAGAAGTAATAGAGTGGTGTGCTACTTGTTAAAAATAAATTTTGTATTTTTATAACATGGATTCAAGTGACATTTTTTACCCTTACTTTTATTGTGAAAAGTCTGTCTGTCACAGTAGGTTGTTTTACCTCAACATATTTAGTTTAACATGCCGTTTTCCAGGGACCTAGAAACTCAATTTTTCCAAAATTTTCTTCGCCGCTAACCATGCTGGCGGCATTAAATGGACCCCTTTTTAGCCTTTGTTAAGCCCCCCACCCATAGTCTGAAAAGTTTGGTGGCGCTCCTGTTACTGGGATAAAACCTGCTGTGAATGAAGGCTTACTTTATCTTCAGAAAAATACTTAGACATTATTTAGTTATCAGCATAACTAAGGGAAAATTTCAAATATACCTTGAAAGATCAGGCAAAGTAAAATGCTACTTTCTTTCTCCAGTGACAAGCTCCCTTTTGTTTTCTTCCTTCTTATTACATCAGTTACGAGACAGGTTTTGACCGTAATCCATTCCCCCACACCGTCCCCATAGCGTTACTCAAGTATTAAAGTTAAACAATCAACTCTAACCAACATTTACCAAACAGCTTTATAAAGTTTAGACAGAAAACTATAAACTTCTTGTGGTTACCGTAATGCAGTAAGGGTCTATAGTTAAAATGTTTCTAGTGGGAATTAAAACATTTAAGCTTTTTGACCTCTCCACATCTTGTGTATATCTTGTTGACACAGAGGCAAACTATTGTTGTTTTACTTGATCAACAGTTCTTGTCTAATTTTATATTGTAATTTTCAAGTGAAAAGGCTTTGGCTTTTTACTTAGGGTATATAAAAATTATATATTTAACCAAGCACAAAAATGGGTGATATTCTGCTTGAAGTGTAGATACATGTATTTTTATTGGCAGCATTTGTTTTAAAAGTCTCACACACTAAACTCCAAATGGTACAAAACTGCGTTTGTCTAAAATGTGAAGTTGATATATATAATTGTAAGTGTGGTATTTTCTAAGTGTAGTATTCACTTTTACTTGTTTTTCATTTTCACTATTTCTCTTTTTGGTGCTAACAGAATAAAATAATATATATATATATATATAATTTTATTTTATTTTGGTTAATATATAATTTTTGTATACCCTAAGTGAAAAGCCAAAGCCTTTTCAATTATATATATATATATATAAATCCAGTATAGTATACAAAATAACTAGACAAATTTAGTAGTTACTACTAGTTTCATGTTTTCTTAACAATCTTCAAACAAATTCAAAAATTTTGTATACTATACTGGATTTATAAACGCTCTGGAAACATTGAGCACTCTTAGTGAACATTGGTATACTTTATTAATATTACTATATATATATATATAAAATAACATATAATTCCTGGCATTCAAAGTCCTTCTTCTCAAAATGATAGCACATGTTTGAGCTTAGAATGATTATCTTTTGAAACACTTTTCTAGAAAACAACATTATGTTCTGCTGTTACTACTTCATCGTCATTGTCCAATGCTGTTATCAGTGATGTTTAGAAATCTCCAGAAAGTTTTACGGTTAATGAACTGGATAGTTTCCCTTATCTGGTAGCTTTTTATTTAATTGATGTAGAAATCCTTTAGACCTTATTTATTTGGTCAAGGCGGTTACTGATGTCATGAAGAAAGCTTTAGCATTCGCTTGGCTGATGATCTTANTCAAAGTCCTTCTTCTCAAAATGATAGCACATGTTTGAGCTTAGAATGATTATCTTTTGAAACACTTTTCTAGAAAACAACATTATGTTCTGCTGTTACTACTTCATCGTCATTGTCCAATGCTGTTATCAGTGATGTTTAGAAATCTCCAGAAAGTTTTACGGTTAATGAACTGGATAGTTTCCCTTATCTGGTAGCTTTTTATTTAATTGATGTAGAAATCCTTTAGACCTTATTTATTTGGTCAAGGCGGTTACTGATGTCATGAAGAAAGCTTTAGCATTCGCTTGGCTGATGATCTTATTGTCGGACGGTACAAGCTTGTTCCACTTCGCAGGCCAAACGTAGACCAAGGACACGTTAATTGTGTTGTATACTTGTTTTAACTTAACTTTGATTGGGACAAGGCTATTCCTTACCATTTCCAGTAGCTAAGTAAAAATGTGTCTCTCGTGATGATATTTCACTTCAAGCAAGGTGGACACTCTAGAATTATGCACAGAAGCTCCCCTACAAAAAAAAAGTAATTACACTGCTTAAAAAACCTTCTCGTGTGCACATGGTTCAAGAACCAGAATAAAAACCAGGTTTTATTTCAAGTTAGAAAATTAAGTGCCAGAAAACTTATAAGCCAATAAAATTTTTGGATGTGAAGCCTGATGGAACATTTTGTAATAAAATCTGGTTTTTTTAATCTGTTTACGGTTTCCCAAATATTGCCCCATTGACAAATATTGCAGCTGAATTTCAAAATTTTGACAATTTCGGTGATTTCTTTATTCCTTATATAGAAAGTGCATTCAGAACTGACACATTGCTTGTGGCTGACACAAATAACTTTTTTCCCAAAAATATTGTGAAAGGGATGAAAAAAATTACCTTGTGTGTAACCCATCACATTTTTGCCATCTGTGATCAATTATAAAAATCCAACCTTTTTTTTTCTTTGTTAAGTGTGTTTTTCACATGTATTTTCCCCGAAGGACTTAATAGTCTTAATAATCCGATTAACAAAAATTAACGGCAGTTTGCCTGAGGTCATTGGATTTTGTGATGAAATCTCCGACACAATTGTCAAGAACAGTTTAAAATGTGAGGTTAATGGGAAAAAACCCTTCTTACCCAGACCTCTTTTGAAAATCCAACGGAGTTTTGCTTCGAGTCAAATTTTCACCAAGTTGTAACGATTTCCCCCAAATTGTCGTAGGTAAAATAGATGCATGTGTTAATATACCCTTTATTATTGGTCTTGTTTTCCCCTACTTTTGGATAAGTCGGCAATTCGTTCTGTCGCATTGCAACAGTTTGGATGCAAGGTCGGCTACAAAATAGTCAGTGCGCTC
The DNA here is from genome assembly GCA_003991215.1 of Morbakka virulenta. Lineage (NCBI taxonomy): Eukaryota > Metazoa > Cnidaria > Cubozoa > Carybdeida > Carukiidae > Morbakka > Morbakka virulenta. The sequence goes on from RDPX01000278.1 coordinate 933,474, forward strand.
CTTGTTGTTGAAGTTGTCTTGCAAACTCATTGACATCTGGTGCAATTTTGATCAAGAGAAACCTCACGTCGCCGTACTGAGCAACATTTATGCAATTTCCAGTCGTATCTAATATTCGGGCGTAGGCAATAAATCCTTTTTAAACCAAACAACGGGTAGACAATAGCAAGCCAAAGTGATTTTCCGCCTCACTTAATAGTTGAAAACGAGATCGAATAGCATTTTGGATCCAACAATCTCATCCATTTGCATGAACTAAATTTCATTGCAATGTCACTTTGAAGCTCCACCATTTTCTCCTGAAGGCGAATATTCATTTCTTCTGCGCATGCTAGAAACGAGTAAGTCAGTCATATAGAGACCTCTATGTCAAAAAGGGTGTTCAATAGTACTTTTTGCAGCACCTTGTAGTGCATGGGTATGAGCCGAGTAGATAGGTAATAAATCAGCAGTAGCAATATCCGCAATACTATTTAAACTCAAAAACCGGTACATCTCACGACAACTGTTATTCATTGAGCAGCATTCTGTATTGTTATAAACTCATATTATCTGCTTGTAAGTTTAGGACCAGGGGATTGGATTTATCAGTCAAATACATTGGCAATATATGCACAGTCGTGTTTGAAGATCTCACCTTTCTTACAAATAATTTTATGCTTTGTGTGTGGAAACTCAATTATGGAATCAAAGAATTTGAAGGAACGATCGAGACACTTCCTGCAGGGAGACATTTCAATTTTGTGTTTAGAAGCAATTACTGAAATTGATTTTCGTTATCATCACAGAGATTATGAAAAAGTAGTTCCTTCAGAACATGTATTTTTATGTAATTTACCACATCTAACACCACTTTTTGAGAATGGTTGACTGCCTCCCTAAGTTGTTTTGTATTCAGGTGATGCCATTTGGAAACGCAGTGTGATGTAAAAATATTTGGTACTTATACCTTTAAAAGTGTGACAAATTCCCACTAGTGGTCGGTCATGGTACGCACATTGTCCGTAGCAAAAGCTAAGAAATGTTTGTAGGAGAATTGATTTTTTATCAAAATACTCCTTAACACAGTTAAAGATAGTCATAACTTTGGTATCAGACGACACATTCAGGTACATTCAACTAGTTCTTCATATATCTCATTTTTTGGCAATGAAACGTACGTGGCCGAAATGAAAAGCCTTTTTGACAGTCTCCGGATATGGTAGTTTAATCAATTTGTTCAATATGTACGAACAATTTTTTCGATTTTAAAGAGAACATAATAAGAAAAATATACACGATAGTTCACGATGGATCCTGATGTAACACGTCTGATAATACTTCAGCACTATCTCGACACACCAACGAATTACTCTCTGAAAGAGGTTTGTCACAGTGTGCGATTAGCTGTATTGTAACTGTATTGTATGATCCTATAGAGCTATCAACATTCTTCTTCTTCTTCTTCGGCCTTCATCCGACGTCTTTCAGGTCGGCCGCTCGACACATATTTCTCCACTTGACTCGGTTTTCCCATTCTCCTTCTCTCGCTCTCACTTCTTTCATGTCTCACATTAACAACACATAAATTTCACACCCACACGTCAGTCAAAAATGAAAGTGATGAACACAAGTACAGGCGAACATCCATACCAAAAGACGTACCCTTACAACCTTGAGGAGCTAGCACGAACCCTAGATCGCTTTGTCCATCATAACATTGTTCTGCTTAAATTCATCACCTATCTGGCTGGTGAATAGCAGAAACAACGTCACAAGGACATGTTCTCGAAGGAGTAAGCGCTATTTTCTCCATTGAAGGCACCTGCTAATCTCCTATGACAGACAATACCACAGTTCATCTCTTGGTACACTATCGTACCTCATTTCAAGATCAATGAATAGTGCAATTCTGCCTGACCTTCCCTGAACTTCTCTGCCACCGTCCTTAGTGAAAAGATTGAGTCAACTGTACTTCTGTTCGGCATAAAGCTGAATAGCTGCCCACTGCTGTCAAGAACAGATTTATTGTCAGTTGACCAGGGAGATTCAACCACCAGATCTTATCAAGGTTGTTGTATCCATTCCGTGTTAGAGCTTTGTGAATCTCAAAATCCTTGCATATAATGTAATCTTAACAACATAGTGAATAAGAATTGGGCACGTTTGTCTCCTTGGAGAACACTTGCTACTTTGTTAAAATAGTCTGTCTCGCCATTCAGTGTTACTACTCTAAAGCAAGTGTTCGTATGCAATGGCTTGATAACATAAGTCATATATGTCATATCTTGAAAATTCTGAACTTTATGGACTCAGAGGAAGCCATAGATGTAAGAGCTTTATCATGTCATATGTCACATACTAGCTGAACAACTAGCTGAGCAAGACAAATATAACTCTACCAGAAAAAGAAAAGACGAATGAAAGAATAGGTTCCCAAAAATCATTGACCTGGAATTGACAGTTAACCAACAACCATCGAACTCTACGTGAATTTAAAGAACATTAGGCAACACAAAGTGATAACTAATTGATATAAAGGTGAATCTTATAGAATTACGAAGAAGGGGAAGTAGAAGAGATGCAGCCTGCATAGAGTAGATATAGAGAGGATTACCTCGTACGTTTAAGATGATAAATGAGTCTTATCTCTCATCACAGAACTGTGACCTTAAAAATAATGCCCCAGATAACAAGCTAGCATTTCGGCATTGTCAGTTATCACGTCTCCGAAGAATAATAATCTTTAAATTCTTAATGTTCTGGACAGAGTAGAAGCCATAAAAGAAGGACCTTGATCATGTATGTCATGGGTCGTGTAATGTTTTGCAATGAGTAAATTGATTAATTTGGCCTTGATTGGATTCATTGGCTTACGATTAACTTAGGAATATGGTCAGATGTGTTAAGAATAACAATCCCAGCCTCTTTACAAGCTGGTAGGATGGTAATCAAAGCATCATATTACAGAAATTGCATACAGAAAAGCAATCTCTTTCATAATTGCCCTCCAGAGCAGATTAAAACCCAGAGACTTGCCTTTATCACAGTTTCACGGATTACCAAAAGTTGACGAGCCTACTTTACCAACACATGCAATTGCAGGTTATGCTATAAGTTCCCTTTATTTACTTCTCATTAAATAGCTAATCTCTTTTCCCATGCACATGGATGCAATCACACCACAAGATGAACAGAACTGACTTTGCGGCCTTTGTCACACAAAAGAGAAATCGGGCAGATGAGATCATGGCCCCTTATGATGTCATATCATTACACACAAAGATAGTCATTATGACCTTTAATGAATTGTTAAAAATTGGTATGATGATTTATTGTCATCAAGAACTGTACTGGACCGTTCTGATATCCTGAATCCACTACCAGAACTTCTTGCAAACACATGGTCCTTCTTTAACAATTACATCTACACTTAAACCAAAGGTACCCCATGGAAACTTCTATATCCTCTATACCTGTTAAAATATTCATACAGGGATTTAACGTCACAGTAGAAGTAGTAACAGTTCTGACGGTTTGGCCTCCCTATAGTCTAAACTAGAGATGTCTTGTCGGGATGCAAGTCAGGTGTTTGCACACAGTTTTGGGAGTGCAAGCATAAACTAAGTATAACACAGGGAATTTTATTACGAACTGAATAGTTTTACTCGTTCTTATTGCAAGTCATTTACCTGCCTCATACATTGCATGATAAAAAATGATTGTTGCATGAAAACTGGAAATAGATGTTGAAATATTCTGCTAATAGTGTATAATAATTTGAGCACACCCACACACCTCCGCCGAAATATCAAAGATATATCACGGTAATTGTGTCTATTCGCGGAAGTTAACTCATAACCATTTCTGGTATGTTGTGAATAAAACGTTTCCCTTTTTTATCCAACGTCAATATTTAATCACTGGCAAATCCTAAAAACGAACTTCCAGGTGTTAAACAAAGAGTCTCCTTAGATACTCTGAATCGTCTGAAATCTCTTTTTGCTTCCACAATCATACTTGTTCACATTAGCTTTTCCAAATTTTTTTTTTCAAAGTAATAATTCCCATAAAACTTTTTGCTGTTCTAATAACATTTCCTTAAACCAAAACATTTTCTAAGTGATCATCATCTTGTTGACTAATTAAGGAAATCGTTTTGATCTTATACTGCTTTTGAGGGTTTCATTAAATAAGTCTGACCTAACATTTATGCCTTCCTTATTAAGTGGAACATAAGAGGGAAAAAATTGGGATAATCCAGTTGTGATACACTAATGACTTTCATTCTTCCGTTCCAACCATAGGGGACAAGGTATAAATGAGACTGACTCAAAGAATAATCTACCTTAGAGGAGTAATTAATTACTCCTGTAAGTAATTACTTGTCAAGGAAATCCAAGAAAAAGTAGAAAAGGCTAGCCTTTACATATGCCTTAAACGAAGTGACGAAGAATTGCCTGTACAATGTTAAAACAAGACCATCCGAAACTAACTACCACAATGTAGCTGCATGTATCACAACACCGCCGAAAGGGGGGGGCGCCACCTCATTTAAACGGTAGAGGAAGAGAGGCCGAAACCGGACGTGGTTCCTCCTGATGATGTTCTGACGTGTTGCGAATGCATCTCGTAGTATCATCCAGAAATGGAGCGGATGGTGTTGCAAGGCACAAACACCGTGTTTACATCAATCTCATGTTATTATTCTTTACTGTTTGATTTTAAAATTTTCCGATAAATTTCCAGATAACAAGAAACAGAAGGTCTTGGAAAAAATTTTGGAAAGCAGTTTACTATATGCTCCAGATTATTTGAAGAGATTTGTGTTTCTATATCATGCCATTCTAACAAATGCACAGAAGAAATAACGATCATTTAAACAAAAATTATAGCTCCTGCTCTCAGAAAACAATTAAGTTCAAGTTAAAGATCGCTTGATAAACAAAACCTTCTGTTAATAATCTTATGGACGTATTTCAAGCACCTAATGTGAAAGTCTACTTGAAGGTATAACTAAGTCCATCTCTGATCTTGGTTTCCACCTAGGAAACTATATTGGATATAGTTGAGATGATGTGTGAATTTCTTTTTCACGCACAAGAGGTATATGTGTTTATTCAGGTTCATTCGTTAGTATTTTTAGTGGCTGCGGCATTTTCTTTATAATTACACGTATTGTTTGCGACAGAAAGATGCCTCTGAAGCTAAAAACCAAGATCTACACAGCAGTCATACGACCTGTGTTACTGTATGGATTAGAGACAGCAGCGTTAAGAAAGGCCGAGAAAAGGGCCCTTGAAGTGACAGAAATGAAAACGCTGAGGTGGATATGTGGTATATCGCTTTTGGAACACCGGACCAACGACGATATTCGAAGGTTTGTCGGTGTGCCAAACATATCCAGGAAGACCAGGAAAGTAAGGTTAAAGTGGTATGGGCATGTAATGAGAAGGAACCAGGAGAACCCAATAAAGCAAGCATGGCAGGAGACAGTTCAGGGGAAAAGGAGCAGAGGCAGGCAGAAGCTGAGATGGAGAGATGTTGTAAGAGAAGACATGAGGCAAGTTGAAATGAATCCGGAGGATTGAAAGGAGCGCGGAAAGTGGCGCAGACTGTGTCGAGCGGCCGACCCATCCTAGCGATGGAACAAGACCGCAGGAAGAAGAAGAAGAAGAAGAAGAAGAAGTATTGTCTCACAGGCAATTCGCACTTCGTTGTATTTATGTAGGTAGCTCTTTCCTTGACAGTACTATCGTAAAGGAAGCTGAAGGAAATTTTTGATAAATGCTTGATGCTGTGGTAAAAAGGACCAAAGAAAAAGGCCTGGAAGTGTCTTGTTTGTTTTATCATCTGTTAAAAAACACTTTTAGAATGAATTTGTCAAGACCTATCAAGCTGACAATTCTGTGCATCTCCCACTCGACTGCTTTTAATTTTAATAGGTAAACCTACAAATACTGATTTGCTTAGATCTTAAGGAATAGTACCCGTGTTGTGAATCTCATTCGTGATATATTGATGATATTTCAGTTCTGTATAAATGGATCTCACCAGTTCTTTTGTTCGCTGGAGAATCAAGAACGCCCAAATATCATTGTATTGGAGATTTTAGAAAGCAACTACTAATATCATATCGTTTATGTTTGAAGTGATGTAGTGTTGTAATTGCCAAAAGTTTGTATCATATGATAAAATTAGAATACGATTGGGTGTTAAGGTTAAATTAAAAAGTTTAGATTGATTGAATGGTAAGAAATATCCAGAATTAGAGTTGTGGTTGATTGCATTGGTTCTGCAGTTTTACTTTGCCTGTTCGAACTAGTTCAGTGTAGTGTGCGGATTTTCTGCAATATATGGTTCACGGACCCGGATGTTAAGTTTAACTGTCGAATACAAAATGGCTGCAGACATGGAAAAATTGGGAAAACGCGGAAGACCTATAGAAAATTTTTTACGAAGCTGTTTGGAAAAGTGGAAGATACAATGAAAGGTGGAGTACAAGGTGGATATCAAGGAAAATTTACACATTTTTAAACAGAGTTAAACGCCAAATTGAGCGAAATGCAAGAAGCCGACAAAATTATACTGGATGAATTGATTAATAAAGCTGACGAGTAGGCGATTAATAAAGAAATGGATGATTTCGGAGACTGCAAGGAAAATGACGCAATTGCAGACGCAGTTGACGGATTAACAGTGGAAAAACCGTTACAGAGGGAGAAGCGCAGTGATTCCAGAGAAACTTTGATACCAAACAGTTCGTCACAATCAGAGAAATCAGTGAATTTAAGATTGCCAAAATTAAAATTGAAAAAGTTTTCAGGAAAAATCAACGAGTTTCAAGAATTTGGGGACAGTTTTATGATTAATATTCTCAAAAACGAAAGCCTTGCAAACGTGGATAAATCTGAATACCTTAGATCCTTTTCAGTAGAACCGGCAAAACGAGTGATACAAGAAATGCCAATGACGGATGCTGATAAAGAAACAGCTATTGAGTAATTGAAGAAACGATTCGGAAAACCAGAAATGATCAACGCTCACATTAACTAGTTTTCAAAAATGTCTTCTGTTTTTAACCAGAGAAATGTTACTCGTTTACCTTCGTTTCACGACCAAATCGAGGCACACTATCGTGGGCTCGAGGCGCAAGGCAATATGGGAATACGATCATTAAACAAAACTCTCTGCTCAAGGAGTTCAAGAGGCATCGCATTGTATTCACGTTATATTCACCATTCTTTAAGTGTTTGTGTTGGATATGTATTGCTTTTTAATGGTATGAACCTGCTTAATGGAAGCATTGCCATTTACTAAATATAGTGCAACTCGTTGGCAGCTACATTGCTAAGGTTTTTTTCACTTTTAATGCCATTATATGGTCAACTTGTCTCCCATTTCTAAACTCTGTTTCACACACAAGAAATCGTAGCAGCATGAAAATGTTAAATGATAACTTGTTGGGCCTTGTCACAAACTGGATTTGTAAAAAACTCACACTGTACTGTTGCAGGTCACGCAAAAAGTAATTAGATGTACAGCAATGATAATAATAAATTGGGGAACTCAGGCTTTGAACAGTTTGGCGAATGCGAATGCGAATGCGAATGCGAATGCGAATCCGCACCGGCGACCCCATCTAAATGGGATTCAAGCCAGTGGAAGAGAGAGAGGCTTTGAACAGTTGACATCCAATAAACACCATTTCCTGACTACAAACATTTTTATCGCAGTTAATAGCAGTATTAAATTCATGTGTTTTTTTTCAGTTTATTCTTATAAATTCATCTCCTTTCCTCCATCTTTTTGAAATTTGATTTAGGTTAACAAGCTCCATTACCAGACGAATATGTGTGCGGGTTCAAGAATTGCGACAGGGGAAATTTGACCCAGGCTATCCTCGTTTTCATATTGCCTATGATAACGCATGTGCTGTGACAGAAAGACTGAAATTGTTAGCACAGGTTGCCCCTCGACCCTTTTTCTGGTTGTGAGACAGGGTTCCTCTGACCTGAAAATTGATCGTTAGAAATACTTACTCGAATGATTAATGCAGTGATCTTGGTCTGAAATGAACCTCTCAAAGGGCAAATATTGACTCCAATTTGAGACTCTGGATGGAAAGCACTTCGTGGTGGGTGATGATTGTGTGGCAGAAAAGCAATTACAACATTCCAGTCTGCACAACCTGTTGATGCCAGGGTGATTATGTGTCACAAAAGACTTTACCAATTTAACATCTAATGAGCACATTATCAGTGGAATTCTTTTCTTGCATAAGAAATGGTTATCGAGTTGGGTAGGCTTTTCAAATATGTTGCATTTAATCAACACATCATTTTCAGTGAATAGTTCTGATATTTTTGTCAAAGAGAGAAGACTCCAGATTGTTTGGGGGTACTTTCATCAATATTGACTTGGCCAGTTAAAAATGAATTTAACTGGCCGATTCTGAATCCAGAAAAGGAAAGAAGAACGTTAAAACCAACGCAAAGACATTTAAAATTAAATGGACCTTGTAAGTTGAAATGAGATCGGTTCAACATTCCACAATAACCAAAAAGTTTGTGACTCAATGTTTTCTTGATGGTGTTATGTGACGTGAAGTCGTGAAAATTAGTTTGGCTGAAGAGAGAATTCATTGGAGAAAAGTTGATATATTTGCTGACACTTGAAAATGTATTTCTGAAAACACACAGAATTCTAAATTGATCATTAAGGTATTGTATGTACCGATATTGATAAAAAAGCTAAATCCATTCACAATTTTAGATTTGCTCACGTTACTTCATTTCAGTTTCGAAACAATAAGATAGAATTTTGGAATAAAGTTGGAGAAATTACCAGAGAATATGTTTTCCAATCCTTTTATGAGTACTTTGAAAAAGTTAAGGCTTCGTGGAATTCTTGTTTTGGCATTTTAACAGAAAGGGCACCAAATATATTTTTAAAATGTGACAAATTTTGCAGCAACCTGCAAGAAAAAAAATCGGGATTCACTGTTTTTCAATTTGGGAAGCTACAGTCACCTACACGCTTGTATATTATTCGAAATGAACTTTTAAGTTCTTTCAGTTGTGTTTCTTTTAAAATGGGTTAGGCAAAGCGATAGAAGTTGACCTTCAACTTGAAAACAGTCATTTTGTGAAGGAAAGCACTCAAAAGCTGAAGAGTTCCACAGTCTAGCCGTTTTGGGAAAGTAACTACACTAATAAAAAGATCTATGACGACCAGTAGCAACTTCGCAGGAAGGATAAAGACGTTGATAAAAAAAAAAAAAATTGTCACACAAGATGCAACCAGCTGAGGTGGTTGATATCAAAGAGGATGGTTATCAGAACATTTCCCATGATGACACTTTTGGGACCGAGCAGAATAGCGTTCATTTGAGGAGCCGTGGCTTAATGGTTATTGCAACTGCATAGTAACCAGGAGTTCTGGGTTCGATTCCCCGAGCTGCCGAGGAGAATTTGGAACTTCACAAAGAAAAAAAGCCATTGGTTGGCGTCAGGAAAAGTATCCGGCCAAGAAATTCCTCACTGCCAAATCAACGTCCCTCTAAAGGGCACCGTCTGAGCCCCAATTGCTGGGGGGAAAATGACGTTAAAACTGGAAGAAAAAAAAAAGAATAACGTTCATTTAATCGATGAGAAAAAGATTGAGGAGCAGTAGCAAAATCTAAACTTACTAAGTTACAGTCTCTGAACTCGATAAAAAAATCAAGATGAGATAAGGGATCATCTGTCCAGATGTGAAAGCTTTATTCCATGCAAAGTAGGAAGGCAGATTTATAGAGATACAAGATTCTATCAGCCACAAGGTAGTCTCTAGCGCGGAACAAAGAAGCAAACATTTTAAAAGTAGATTTACCAACAAATTGAATATAAGAACCGGATGAAGATCTGGAGGAATATACAAACAAAGTACTTCTATTAATGAGCATTCCTTAAGAGAAGAAACAACCTTACTACTATTAACATCAGAATGATTAAACATAAATGTTTGAGGAATACACGGATTGATACGAATACACGGAACAACATTAGTTGGGCTTTCGTCACACTGAAGGAAACCAACTATTTACTTTCTCATTGTAGACTCAGTGTTTTCTGCAAGTTTGACTTGTTTTTCAGAATTGCCTGGTGGCAATGACCTCGGATCAAGTAGGGGAAATAGGACCGTCAAATCATTGCGTCATCAAGTACAGAAACATGTGACGCCATAATTCTCATAACCTGAACGACAGAAAACAGGAACCATCCTGATTCACCTACTTTTCAATATTTATATTGGTGAAATCCTGTTCAATTTTCAAGGAAAGCCGCTTTCGATTTAAGCAATTTTGATTCCTTACAGAGCATGCTCCACATTAGAAAACATTTTACCACTCATTCTATCTCGATTTCTCATTGCTTGATCTTAGAGGATTTGTCATCATTCGAGAACATATCGGAATTTTTCTACATAATTTTACGCAACTCAGGAACGAACGCACCCAGAATTGGTGTTCCANTGCCTCTGCAAATTACCAATTCATTCTTTTTTGTGTTGGCTTTAATCTGTTTATCCCATACTTGAGCCTCAAATCATTGCGTCATCAAGTACAGAAACATGTGACGCCATAATTCTCATAACCTGAACGACAGAAAACAGGAACCATCCTGATTCACCTACTTTTCAATATTTATATTGGTGAAATCCTGTTCAATTTTCAAGGAAAGCCGCTTTCGATTTAAGCAATTTTGATTCCTTACAGAGCATGCTCCACATTAGAAAACATTTTACCACTCATTCTATCTCGATTTCTCATTGCTTGATCTTAGAGGATTTGTCATCATTCGAGAACATATCGGAATTTTTCTACATAATTTTACGCAACTCAGGAACGAACGCACCCAGAATTGGTGTTCCAATGGATGTCTTTCATACCGACATGTGATCGGCTAGCTCTTTGTTCCAAAAGACCATAATGTAGAATGCAGGATAATATTTAAAGTACCACACATGACAGGTGGTCTTGAGGTGCTTGAGCTTTGGTTGATGACCAACCCAAGAGGAAGGACCTTCCCACGGAGGGTCTTGGAGGGGCGATCCGTTTGTCTTGCATTTTATGGTGTCTTGCACGCTTTCTGTTCCACTTTTTCTTGATCTGCTCCTTCCGTTCGGGTCTTTCTTAGGTGGATATCTGTGAAAGACAAAAATGGGCCCACTGTTTTCCAGGGGTTTCATCAATGAAAGACCAAGGATAATATTTAAAGTACCCTATTCGTTACTTTGCACAATTTACGCAAGGGAAACAGGGCTCATTTGATCGAATATATCAAAATTATAATTAACATTGATTTTTTTTTGCAACACCCTTTCCATCATGTGACTGCAGAGGAAAAAATTGAAATAAATTGGATAGGCCCTCATCAGTCAAAGTATATTAACATAAAGTCGTGAGTACAACTCGAGTTTTTGCTTTGAGAAGTAAAGTTGGCTAACGGTCAACGTTAGTAAAAATCTATGTGTCATTTCCGTATAATTTATTTGGAAGAAAACAGATTTGGACAAAAATGGAATGACAGATTTAAAACATCTATCTCTTAGCTACCTCTTAGCATGAAGCATTGTCAACTCACACAAGTAATCAACTGCAACTCCAGAGTATGAAATTCAAAATGAGTTATTGGACATTATACTTTATGTATATAAAGGAAAGCTTCACAGACAATTTCAATGGTCTATCTTGAAACCGATGATGCGACGGATAGCTCTTGTGTCATGCAAGTTGTTTTGATTGAAATAATAACAAATGGATTAGCAATAACGGCAACATACGCAAACTTCTTTTCAAAGCTAGAAAATTAAAAAAATTAAAGTCATATATAAATTTGCAGCGCTGAAAAATAGGATTAACTTTCTTTACAATAATTTATTTTAATTGCTTTTTATGTTTTACGTGTGTATGCTCTCTTGTATATGAACTTTTCTTTTTATTATTATGAAATCGCTATATATTATAGTAGACAAACCATTTCCAATTCAGCATGGTGTTTTTAAAAATAGTCAACCATTGAATAACGTCAGACAAATCACATATTTGGGAGTCCTTTTTACTGATGATTATGACTATACCTCTGAAATAAAGAAGCGGATTGCTGTCGCGAAAAATACAACATCAGCGCTCACAACAGTCTAGGAAGACAGGTTGATATCAAGGAAAACGAAACTGAGGTTGCTCAACACACTAGTCTTAGCGATTACAACCAATGGTTGTGAGACATGGATTCTTAAAAAGAGTGATAGGAGACAACTCTGCAGCTTCGAGCTGTGCTGCTACAGGAGAGCTTTAAGAATAAGTTGGACGGAGAGGGTAACGAACCAGGACGTCTTGTAGAGAATTCAGTGTCACAAGCGACTATTGCAGACCGTTGTGAACCGAAGACTCTATTACTTAGGACACATACTAAGAAGCGATGCTCTGGAAAGAGAACTGATTATGGGCATGGTTGCTAGAGGTAGGAAAAGAGGAAGGCCGAGAACAAGATACATGAGCAACATCTAGGAAGAATCTGGACTCTCCATAGTACAGGCATACAGAGAGGCGCAGGACCGAGTCAAGTAGAGAGCTATAACGAAGGAAGCCACGGCAGCTCAACTATGAGCCTTCCGTTTATGATGATGATGGTGTTTTACATGTATGAGTCCCAAAAAGCCCTGCTTCATTTAATGCACCAGCAAGTTAATAAAATCTGCTTAGTATATTTGAAGATGCAATAAACATATACTTTACGTATAAAAATCGATGACATCATTATCCTGACCTACCTCACTAACAAAAACTATCACACACCGCCACTGCCTTTTGGCAAATGCTAGATAGTCGTCAACATAGATATTGATGAACTAAAGCAAGTTACAGGGATGTAAAAAAGGAAGAGATTAGAAGAAATAAAAAGAACCTTGAGGAAAGCCTGCATTAATGGAATACTCACCAGATGAAATCTCTTCCAATATTGCATGCATTTTGTAATCTGAGACAAAGAACTAAATGATACCAAAAATCCTTTCACAATTCCCATTACAAGCTTATAAAACAACCCAATGTCATACATATTTCAAATGTCTTCAGAATATCCAGAGCTACAGCACGTCCTTTACCAGACTTAGCGATGAACCTAGAGATCAATTTTTCGATTTCAGCCAAAGGTTCACCAGTGGAGCGAGTTCCTGTAAATCTTCATTAAATATCAACCAAAAGACTTGCAAGAACTACTCTATGCCTTCTTTTGGAATGCAATACCATAGAATACAGACATCGTACAATCAGTGTAAGGTTACATCAATAGAAAACTTACTTGAAAATTAAAAGTTTGTGAAAAGAGGATTTAGTAGCTCTAGCCAAAAAGCACATGCTTTAGCTCTGCAAGGCAAAAAGAAATCCAGAATAAAAAGACCACAAATTACAATCTTTCACATTATCTTTGGAACCAACATTTGAAAGCCTTGGAGCGTGAAGTACAGGGTACCCATTATACTTCACTATACTCATTGCTCACACATACTTATACTCATTATACTCATTATGCTTCATTATACTCATTACTCACACATATTCATACTCATTATACTCATTATACTCATTATGCTTCATTATAGTCATTACTCACACATACTCATACTCATTATACTCATTATGCTTCATTATACTCATTACTCACACATACTTATACTCATTATACTCATTATGCTTCATTATACTCATTACTCACACATATTCATACTCATTATACTCATTATACTCATTATGCTTCATTATAGTCATTACTCACACATACTTATACTCATTATACTCATTATGCTTCATTATACTCATTACTCACACATACTTATACTCATTATACTCATTATGCTTCATTATACTCATTACTCACACATACTTATACTCATTATACTCATTATACTCATTATGCTTCATTATACTCATTACTCACACATAGTCATACTCATTATACTCATTAGGCTTCATTGTACTCATTATACTCATTACTCACACATAGTCATACTCATTATACTCATTAGGCTTCATTATACTCATTACTTACACATATTCATACTCATTATACTCATTTTGCTTCATTATACTCATTACTCACACATATTCATACTCATTATACTCATTTTGCTTCATTATACTCATTACTCACACATACTCATACTCATTATACTCATTATGCTTCATTATACTCATTACTCACACATATTCATACTCATTATACTCATTATGCTTCAAATAGCCAGCATTCGAAATTTTGAAAACATTTCCCTAAAAATCAGTGATTCATTTCGCCGAAAGACACATAAAAGACGTTTCGGGCACTGTATTATCTGAATACCCAAGGATACAAGATAAATAAGGCTACAGAGTGCAGTCACCTATCTATCGCTATCTAATAAAAGACTCTCAATTTGTAATCAATCCACAAACTTTGGGGACCCAGTTTATAAACAGGGTCCCCAAAGTTTTGTCCTTGCTCTTTATTCTACCTATAAACATAACCCAATTATATTTTTTTCTTTTTTTTTTTTGCTTGAAACACCACTTCCAAGACATGTTCAGTGCTAAGCAAAAGCTATTTAAAGTGATTATCAGCATTGGTGCTGTGCAAAGGTTTTCAAGAGAGTGAAACAGATGGCACATATATAACCATCACAAAAGTGCTAAAGATCAGGTTCAAAATAGTAGTGTCATAGATTTTCTGCCAGGAGACTGAAATAATTATACTGGCACTGGATTCCAACCAAAAATTCAGTAGGAGAAAAACCGTGTTCTTCGATGACACTGAACTACACTTACTGTCGTGCAGACAGGGCATATTGAAGAGTAGGCAGGGTTTAGACTAAATATTGAATGCGGAGAATACATCTTCACAATTTTGTTGGTTTTTTTTTAGTTTTAACGTCATTTTCCCCCAGCAATTGGGGCTCAGACGGTGCCCTTCAGAGGGACTTCGATCCGGCAGTGAGGAATAAATCTTCACAGTTCAAGGCAAAGTTACGAAGTGCAAAGGGTACACTAGCTTACCAGCTTTACCTACTTCAGTTAAACTCTGGACACCTTATAAGGATCAGCGTTTGGTACGATGCAAGGATTCAGTTATGAAAGAGTCCTTATACAGTATACCATTCCCACGTAAAGGACTTAAAAGAACTCGAATTGCGCCCAATGCACCAACGATCACAATATTGGCTTAATTTATGTTTGAACTGCTATGCGCCAAAGGCAATTTCACCTATGTGAGAAAACGCTCACGTCTGCTCTATCTCCAAGGTTCACAAACGTTATACACATATTCTTCTGTGTCTACCTCTATTGGCTAGTCACCTTTCCTTATTTTAGCGAAGTATTTTTCATTCTTCTAATATAAGGTAGAATTTCATGGTTGTTGAACCCTAACAGTTCAATACTAGTATTAGATTCTTTAAGAAAAAAAAAAGGAATCCTACCACGACTGGAATAATTTATTTCTCTAATTTATTTGTTGAATACATTATTCGTAGGGTACGAATCAGTGGAGGATACGTGATGAATTTTCGTGAATTTTCTTGAGGAGGCTTGAGGAGGTCTCAAGGGCAACTCTACTCTACAATTAAGCACAGTTGCTGTTCTTTGTTCCGAATTGATATGTCTGATTTGTTGTAAAATTTCACCAGTATTCTTGTATTCTATTTCATATTGTATTCTTGATGTAGGTAGCTTAGTATTTGTTGATAATTGCTACTGGTAGGCTACTACATCATGTCCGAGTGATAAATACGGACAAACCAGGACATAATTGAAGGATGTGATACCCATCTCAACATAATTTTACATAATAGACGTTATTCACTATTCGTTATATACCCAGCGTCTACTTATCTTTTGTGTCTCAAGTATTTGTAAGTAAATTTTTGTTATGAATAGGAGTTGAGGATTCCTCAGATTTTGATGTTATTGACATGTCTTTCGTCTTTCAGTGGGCTAGAGGAATGTGTCAAGGTTTTCATCCTTTTGAATACTTACTTTGGAGGCAGCTATGCATTTTCTTCTCAATTGGTCATCAGGGTCTTTTTAAATGTTGTTCAATCTTTAAGACTTTAGATTGAGCCTATTTTCAGAATACTGTTGGCTTCTGTTTTACTTATGTATGAAAGTAAGTGATCCGTCTTTTTTGTGCTTTATGAGATGCTTTTGTATGGAGATTACTCTTCTTTTCATTAGTGTTCTTATTTGTTTTAATCTTCTGTCTCCTGCCGTTCTGTTCTTTTTTTAACAGCTAATATCACTGTTGGGGTGAAACTGATTTGTCATGCTCAAAGGTTTCCCAGCTTTAATATCCAGTTGGTCTTTTCTCAGATGGCCCAGTGAGTTATACCTATGAAAAGCGTAAGGAAATATCCCTCACAACTATTACTAGTACTTTATTAAATTCAGATAGTTCAAAGGACCAATTTTTTTTACGTGGTAGAGATAATTTTTTCTTTATTAATTTGGCCAAAGAAAGTAATTTTCCCTTCAATTCCTAGACACTTGTACCATCTTCCTTCAGAGATATGTTAAACGCTTACATAATACATGAAAACTTGCTCTGAATTTTCAGCTTTTTTCTTTGTATATATGTATTACTTACTTCTCCTCTGTGTTCTGCTTCTTTGGTAGTCGAGGACATCCCATAGATGCAATCAGACCTTCGTTGAAACATTTCCAGTTCTTCTTCTCTCTTGCTTTTTCCCTTAGGCTCTGGAGCTGTTTTCTGGTACGGAGTTGCCCAAGTCCGGAGTTTTTGATGTCTTCACGGATGGTGCTGAGAAGATTTGTAGAGTGGCGTCCTATTCTGGCTTTATACATTGTTGCTCCTGATATGGCGAATTCAAGGGCTTTCTGGGTGGGGGTGTTGATGTCCATGCGTAGGACATGACCTAGCATAGACCATCTTCGCTTTGCTACTAGTGTAGATATATATATATATATATATATATATATATGTATGAAGGCATGAAAATATGTCTCAGCTAGATTTCATAACAGTATCTTTTGAAATTGTGGTAAGGATATCAAGCTGTTTCTCTACTGTTGTAAAGCTTTTAGTTTACAGCTTTAAAGTTGTGGGTGTGTTAACAGTGCCTTGTTAGCCAGTAATGAGTAATTAAGTAAGTAAATAAGGAAGGGAGTAGGGAAGAAAGGCAAGTGAAGAGAAAAGTAAAACACACCATTGATGTGAAACTAATAGATAATTTTTGTTTAGCAGGAGGCTCAGACGAGCAATGTTACTAAGTTTTCTTAAACATTACAGTAGGTTACTACTAACAATTAATTACAGGTTTCTTTATAATTCCTGAAAATGTAATCTACAAGGTAAAACTGCAGTTGTTCGTTAATGTCTCAATGCCTTCAAAATGAGGACCAGATTTTTTCAAAGGACTCCTTGAATGACTTTAGTGGGTCAGGGTTAAAACCAAGGTCTCGAATGTGTTTTTCAGATGAGACAGGGCAAAGAACAACAAATTTCCAGATGTTGGCAAATGGTCTGGAGGGAGCTCAAGAGCATTCTGTAGGTCACAGATGGACTCAGAAAAAAGGGGGTAAGTCAGGATGAAGGAAAAGCGGTTGAAATGAAAATACTAGTGGAATTTATTCAATTGTGAATCAGACGAACATTGCTTTTGCCTATGAAGAACGCCTCGTGATTTGTTAACTTATTCTTACACTCAAAACAGCAGCAAAACCAGAATTAACCAAAATTATGTTTCATATTGAACGGAATTTTGAATTCGTTCTGGTTTTTGTAATCCCTGACTGCAATTTTTAGTTTGGTAAGCATGGCCTGGGTGATGTGGCGAGTCCCAGGCATATTATCATGGATGCAAAATACTGTCATAATGATGTCATAACTTACGTTTTGCACTTAATGCGGAATATGAAGTATTATAGACATATATATAATGCTTAAGATGACACCCTTTATTTCTATCAGAGTGTACTTAGAATTACAACGTAACAAATAGGGTCCACGCGTTGTAACATAGTTTAATGAATGCACTTTTGGATCTTTGTTGTTACATTTCTATTCCAGTGATAGACACCTTGCAATTCAGCATCATTAAAAGTAAGGTGCTAAGAGAGAAACAAATGCTTGCCTTCGCCCCTCAAATCAGGCGTCAATACACTTGATATCTTGAGTGCCAAATAGGTTCAAGTCTAACAGTGGCCGTCATAAAAAATACATCTTTGATTTAAATAAGGTAACAAATATTGTTTTTTCCTAATGACCTATCCCTCACAATAAAACTAGAAGTGTAAGCAACTCATCATGTAAGACACCCTGAAACCAAATGCAACAGTTAGCCATGTATCATTAGAAAAAGTATGTTGATGGTGATAAAATGGTACCGTGCACGTCATACAAGTATTCACTCATTGTAAGTATAAAGTGAAGGAATGGCGATAAGGAAAGAGAAAAATGTAAGATGAACAATCCATATTAATGACAAAGGAATAAAGCACGTATCAAGTTATGGAATGATTATTTCAACCCAGTCGTTAAAATTTTTACCAGCAATTGGTGATCTGCTGGTAGTTTCCCGGTTTCCAAGATAAATGGAATAAGTTTAAGAGATGAACTTATACTAAATTTGAAAAATAAACATTACTCGTACTTTTATCATTTACTATAGTGTAGGCAATAACACACTGTACATCAGTAATGTAAACACATATTCTTACGCTTTGCACTCAATACTTAAAGGGACGTAATGGATTTTAATGGATTTGATCTATTTGATCTATTTTAACTATTTTATCGATTTCATCTATTTAAATTATATTTTCTATTTTATCGATTTATCTATTTTTTCGATTTCATCTATTTAAATTGTATTTCCTATTTCATCGATTTATCTATTTTTTTCTATTTCATCCATTTAAATTATATTTTCTATTTTATCTATTCATCTATTCATTTATTTTATCGATTTTATCTATTTAAATTATATTTTCTATTTCATCCATTTAAATTATATTTTCTATTTTATCGATTTATCTATTTTATTTATTCTATCGATTTTATCTATTTAAATGATATTTCCTATTTCATCGATTTATCTATTTTTGCTATTTCATCCATTTAAATTATATTTTCTATTTAATCTATTCATCTATTTATTTATTTTATCGATTTTATCTATTTAAATTATATTTACTATTTCATCCATTTAAATTATATTTTCTATTTTATCGATTTATCTATTTTATTTATTTTATCGAGTTTATCCCTTTAAACTATATTTTCTATTTTATCGATTTATCTATTTTATTTATTTTATCTATTTTATCCATTTAAATTATATTTTCTATTTTATCGATTTATCTATTTTATTTATTTGATCTAGTTTACATATTTAATTTAAGACCCCTAATTATCCCCCTAAAAAACAAGTTGGACAAAACATGAATTGGGCACATGCCTATTCAGGCTGCAAATGCAATACTTGAAATAGAACAGTGTGAATATTTCTTTTTTTTCGCTCTCTTTTTAATTCTCAACAGAGGGAGACTTTTCGTGTATCTTCTTTCTCTCAAACCTCGGGTTAATATTTTTACAGACGTTGTTCGTTCAGAAATACATACATAAACCTTATATATCCAATTTCTTTAGAAGTTCACGAGTTGACTTCAAAAATTAGGGTTGAATAATTTCCTTGGTCTGTTTTGATTTTGTTTCCTCCATTACAGACTAACAAAGTCTTGACGTTGGCTTGTATTTGGTTCTCTGGTTGATTTTACCTCGCCTTTTGGTTAACTAAAATGATCATATTCCATCGATTTTTAACTTGTTTTGATGTTCTGGCCTGTCTTAAATGAGTCACGTATTTATCAACTTAGCGTTCCTATGCAATGTCAACAAGGGCCGCTCACGGTGGTATCAAAGATGATATTCTATGAGAAAAACTTGTCAATATTGACATCAATTGTATATTTTTCGTGGTTTTGGTTAACAAGTTGTAATTCCTCAAAAAGTCACTGTCAGTAAGACCTGCCTTTTAACTTTTTTTTTTTTAGCCTAGCCAAAGCTGCTCTGTGGTAAAATAATAATCGCATTCAAAGGTGTGTGTGTGTGTGTGTGTGTGTGTGTGTGTGTGTGTGTGTGTGTGTGTGTGTGTGTGTGGGGGGGGGGGGGGGGGGGGGTGAAA
>RDPX01000278.1:971477-994230 GCA_003991215.1 Morbakka virulenta
TAGAGAGGTAAAAAGGAAAGGAGAGAGAGAGAGAGAGAGAAAGAGAGAGAGAGACAGACAGACAGAGACAGAGAGAGACACAGAGAGAGACAGACAGAGAGAGAGACAGAGTGAGACAGAGAGAGACAGAGAGAGAGGGAAAGAGAGAGAGAGACACACACACACAGAGAGAGAGAGAGAGAGAGAGAGAGAGACAGAGACAGAGACACAGAGAGAGAAAGAGAGAGAGAGACAGAGAGAGAGAAAGAGAGAGAAAGAGAGAGAAAGAGAGAGAGAGACAGATGGAAAGAGAGAGACAGACAGACACAGAGAGAGAGAGAGACAGACAGACAGACACAGAGAGAGAAAGGTCAAAAGGCCAAAACAAGAATCCAATAGTAGGTGGAATCTTAATTTGTAAAGTGAAGCCTTCTTACTGTGACTAAACAAGCATTCCATACTTCCTCAACAATTTTGACTTGCTTTAAAGAGTTATTTTCTCAAACAGTGTGTAATATATTTGAAAGATGTTGAAAATCCAAAATATAAATATCCAGATGTAAAAATGTGATTTAGTCAGGACCTCCTTATTAACGTATAAAAATTCAAGGTAACAAAATTAACCTACTGGGATTTCAATGTGTTAGTATTATACCAATACATATTTGGCCTTAGAACTATCAAGAAAGGACCTTTCCACGGAGGGTCCCGAAGGGCGATTCTTATGACTTGCTTTTTATGATATGTTGTGTTGTTTCGTTCCCCTTTTTCTTGGCCTGTTGCTTCCTTTTGGGTCTTTCATAGCTGGAATCTATAAAGGACAAAAATATGCCTACTGTTTACCAGGATTAACACCAATGTGAGACCCAAAACTATCAAGTTTTTAAAGAAGAGAAGATTCAAAGACCCTTCTACAGTATTTTATTTTTTAGTGAGAGTATGCAAGCTACTTATTCAGTTTCTGTGTGACTTGGATTTGTATTTCGATTATTTAATAAAGATATTTGAAATGTGATCGTTAAAGATGGGGTTGCTATATGCACAGCCACGTACCATTCCAGAGAGAGATTAAGTTTAAGAGTTGGGATAAATGAAAAGTACCTTGACATTATCATATTCATGAATTCTAAATTTGGGATGCGAAGGAGGCACACATGTGAAGAAGATTTTTAAAAAAAATTAATCTCATGATGTAGGGAACTGGCTCGTTGTGACAGTCTAGATGTTTAGACATTGATCCTTGTTTCCGTACTGTCAAGATAGCACCCCAAATGATTACAAACGAGAGAAGTTATAATTAGCGTTTTACTTATTTGTACTTTGTAACGGTGGTATCATGTTTTCTTAGTTTAATACCGATTTGTGGCAATGAATAAAATCCATGTATTACTAGGTGGCATTAAGCTAGTGCAAAATGCCTGTCTGAGGTGTCACTATAACTGCTACATCTAGCCCTAGCTTCACCCACCTTGTTATTCCATATCTGATTAAAACGTAGAAGGAAACTGAAATGTAACAAAATATAGATGATACAGTGGAGGAAGGTAATGGAACATTATCTCAGAATAACAGAAAATTCTTTGTTATGCTCAAGTTTAACACAAATATCGATTTGTTGAGAGTTTTAGTCTTAACCTCGCTAACTCTTAATTTTGAAAGTACTCAAACAGAAAGGCGACCTTGGTGCTACAATATTGTTCTTCAACCATGAGAACTTTTTTTTTAATTAAACACGAACTCTGAAAATAAGCAGATACAGATACATACAGCATTTAATTAACAACTGATTGAATTTTTGCTATCAAAGCAAAATTAAGGATGACAACTTAAAATCTAGGTTAACTAAATACTAAGCTACATACAAGTCGTTAAAGTAAAAGAATGACACCATTCAAATATTGAAGTTGATTTTACAAATAGGATTGTTGCCTCCTAATACATTGCCAGTCGAGTATTTTTGCTTTATTTTTGCTATATTTATTTTTAACTTTCTCTGAGAAACAATCTCAGAGAAAGTTGCCCACTGCATTATTCTGGAAATCAAAATGAGCATCTCATTAGTTTAAATAATTAGTAGCATCATAAACAAACCTTTTGTGTACGTAGGTTTTACAACTGGGATCAAAGTTTTTCATGAAGTATTAAAGCTGTTTCACAGAGTGAAAAAATTACCTTTTCAGTTTTCAGGAAGGAGACAAAAAATAAACGCATGATCTTTGAGAGCTGTCAGGATAACTTTACATAAATATCAGTTGGATGATTTTAATCCTGAAACTAGTTGCAAGATATCCCAAAGAGCAGAAAATCTATATTTTAGTACAAAAGTACCAAAAGTGTAGAGATAGTTCAAATACTTTTAAATGTTCTGTATCAAAATCAATCCAATGCGGGAATCTGGAACTATTAGTTGCCTGCCTTATAGTTTTGGGACTAACGATGTTACTTGAATAGATCACCTGAAAGTTAACGCATCAAAACTGCACCAAAATAAACAAGAATATAAGAGTAGGGAAAGAGTATTTATAACGTCTTAAAATAGAAAACATACCCAATGGGATTTTTTAATCCCTGCTCTTAGCTTTAGACAAGCAATATTGGTTAAATAAATCACTTGATAGCAATTACAATAACACTGCAGCGTTATACATAGTGTTGTGAAGGGTAGGGGAAAGAGTCTCTTTATCCTCCAAAAGCAGAAAAGATACCCAATGATATTTTATTATTTTCTTTTTTGAATAATCTGTCCACACTGCCTGCACCAGTGTCCACATCTAACACAGTAATAAATTTATGGGTCATTGTTCCATCGGACATGGGTGACTTTGTAAAGAACAGATATACGTATTTCCGTTTTGTGTTTCGGTTGTGGAGGTGACGAATCCATATGGCGGGAAATTTGTCCTGCCTTTTTAGTCTTTGTTCTCACATTATTCTGTGAGAAGTGCAGAATCACAATAAGTGATGTAAAGCACACATACACACACACACACACACACACACACATATATATATATATATATATATATATATACGTATATGGAATGGTTGTTTTTATTTATCAGATAACTGTAGCTACTAAAAGCGTCCAAGATGCTGGTACCATTGTTATATATATGGTACTTTAGATTCGGTTAACCGTATTAGAGTGCCCGATACATAAATGCAGAGCGTAATAAAAGTACTTACGCGTACCAACACCAGTTGTAAATAAGATATACAAAACGCTACTGGAATATTTTTATTTGTACATTTCCTGACGAGTGAGTAAAGTCACGAAACAGGCTTGTCGAAATGGACAGTGTAGTTTTTTTATTCTTTCCAACTTATTATATCTCTTTTATATATATATAAGGTAAATCACAAAAAATAAGAGCTGTGATTGCAACTAATAGTTTCATGATATTTCAATCATCAGGCAATAATGCTACAAAGACTGTGCAAGCTTTTCATAAACAAATAAAGTAAAACAGATAATAAAAATTACAGGTGGTAACGTATTACAAGGTGTTAATGTTCTTGGAAAGGAAGAAACAAAGGAAGTCCCATGTGTGTATATATATATATATATACGTATACGGGATGGCTGTTTTTATTTATCAGATAACTGTAGCTACTAAAAGCGTCCGAGATGATAGTAGCATTGTTTCCTTTTATAGCACCAGTTTAAACAAAACAGTTTTCATGCAATGAAGCTCCAGTTGTATGTTCGTAACTTGTTACGTGTATCACACATACACCACAAGATGCTCAATACCGCACTTACCTTTGGCGCCGGTAGCCCTTATCAATTTGATATTACAAGCCTGCGACAACATGCCTGAAATGCATCACAGTTTTTTACTGCGGAAGGAATGCAGACATTTTATCAAGTTGGCAGACAAAAAAAAGCCATTGTGAGTTTTGACGGATGCGATGCTTGTGATTTTACTTAAATGCAATCAGCAGCTCATATTTTGTACATGATCTGACCGCAGGGAATTAATGTTTCTTTAAATGAACGTTGGGAGGTCTTGCAGAATTCATTAAGTGCTTAATTCACAATCAAAATAATGGAAAACCTACTGTTTACATGCATCGATTAATAGCATATAAGTACAAATTAAACCCCTTGTATTCAAAAGTTAGTGTCTGCTCCGTTTACAAAACAGTGATCAACCATGTTTTAAAATTTGATTATCGCAGCAGACTTTAATACAATGAAACGTGAGAACAGTTCAGTATTTTTTTATGTCAGGGCAGTATGACCCAGTGATTTGATATCGTTTATTACACCCTGGACCAGACGAATTACTCATGGCCACTTTCGGAGATACGCCAAAGAGGAAGTTTATGCGCCACTTAGAGGAGCCCTCATATGTTTCTAAAGCCTTTTTTTTGTTTTAAATTTCTTGGGCGGATGCCCTTCGTGACACCAACCAATAGCTTCACAAAAGAAAAAGCCATTGGTTGGTGTCAGGGAGGGCATCCACCTAAGAAATTCTTCACTGCCTAATCCAAGTCCCTACGAAGCGCACCTTCTGATCCAGCCCCAGTTACCGGGGAAAATGATGTTAAAACAAAAAGAAAAAAGGCTTTAGCAGCATATAAGGGTTCCTCTAAGTGGCGAACAAACGTTCTCTTTAGCCTATCTCGGAAAATGGCCATGAGTAAGTCGGCTGGTCAAGGGTTAAAAAACGATATCAAATCACTGAGCAGTACTGTGCTGCTAAGTCTTTAGGGTACAAAATGGAAAATGACCTGGCAACAGATGGATATTTGACAGCAGTTTTGCCCAAGAAGACAAACAAACAAACAAACTGGTGATAGACAGTAAAGAGAACCAGTGTTTAACTTCGTCTACCTAATTTAGCTCTTCAAAGTAAAAAAACTGACTAATTAATACCAAAAGGATTTACGATACAAGAAAATGTCATGGCCAAAGGCATGTTCACATACTTTTGTAGGTCACTGGAAATTTCCAAAAATGGAAATGGTCGGTGACGAGAGGCCACTTCCTCGAAATGTTGCTATGTAGAAGGTCAACAGATACGTTAAACAATTAACTATGACATGCCATCATAAATCCTTCAAAAGGACTAAAACCCATGCTTTTGATCATCAACAAGACCAAACAACAGCAGCAACCTTTTTGTAAGACAAGGGAAGACAAGATGATTCAAAGCATTTTTAAGCAATTAGAGAGCCGCATTGACCGCATGATCCATTGATTGTTATATTTTAGGTAAGAAATATGTTCGAAGACAAGTTATTGTCAATAAGCATTTTCTCTATTAGCTAATATCTCTTACTTTTGGTTTTGATTCACCTAAAAATAACTTTAAAGTCGACGCTAGCGATAATATGAGGTTGTCTACGTTTTAGTTTTGAGAACCTTTTCTCANATAAGGACTAAAACCCATGCTTTTGATCATCAACAAGACCAAACAACAGCAGCAACCTTTTTGTAAGACAAGGGAAGACAAGATGTTCAAAGCATTTTTAAGCAATTAGAGAGCCGCATTGACCGCATGATCCATTGATTGTTATATTTTAGGTAAGAAATATGTTCGAAGACAAGTTATTGTCAATAAGCATTTTCTCTATTAGCTAATATCTCTTACTTTTGGTTTTGATTCACCTAAAAATAACTTTAAAGTCGACGTTTTAGTTTTGAGAACCTTTTCTCAATCTTGCCCCCAATGCCCTGTTGCAATCCACCATTCCTTGTCACATCTTAACCTTGGGTTTAAAGTAAAACCACAGGGAATAAATTTTTAAAATTAAAGGAAAGAGAGAATTATCATATTGGCAATACCTGAAGGAAGGTAAGACTAACTGTATTTCCTGTGAGGTAGGTCCAGCCAAGCCTTTTCTGCTAAGGCCCATACTGTATATTAAAAGATTTGGGGAGGATCATAAAATATGTAAATTTAAAACCATTATTTGGCTATTATAGTATATAAACCTATATCGACCAACTTATAAGAGACGTTTGTACGTTCCTTTCTGGAAAAATGCAAACATCAATGACAAGGTATTACATTGTATAGACGTCTGGAAATCTCTCACTATTCTCGTTCATCTTCCCCAGTCCTTATCTTCTCATCACTTTTCCATATCCAGTATGTATAGCATTATCTTCTTCATGGCCGGAATAGAGCAACACCTCTTTTGTGAGAAGTCTTCTTTGTCTTGACTGTATCCAACGGGTCTCGTTGATTACAAGCAGTTGAAACTGTAACGCTTCATTTTTGCTGTTATTTGGCATGTATTTCCTGTCTCATACATGATCCTGACATTCAACGCTTCGACGTGGATAGTCTTCGTTGATAGAAGGAGAATCAGCCAGATCATGTGGTTTCCTTTGACTCACGAATTTTACCAGCCGTTATCATATGTTCTCTTGGTACGATCCCTTTGTCTCCCGGGATAGTAGTCTCTTGCTTTATTTTTGGCTTTTCTGTATCAAGCTGCGGTTTTACAGGGCGTTGCTATCCCTATACCTAACCGTCCTCCGTTTTCGTCCTAGCTTAGGACAGGCCATAGGGGGGTTTGGACCGCCTTACCTAAACCTCAATTCTGTAGGTGCTGACAGGCTGACTAGGCTTGAATGTCTCTCTTCAATTTAAGCAATTTTGAAAGTACACATCTCGCTGCTTTTCATGAGCCCAAGCTTGCACCATGGCGCGGTTCTTTTGGCGTGGTGTAATGTCAGGCACTCCAACCTAATACAAGGTTGCGGAAGTTCGTTTTAAGCCCTGTTTTAAGTCTCTTGGTCCGCAGTGTTGCTTTGGCAAAATGCCCTTTTGAGTTAAAAAACCCTCTCGTCATTTACTATGGTCATTCAAACAAAGCCAGAGGCTTGCTTTATTAGGTAAACGGAACAATTCAGTTGTTTTATCAGGGCAACCGTATAATTCAGTTGAGCTAGCTCTTGAAATAAGATTAAGGAAATAATTGAGAAGACAGAAGGAGCTCGGATATAGGCATGCTGAAAACAAATATACGGCCAAAAGATGACAAAGCGTAATTGGAAAGACAGTAATCTAAGAAGAGATAATATCTGCCTTACTGACCCCTAACGTTTGGAACACGTATTAGGACGAAGAACCGAAAGTGCAGTAAGCAGACTCCGAATATGTTCAATACAAGGTCTCTGACAACATGGTTACCTTTCTCTACTGGATACTACTTCTTCATCAAGCTATTATCGGTCTGTTTCTGGTCAGTGTTTATTGTCTATCACACACATACATACATATATATATATATATATATATATATATATATATATTATACATATGTATATTATATAAAAGAGATATAATAAGTTGGAAAGAATAAAAAAACTACACTGTCCATCGCGACAAGCCTGTTTCGTCATTTTACTCACTCGTCAGGAAATGTAATTTAATGTATACTATATATAAATCTCTCTCTCTCTCTCTCTCTCTCTCTATATATATATATATATATATATATATATATATATATATATATATTTAAATTTCACGTCGTCCTTTTAAACTCTCTAACTTGCAAATCGTAAAAATTATACAACGATTGTAATAAATGTTGTTTTATGTTACAACGTATTGGTATCGGGGTTCTTTTAGACCCGAGACTGGTACATCAGGCAGTCAACAATTATTTATTTGCTTGTGTAAAAAAGGATCCGTCTGACAAAGAATTCCTTTATAGTTTATCTCGGATACCGTTTTTAGCTCAAGAGGTGAAAACCTAGCGTACCCCTCCAAGAGCCCCACAGGTATTTAGTATCACGTGTTTTAAATATAAAAATAAATTTCGTTTCTCGTCGTTAGGAAAAATAACTCCTTCTTGTTTCGTAGTCAATACCAATCTAATTACTCTCAGAAGTTCTAATTGTTATATATGAAGTAGCGGATGATTTGTTAAATCACCAGTTTACCATGCACAAAGTTTGAGGTTCAAACCACGGCCACATCCTCAGAAGTACTGTAACCAGTTTGTTTCTCCATTGTACGTGGCATACTACATAGTTTGTTCACGTTTTCGGAGGTCAAATTCAGAGAGAAAAGAAATCAAATGATAAAAAGAATAAAAAAGTAAATAAAACCCAACAACCATCTTTAAATAAAAAAAGTACCCCTCTGCGGTAAAGGGGCTCCAAACCAAGGTTGAATAGTTTTCCTCTTCGAGTTTCACGACGTTCATCAGTTATCGAATTTGGGAGCTCCAGTAGGTGGCACATTCAACAACGGTTTCTGTTGGTTCAGCAAGGTCGCCAAAGCTGCAGTTCGGAGCTTTACTGAAGGGGAGAAGGTGCTTCATCGTCTGCAGGTTGCCCTATTCACACAGATCAGTAGAACTGATCTCCCAGCGTTTAAGAGATGTTTTGGATCTTCCTTGCTGGACTCGCAGTCGATTGAAAGTTTTCCATCTGACCAGTTTAGTTCGTTTCCGGTGGCAAGTTCTTGTGATGGGACAATGCCTCGGCTGACCCAGGTCATAGACATGTTATTTTCATTCCATTTAAGGTTTCACTCCTCATGCATTGCTGCAGCCACAGATGTTGTGAGTGGCTGAGTGCAGTATGAAGCTGCTCCTAGAAGATGGTATTTCTTGAGTAGCTTGATGGTAGTGAAGGGGGTGCCTAGCATCAGTCGCCTGTTCTTTTCGCCGATTATCGTCTTTTACCTGTCGTCGGATATAAGGTGATACAATGCCTGCAAGTGCATATAGATAGGGGATAGGTGTGGTCTTCAGGCATCCACTCACTATACTGCATGTGTCATTTAGGGTTGGGTCAATTTTTTAGGGCATGGCAAGATCTGGACCAGGTAGAACTGGTATTTTTGGGGGCTGAAAAGCAAAGGTTAAGAGCAGTTGTTCGGACAGTTTTGGGATCTGTACCCCATTTGCTCTTGACGAGTTTGCATAGGAGATTGTTCCTTGTTTCCACCATCCATCTGATTTTTGTCACATGTTGTTCGAGAGACAGCATTCTGTCGAGGGTCACTCCTAAGTAGATTGGCTTCAGGTAATTTTGAACTTGTTGGCCTTACCAGGAAAAATTTAGTTGTCGGCAGGCTTGTCTGTTCTTCAAATGGACGCTGCAGAGGTGTGTTTTGCTGAGGTTATGCTTGAGATGGTTAGCTTTATAGTACACTGACATCTCTGCCAGAGCGTCTTGTAGGATGTTTTCGACGTTAGGGAAGGCGCGCTTCTGGGTGGTAATGCATGAGTCGTCCGCATATATGAACCTGTTACATGCCAGAGGTTTGGGTTGGTCGTTTGTGTATATGCTGAACAAGGTGGATGCAAACACGCTTCCTTGTAGGGAGCCTGTTAGAACCTTCGGTTTCAGAGTATAGACCAGATAACGCTGCACTGCCTAGGAATTTAGTGAAATGGTACAGTTTGTTGACTATTAGTCTGTATTGGATAGTGTCATATACCGCACTCAGGTCAACAAAGGCTTCTCCTATCACTAGTCTTTGGAAACCATCTTCAATGTGTTGTGTGAAGTTTAGAAGCTGGGTTTTGCATGATTTACCGGCTCTGAAACCTGCTTGATCTGGTGTAAGCTGTAGCTCTATTACTGGTGTGAGACGCGCTAGTAGGAGTCTTTCGAAAAGCTTGTAGCTGATGCAGAGCAGTGAGACTGGCTGGTAGCTCTTTGAAACATCAGGGTCTTTGCCAGGCTTGAGGATTGCAACTACTTTAGCTTTCCTCCATATTGCGGGTATCGGGTATGTGCTAAGGCAGTACTTGAAAATTTCCAGGAGCCAGTTAGTTGCCTTTGGGCCCAAGGTCTTCAGAAATTCTGTCAAGATATCATCGTTGTGAACAGACGTGTTAGGTGTGACATGTTTTGGTCACACAGAGGCACTCTGGTCACACAGTACTCTCCGAATTCTCATCTTCGCTCACTACTGCGGCTATTGATGACAGGCTTCTCGATTTGGTGAGAAATTGCACTGGGTTGGTGGATTTATTTTGTCGACACCCACCTTTTGATGGTTTTTCAAGCTTGTTCGCTGTTGAAAGCCGTGTTGGTATTTTCGATCACGTTTTGGTTGCAATAGAGCGCCGGAAAGCCTGCGCTCTTTTCCAACCAAGTCGAGCAGTTGTTCACCGAGGTCCAAGGTTGTGCTGTTTAAAGGGGTTGGAATTGAACATGAGCTCGTATTGTTCAAGGAGCTATTGAGAGTCAGTATTCAATCCTGGGACATATCGTGTTCGGCATCGGCGTGGGAGGTGCGCAAGGGCAGCTTTTTGGAGTCGTTTCTGAAATGTCGAGTAATTCGTCGGTGTAGGGGCAGGTCGTCTATCAGGGAGTCATGCAATTGCTTAAAGCCGGTCCATTCGGCTTCCCGCAAGTTGAGCCTACACTTGAAAGGGGCTTCAGAGAAGGTCAGGGCAACTCTTAGCTTGACTGCAGTTGGACGGTGTTGGGATCTAGGGATTGCTGGGAGTACTTCCTTGCCGGCAATGGGGGATAGTTAGTCGTTGACAAAACATAGATCAAGGTTATAGCCTTGTCTCCATCTGGCACTGTTGAGGGGCTTCGGGAGCTTTAAGGGAAAGACTCTGTGCCTGTGCCAAGGTTTTGACTAGGTCCCCATCCTCATGGTCATCTGCAAAACCCTATCTGATACGGTGGGAGTTGAAATCCCTATACTGATCTTATTCTTTAGCATACAGTGACCTTAGGGTTAATCGACCTAAAACAACTCCATGGTGGTTCGTAGATGGATGTAACTTGCACGTCCTGAAGAGCTAGTGTGATGAGCTCTATGTTGTTATCATGCGAAGTATGGGCTGCCTCGACCTGAAGATTGTTTCTGGCAAAGACAGCGGGTCCATATTTGTCATGTCATATTTCGGCTACCAGCTTCATACCGGGAAGATTTGGCCAGTTACTGGTGGGCTTCATGTATGTCTCTTTGAGGCACACAATGTGGTAGTCAGTTGTTGTTTGAGAAAGTAGTTGTGACTTCACATCTGTGTAGCCCTCAATGTTGAAGGATGCAACAGCCAGAGTCGGTTCTGATAAGAACTCATGGTTTCGACTTTGATTTGAAGACATTGCTGAGTAGATAGTTAATATCACACTTGGTCTGATTGAGGGATAATTGTCGTAAGTGTTGTAAAAATTGGCCTACTGAAGTCGAGTTGAGCTTCAGCGTTTCGGAGAATGCGTAACGTGGAGACTTTCTGCTTGCATCCCTAGGCTGAATGACCTTAAAAACAAACAAACAGAGAAAAAACAAAAACACAAAAATACTTACTCCCATTGAACTTTTCCAAAGGACCCGTCCTTTTCTTCAGTTTACAAGTTGCAAGAATCGCTTGAATATATTTCTGAGTGGCCTATTATTATGTGCTCTAACATTAATACTAATCCCCCTTTTATATTGTTTAATTTCACTGTCATGTAAGTTTTGTTGTAATTAGTATAACGTTTATGTATTTATTTAAATTTTTGGAAGTGAAGAGTTACATTAGCGGTGACAGTAAGGTAGGTTGCCATTAAATTATATTGACATTGTTTGCGCTATTTGAAATTTTCAAAATAAAAAGAGGGAAATAGTAGAAATATGTCAAATTTAAAGTGAAAAATATGTGTATAGGGAACTGGGATCTAGCTGGTGCCCATGGTTATTAAGATCACATGGTCTACCTGTTAAGGGCGCGACATTCTCAGCCGGATCAATTCCTCCTTGAAGTACATCATTCACAAAAAAGGTTTGCTCAAAGGACATATGGTTGCAAAATGATCTAGCAGAATGTGTGGCAGTGATAGCCAAAGCAGTAGAACGAACCCAGTTCGATTCCTAATCCTCTATGTTATTTAAAAGAATAATCGTCACTTAATACAGTAAAAACTGGTTAAGAATCATATATTTATGGTTTGTTGTTCTTAGTGTTAGGCTTGGAAGTCCAATCTCAATCTCCTGCAGGTATCTCTATAACATCTGCATGATTTTACTGTGTGGAAATTGTATATGTATTAATTCAGACAATGATTTTTTAGGTCGAGTTTGTTGCTATTAATCATTAGTAAGGTCCTAGTAAATTTTGAGATTTTCACTACTTTGATATAAAGAAATAAAGTTTATTTAATAACCTCTGAATTCAGCTGTTCAAGTAACAACAGGCAAAGACATCTCTCCATGCTTTGCGTAATGTTTGTCTAGCTTTTGTACATAATCAATGAGGATAGCTGTTGATTTATTTAATATTTTCTCTCAATCGGACACTAGAGCAACAATTTTACTCCTGCAAACCACTGTGTCTTTGTAGATCTTAGCATGAATAGGATTCAATAGAATGAATAGAACTTCCTGGCATAATTTCAGGAGGGAGTGTATATTATTCGATACTCAACTTCACACCCTTGTATTTTTTTTTTATTTTGAAGTAAAATTTATTTTTAGTAACTTATTGAGCTTCGACATATACCCCTCAGTATATTCGGAGAACGTAATAACAGTTAATCACATGTTCAGTAAACCTGTAGTCACCTGAGATGTGTACATGAATGTTCTTCTACCGAAGTTGCACGAGTAAAAAAATATCCCTCCCTTGCGGAGATAACATTTTCTTCCATTATATAAAGTTTGAATGAAAATATTTCAGTATTATAACAATACTATCCATATAGTATATAGTACCCAAAAACTTGTGGCTTAGGAATTATTTGATTAATTTTGATATAACTTCTGATGTATCTGGAGTGTTGCTAAGCAATGCTATGGTTACCATGACTAAGGCCATGAAGGGGGTGTAGAATCTTTGATCATCGCATTTCTCCCAGAATGTAACACGTCAGCTAATTGTTGCCCATTCGGCCCTGAATTTTTTAGGATTTCCCCAAATATTTAGAGGCAAAAGGTCTTCTATCACCCATGCTTAACGTTCTTTAGTTTGACAGAGAGCTCACACAAGGAACTGACGATGCAATAGGAGTGTACTGTTTATTTTAAAATTAGTCACTTTAACTACGTCTTGTAAATTGTTTATAAATATGTATACATTTCGAAATCAGTTAATTGCTCTAAACATCTTGAAATTCAATGTAATTGTAACTAGGCTATCTTAACTCTGTTTAGCCTCTTCTGGTGATTATCTCATGGCTACCGGCCTGTGTTTTATACGGTTTCGGGTATCTAAATACAAGTGCAGTGTTAAACGTGAGAAGATTGCCCTTGATGGTGAAATCTAAAATTGTATGGGAGCTTTGTTAAGAGGTTACTATTAATACCGTAGGCTTCCTGTAAGGTCAAAGGTTATCTATCTTTATGTGATATAATTAAATTTTGCTGTAAGGTAGCAAATATTGATTTTGGCCAGGACAAGTATAGTGATAGCAGACACAACTCAATTTAACTTCGACAAGAGACGATAATGAAAATAAGAGTGATTTGGTTTTTCTTTCTTATTTGGTTTGACTAAGACTTTTGACAAAACAAACGGAGATAATAACCCTTTCCTGAATCTGAGGTTTTTCATCTGCAGAGGTACCAAAACAAAGCCGGAAATTAGAGAATTCCTTAATTGTGCTTGAAGCTATTTAATATTTTTGGTGTTATAAATTCATTTGCTGGTAGGAAATTTCAAAGCTGTGCCTGTGCACAGGAAACACATTTTAAGTATCCTAAAATGTCTACGTTTGCATGGGTAATCCCATGAATTGTTATTTGTTAGTCATGTAAACCGAAGAATTGATCATTAACGAGCACATTAATTGGAAATTTCCGAGTCATGTAGAAAACAATAATTATATTAATTAGAATGCAGTGAAAGGTAAAATCGTTTTAAAAAGTGAAAACGGTAGTGACATAACAAAGCAAAAAAAAGGGAAAAATTAAAACAACTGCGTTTTAGCATTTTGTGATGCTTTGCCTGTGCAAAACTCCAAACCATCGTAGCTCTATCAAGCATTTTTTCAATTATCATTTCCTTTATGATTTGGCAAAGTGGAGCAATTAAATCTCCAATTGGTGGTTTATAAGACTTTTAAATGTGTTGTTAAAAATTCTTTCAGATTTTGTGATGTTTATCAACAACCCATTCTAAATTTCAGATATTCCATTTTTTCCCTATAGAATTTAGAGCTCATAGCTTTCCAGATATATCATTGAAATGTACACCCTGTCACCATGATGAGATTCCCACGTCCTATTTTCCGAAAGTGATCTTATTGCAACTAAGAAAAGTTGGATCCTCATTGGTTAAATATACTATCCACAACGTTTTGCACGATGAGATGCTTGTTTGGAGATCAGATTAGCGTCTGTGGAAAGTATTTATTTGAATGTTCAAAAAATGTATTTTATTTAGCCTGGTATTTTGATTTTTCCTGATTTACTTTCTGCACAATATTATTAAAGGAGTCAAAAAAATTGCTGTATAATCCTACTAAAAACAGAACGTTCCCTAAGAGCAGTAAAAAGATAAACATTTGCATGTATATATGCAAAATTGACAGCTGCAAGCCTTTTACTCTTCCTTGTATATCATTTTGTTGCGTACAGACTAGATAACTCTTCGACATTTTATGCGTATTTCAAGAGAATTGTTTTTTTTAGAAGCAGTAATACTACAAGCAAATGGTGAACGTCTCATTGTTAGCGAATGCCGTCTTCATACAGTTTTTTAGGCATTGTTATTGTCAATCGGGAGGTTAGTAAATGCAAAGAAATGTCATACCAACGATTCTAGCTTTGGTTTCTTTAAATGGTTGAATGTTCTGAAATAAATCTATTTTACAGATTTGTGGCTCCCCTGTTGCTTATTTTACCTGATACGTATGTTATGGTTTGATATATAACAGGAATATTATCATAAATAAAACGAATGTAGCATGAATCACAACACACTTGTATGCCGTTATATTACAGTAATTATAATTAAAAGAAAATCGATTATGGAAGACTTGGCCCTTTAATGAAATTACTGGATATTCAAAAATGATTCTGGTGTACCCTGTAAACTATGCAGCAAAGATAATGAGCCTGACTGATATTTCCCCACCAAATTTTAAGGGATTGTTGGAGGGAGCAGTTGACCTTGAATGCTTACAATAACCAATATTCATTACCCAAATAACATTTTCGCTGAGACAAAAATTTGCAATAGAATGTGAAATTTTGAATTTTGTCCCTTGCCTGTCCTGTCTGTTATGATAAACAAGATGGACTAATCAGCATGGATGAATTTCTATTATGAATTGCAACGAAGCAATACAATATCATCAAATAAACCCCTCCCGCCTCTTAGTAGTCACGTGGATACTATTTGGAATGACCGCATTGCCATAACCGAAGAACTTTTCACTGGATCGATTTTCGTCATGCCTGGATCCATGGTTAGTTAATTTCTCTAAGAAATTGACTAAGAAAAGTTATTTGCCTCATCTTTTAACTCAGGGAATTCCTACGACACAATGTAAATTTCATTTTCAATTAATTTACGCTTAGGTACAATTTAGTTTCCTAAAACAAGTAAATAACTGTTTTTCAATTTTCCTAGCAACAATAAAAATTGGTAACAAGCCTAAATATTTGAAGTTGTAACTTACTTCCAAAAGAAAAATATAATATAGACCAGGTTCGTCCAACACATGCTAGCATGTAAACCGGACGTTAAACCGAATATGATGATGATGATGATGAGGTTTCCTTGAATATTCTTAGTTGCCTTTACAATGACTTAATCGCCGAGGATAATTTCTTTTCTAAATTTACTTAATTATACGTGTCGGCTCCACGAAGCGCAAATGATTTTTGGCCGAAAGCTGTTCTCATTTTTTGACAGGATAATATTGTATTTGATAGTGCGTAAAATCTGGAAATGTACATCAGATAAACCGGGAAAAATATCAAATGGGGTTTCTGTTACAAGATGATTCAGGGATTTATTTGAATCATCGTACATGTTTTTCGATTAACCAGCCTCCCTATATGATGACCTGGCAAGCTGCTGCGATAGAAGAGTAAGAGGAGTGTCAAAAGGGCTACATGTAAAAATGCCAGCAGCCGTGTTCTGTAGTTTCTGAAAGATTTTTCAGAAAGACAGAGGAACAATAACTCAAGTGAGGTTACAGAATACTAAGATACATTTTCAATAATGCATCTGCTTGTACATAATATTTGGCGTACTTTAAAAGTCATTTAGCTCTTGAGATTTTCTGTGCCCATTTCATTTAGCTTTCCCACTTTAGATTATTATCATTCATAACATCAATATATTTAGTATCCTTAACAAGATATGCTTCTAGTTTAATTGGGAAAGAGGAATCAGAGCAGTAAGTGTATTAATTTTCTCCAATCTTTTCTTCAATCCTATGATCATGGTCTGCATTTTGACAACTTTCAAAGAAAGCTTGTTACCCTGTAAGCATTAATCAAGGCAGGCAAATTCCACTTTGACATCTGGATCTTTCTCTTCTGAATTCTGAAACGAGAGAGAAATCTCAGTATGATCAACATACATTGTCGCTTTTGGGTTTTTTTTATGCAAAAGGAAGAACATTAGTGTAAATAAAATGCTGAAGCGGTTCAAGCCAAGAACCACGAGGTACCATTATTTTGATTTCAGAACGATCTTGCAGAGCCGCGTGCGATAATGTAAGTATGAACTAATCCACTGATGATATCGATTTTGTAATTACGTATCTTATTCCGGAGGATTTGATGGTCCACTGTATCAATATTTCCCAATAGATCAATTGAAATCATGGTAGTATATTTTTCTTTATCAATATTTATACACAAATCACAGGTATGTTTCAGTAAGCAAGACAAAAGCAAATTTAATTTACGGATCCCATATTGATGTATATGTGTCTGCTTGTTTGAATCAAAATATTTGTAAAGTTGATGTAAATGAGTTGAAAACGACCTTGACATTGCAGGTGGGAGGGTTGGCCTGTAATTTTATCGATTTTCAGTTGAAACACGTTTATAATGGAGCCTAAACGTGGTATCTTCCAGCTAGCAGGAAAAATTGGCTGGGTAACTGACAGATGATGTACTTTTGATGAAATGACTTGCATTGCCTTCTGAGCCAAAACCAAAAGAGATCTTCATTTTTATTGAGAACCCTTTTAACAAAATCAGAATTGACTGGCTTAAAGCAGAACTTCGTACCTTCTTCGTTTACCCTATATTCATTAGCTCGTAGAGGGATTGGGATGTTGCATGTTGTTGTATGTCATCACTAAGCATATAACCGATACTACATAAGAATTCACTCATCGATTGTGAAGTTTTGTTGTTGACAGTTACATAGTGATTTTCAACATCAAGACAGCTATAATTCGTTGACTATGATTTCTTATTCAATAACAAATTGATCCTTCCGATAATCCTTTCAACTTCTCCTTATAAAGAACAATTTTTTTGATAAAGTAATCTCGTTTGAAAATTATGCTGAGCATATTCCATACATTTTTATATGAATTCATAAAAATAGCAGATTTATTTCTCACGGCAGCAGTCTTAAGCTTGTCTTTGGTACCACTACGTTTTCTAAAATCTAAGTTAATCAAGGTGTTAGCTTATCTGAAAGTTATACAAATAATAGAGCTGGCCATTATTCAACAGCCTCGTTAACGTACGTACTGGACCCGACTGTTATTTCTGTGACTGATTCAATAACATTTACTGGAGTGCTGATGCTACATGATGAATCAATGTGGTTATATTCAAAATCTACTTGTAGTATCGTTACTTAATCGAGTAAGAGTGTTAACATTATTTGTGGTATTTTCGGGAGGGTGTTCCAACAAAAACATATCAGTTTGTATCTTTAAGAAAAGTTATTGTCTTATTTTCATGGTCAAAAATTCAAAATTTCTCCCAAGTCTTAGTAAATGTTTCAGTTAGACCAGAAGAGGTGTTACCTAAAACGGTGGTGTTACCTAAAAGGGACTTGCTCTGTTGGGTTGAATCTCCATCATAACAAATTCTTAATCAACCTTTGGATTATCTCTTCTCCTAGAGTGTTTTCAAGAGCCTCAGACATACACAGCCAAGGAATAATAATTGATACCGAAACGATCAACTCCGATTTTGCTGTCTAGCTTTGTCTCATTAACGGCAGGTACCTGAAGGCCTTTTTCTTTGATGAGCTCTCTAACTTCATCCATACAAGGCAACAAGTTTTTTACATTTATAGATCAAATAACCATTCCATTTCGGTGATCAAGGGTTCCACCCCACTATCAGAAGCGGGACGTGTTTCCTTTAAGTGGTGGGTAGGTGAATAAACACCTAAAAGTCTAGTCACTGATATTGAAATGTCAGAGTATCGGATATTAATAATGATATTCAAAACCAGGTGACAGTAGCTGTTTCCACTAAGCCATAATCCCCCGTGTTTTTTATGATCGGGCAAAATGTTCTGCTGCCGTAGAATGTTAACGTTTGCAGATTTAAGTTTACTGTTAAATTCCTTAATCTTCTCATTGATTGTTGTTACAGATTTGCAAAGTCCCTTGATTATTTCTAAAACTGCCACATGGCAATTCTGTCATTCTTTAAGGATGGAAACAATCAGGGATTCCATTCCAATTACCACATCATCTGCTACTTCGCGTCTAATATCATTCGTACCAATAACCACAATTATTTTGTCAGGTTTTCCCTTTAGCCATGGATGGCAACGAAAAGCTAAAATGTATATTTGGAAGTAGATATATCAGTAAACATGTTCGTATTAAAACATTTCAATCGAGAATGTTGAGTGTATAACGCGGTATTAAGAACCATCACCAAAACAGTAGAACGTAAAATCAAAGAAAACGTCTTTGGTATGTTTTATGAGTCAATGACCAAAATAATTTTCAATGAACAGCTCAACAGAATAATAAACCAAAAATCCTGGAGCTCGATAGTGAATAAAAAAGATGGCTGTCGTGCTTTGGGCTTAATAGGATTACACAGAAAAACACCAATCCAAAACGCTTTGAAGCATTATACTGAACCCACCCAAAAACCTATTGGAACACTAAAAGCTATGTGGTAGAGCACAATAATTAGAGACTTAAGCAGCACAGATATTCTACTTATGTCAAAAATCTTTTAAAAAAGCTAGACATATGTGCCCAGCATTGTTCTGATAGAAAGGAATACATTTTAAGAATTGACAGCAATATATTGACCAAATGGATGAATATGCAATGATGATGATGATGATGATGATGATAATGCTTTTCCCGTAGACTTGATGTAATCATGGGGTCATTCACAGTTGAGCCATGAAAACAGTGGACTTTTGTAACATCTTATATTTTGTTATACCTTCTGCTTAATGTTCTTTCATCGATGCTTTTTTTCATTGGTGAGGAGGAATAATGACGTTTGGAGGGTACTAATCGGAAACGTGCTCTGATCATCATCTTTCGCATTGCCCTCCAATTCGATCTATTTCTCGCCAGATCCCAAATTTGTCGCACTGGGCCAAGGTTGAAGTTGCTCTGCTGTAGAGGCTCCATTTGGACTTGGTCTGTTTACGCCTACAGCTTTTGATTTTCTATTCCTTTTCTTTTTGCTTGCATTTCCGTGTTTTTGTTTCTGGTTGTTTTCACTAAGTTTTGTTTTATGGCTTTCGCCAATTCGCAAATAATTGCGTCATATATGTTTTTTTTCATCTCTGCTGTTTAACTTTTCTTATACGCCTTCATCAGCCACATGGATCCACATCATTGATTTCAGATTTAGAATGTTGTGTCGGCTAATTTTAATAATTTAGCTATTATTAATGCGTTTGACTTAGTTGCTAGCTACGTTACTAGAACAACAATGTTTACATGAGTCAGACCAGAATTGTCCGCCGAAGAGGATATTGGCATATTTTGTCTCAAGCAGATCGTGCCTCAAGTTTCCATTTTCAGACTTCACTTGGATGTTTTCAATAAATAAAGTATTTGTAAAATCTCTTTCAAAATCTCTTTCAATCCGAAGTAAAATTATTCATCCGAGATATCAAACCAACTATTTTGTTTAAGTTTGCAAAAGGTGTTTCCTTTCAACTTGACTTTGTTGGCGTATGAATAGCAATTGAAGGAGCAGTTTTCGTTTAGGGCCAATTGGGCTTGCTTCTAAAATCCAAATTCAAGTAATGCAACTCCTCATAGAAAGATAGATTTTGAACTGAAATAAGAATCACTTTTGTCAATCAATGACAGTAATATAAATATATATATAGTATAAGTAGCATTTCAGATGTTTGGTCAAAGGAAGATAGATGGCTAGTATCACTTCCACCGAGACATTCCAAGTAAATGTTTTTTGTAACAATTTTTTCTATATCCACATGGCTTATGTTTTACGTAAAGACAATACCACCTACAGAAAAACATGTATATGCAAACATTAAGTGCACATATTGTAGGAGACTCGTTAGGAGACTGACCAACAGAACAAATGACACCGACAGAAGAAATGAGGTAAAAGATACGTAGGAGTAAGAAGGAAGGAGATAGAAACCAACATGTAGTAAATAGAACCAGTTAAACACTTAATTGTGTTGATAAAAACCAAAAGATATGTATTGAAATCCGTATCCAACAGTGAAGTACTGTTCTGCAGTACTGGGGCCTGGTGGGGATCCTAGAGTGAGCAGCCTCTGCGGCCATGTAGCCACCAGTCACTGTTAATTTCCCACCCGAGAAAAATCCCTGAAAAAGATGAAGAGGTGAACAAATTTGGATAAAAACCAGAAGGCTGCAAGGGAAATATATAAAACTGTGTGAAGTAATGTAAAGGTAAGAGAAAGCTTATATATATATGTATATTTATACATACATATACCTCTGTCTTTTAAGTGTTAAATATATCTATATATCTATATATATATATATCCTCTGCTTTTGAAGTTTTAACAAGATGATGTAGATGCTTCTTCACCTTGGTTTCACTTAAGCCATAATTTACAGCCACAGTCTCAACGATTTTAACACTATGTTGACGTTTGCTTACTTCCTCTTAACGTTACTGTTTTCAAATATAATCAATTGGCAACTAAATTGCCTCCTCTAAGCAAGAGTTCCCCACATCGAATCCTCACAATACAAATAATTCAAGATATTTAGATAAAACTCTAAACAGCGTGAAAATACGTTGCTGGTGTCTTTAGCAATAAAGAAAAGATTTTGATTAAATCGTTTCGCTAAAAACACAAGTTAAAGTCGCAATGATGGTTAAAACCAACACGTCAAACTGAAGATAAGAGGTATACTTTAGGTAACTTTTAATTCGTTGTCCAACAGATGGAGCAACTACATAAATAAACTAACTTTGGATTACATTTTGATGACATGATGTTATTTTTGCTTCCATGTTCATCTGTCCTAATCTATGGAATCTTTGTAAGTAGCGGAGAAATAGTCCCAATCAAAAACTCATTGTCCATAAGTTGATAATCCGAAGTTGTTGGTTAGTCAAATAAAAAGCAAGAAGTTATCTCAAAACATGTTCATCCTTGAGATTTTCCGTATCTTCATTTTATCACACAGGATGGTAACTTCTGGCCTCAGAAACTTGTGATGAAAGTCAAAAAACCCCACCTCTACAGCTGCAGCTTCACTCTCAGTAGTGTCTCCCTGTCATGAGGAAGAATAAATGCATTTGCAGTCTTGCCCTTCTTTTTTGCCTAAACTACCAAGTCTGGTTCCTCCTCCTCGAGACCTGTTTCATTTCTTAAACAGAAGGTCTGTTGCCGTTCATTATTATTTTTGGTACGAAATATGCTAAAATTGTAAGCTCTTAGCTGCCAACCCAACAAAAATCGTACTTCAACTAAAGGGACATTGGCAGCTGTAAATCGCATCAGAAGCTGGGAGGTGGGGGGATGTTGCCCAAAATTGACACAAAAACGTCAGGGGAATTGCGTACAAAACTTTGCGAATCAAACAAACCGTATAGCCACTTTATTTTAAAGCATGTATTTTCTGCGTATCTTCCACGTCCTTAAGAAGGAGCAAACCCCTCAATGATACACAAGTCATAGCCTCGTTGGCTTTCGAACACATTCATCAAGGTCTAAAATCTTGTTAAACACAGAATCACTGTTGTGCTATTTGTCAATTCATACGCCTTTGCTATAAAATCATCAATTTAATAGAAATCGGGACTCTTTCCCTGCTTTCACAGTTAAATAACAAATCTTGCACTTCAAAGGAAGGTTTGAATAATTATGTGTTGCAGGAGAAGCTTTAATGTAACCGGAGAGCCAGCGAAAAAATGCCGTTAAATACCTAATGCCTGAGTAGAAAATCTACCAGATTTGATGATTTGAAGACTCATTTCTGGGAGATTTCTGTGTGACGTTGTTGTTATACTTGATAAGTGTAAAATTCCCTAATATGTTAATCGTCGTTATTCAACACTCTTTAAATAAAACCACGGTATTTATGTCAAATTCTTGTCTTGATTTCATCATGTAATTGTCGTTGTTATAAAAGCTAAATGATATTTTCGGAAAAGTATCCTAAATTTAACATATTACACCTTACTATCGATGAAGACTTTCAAATGAAAGAGATCATGTTTGTTAATATCTTTAATGGGGAAAAATAAATTCAAATTCTATATTCGACTACCTCTCTCTCTTTCTCCCTCTCTCTCTCTCTCTCTCTTTCTTCCTCTCTCTCTCACTCTCTCTCTTCTTCCTCTCTCTCTCTCACTCTCTCTCTTTCTTCCTCTCTCTTTCTC
The DNA here is from genome assembly GCA_003991215.1 of Morbakka virulenta. NCBI lineage: Eukaryota > Metazoa > Cnidaria > Cubozoa > Carybdeida > Carukiidae > Morbakka > Morbakka virulenta. The sequence continues at coordinate 994,145 of RDPX01000278.1, forward strand.
ACTCTCTTCCTCTCCCTCTCTCTCTCTCTTTTTCTCTCCATCTTTCATTCTCTCTTTCTTTCTTTCTCTCTTTTTTCTCTTTCTTT
>RDPX01000278.1:1013019-1035210 GCA_003991215.1 Morbakka virulenta
TTGAGGTGATCCTATGGAGGTTTCAAATGAATCGGAGAGTGCGTTTTTTATTCGAACACGAAGAGATGTTCCTGATAGTAGTATACGCACAAGTCTTAGTTCGTCTTCATTGCATCCTGCGTGTATAAGAATCTCGAGTATACGTTTGCGTTTGATGGTATCAAAGGCTTTTGACATGTCGATACCCATCTTGTGGAAGTCCCATTTTCTAGCAAGAACGACGGATGTTAACATGCGTTGTGCCCAGACGATGTCGGCACAGCTTCTACCTCTTTGGAATCCGCTTTGATGTAATCCTGTATATTTGTCTACTTTATCCCTTATTCTATTCAGAGTAATGGGTAATAGGTGCACTAGGGCTGATAAAAAGGGTACAAAACAATTTTTAGAAAAAAATCCCTGGAATCCCCTCCTCATATGAGATACAAAAGATTTTTTAATAATTTTAAATAGTACTGCACATGTAATAAGAAGAGCATTTAGTATGTAAAGCAAATCATTTGAAACAAACCCGTTTCCTTTCTGGGTGTTGTTAAAAATGTATTTAATGTTCTTGAAGTGCTAGTGATGGTTGTTTAGTGAATCAATTTTGTTTTTTCTTTTCTTTTGTTTTTGCTTTGTTTTGTGTACTTTCTGTGGATGTCACGCTGAAAATTTATAATCGAGGTTCGTGATTAGTCTTGTTACTTGTGCCCGTCCCTGCAGTACGAAAAAGTAAGTTAATGTTCGTGAATTTTCCTGTTTTATGTTGGAAGTATTATTCGTTCCTTTATCCTCAAAAGCTCAATAATGAAACCAATATCTTCCACTTTCACTTACCCCAGGCTACTGGTAGCAGCCCGGTGTTTGATCTTATGTTACAATTTTGAAAAGAAACTCTGAGAATAACAATAATAATAATAATAACCTGTCCCTTGTTAGTAAGGCTAAAATGTATTGAGATATGTTAGGAAAACAAGAAGTAAATGATCCGGCCTTGTCCGTCGCGCAGGTCAACAAGGAACACGCCCCTCAGGGAAAGGCCAGCCTGAGGTCTCAAAGTACAGGACTCGGTCTAATTCCTCCTCTGGAAATCATCTGGAAGGTAATTAGAAACAGGATATTTCTAACCCTGAACTTGCAGTGATGCCCACAATCAAATGAAACTAGAGTTAGATTGTCTGCAGAGGATTATAACAATGTTCTAAAAGAATTTTACGTCGCTCAAAAGAACCCTATGAGCAACTTGAGTGAACAAAGCTACTCAGAATGGACAAAAATTGTAGGAAAAGAAAAAATCAAAAAATCATGAAAAACATCGATGCTAATAAATTTGCTCATTTACGTCGATATATTTTTAGGAATAAGCGGTTGAATGATGTGCCAATTGATCTAATACGGAGTGAAATTCAAAACGAACCCACTGAAGAACCTGAGGTTGACATTGGGCATGAAAATGGAGAACCAAAATCTGAACTTGTAAATTTGACACCTGCAGTGATCGAGAATAGAATACGTGAAGTGAGAGAAGAAGCTAATGAAGAAATAGATAGAAATCTACACATGGTTGTGGTTGTTGGTGAGTTCGTTGTGAAAAATAGAGAAAAGATTCAGGCTGCCCGTTAAGACACAATATGTGAAATTGCAATCACTGAACAAACTGAGATAGAAAAGAAGGACACACTGTCTAACCCAACAATTTTTTTAAAACAAACCTTGCTATTAAGCTTTATAACGTTGCTCTAAGTGGGATAGTCAATGAAACCCAGAAGGATTTATCCTCCATCAACAATCTAATATACTCAACAGCAAAAGCTACCACCCAAACGTTAGGCATTAAAAAACCCCAGAATAAACCGAAACACTCTCAAGGAACCAAAATGGAAAATGAAAATACATAAACATCTAACGGCATTTTTATATGAAATTGTTATTACAACAGAAACCTTACTGGATTGGTTAACACAAGGCAACACATATCTTCTCGCGAAATCAGATAACACTAAGGGTCCGAAAAACCACCACCCTATTACATACCTGACCACAACCTATAAGACTTTAACATCAGTAATTACTGACAGAATGTACAATGTCCTTAAGCAAAACTTGATTCTTCATCAGGGACAGAAAGGCAGAAAAAGGAACTCATATGGATAACTCTGGTAAAGGCTGCATTCAATTCGAGGCGAGAGCTACTAACAAGAAAATTTAATCTGAACGTTAAAAAGGGGATGATTAAGACGTTAGTGTGGGGTGTCCTGCTGTATGGGTCAGGGTCATGGGTGTTAAAGAAGGAAGATATCAAAAGGCTTGAAAGTGCAGAAATGTGGTTCTGCAAGAGAATGTAGAAAATCAGTTGGGCAGAAAGAATGACAAATCAAGAAGTTTGACAACAAGTTGAGGAGAGCAGAATGCTTATAACAACTATACGAAATCGCTAAAGGAAATGGATCGGACACGTTCTGAGACATCAAGGTATGTTAAGAGATATCATTGACGGACGGTTGCCTGGAAAACGAGGCAGAGGAAGGAAAAGAATAACTTTATTAGAGCAGTTCAAAAAGCAAGTTAATGGAAGAATGGAAAATTATTCAGATATCAAGCGTGGCGCTAAACCTGTCTGAGGACAGATTACTTACTTGCAACAATGGATGCAAGGATCAGCTTCTAATCAACAAAATGATTCTGGGGGACTGTAGGAAAATGAATAAGAAATTATTCACAGCATGGATTGATTATAACCAATCCATGCTGTGACTAAGTTCTTATTCTTTAAAATATATAAACATTATATAATATATAATATATAATATATAATATATAATATATAATATATAATAAAGGGGCCATAATGAAAATAAGGTCTTCAAGATCTGTATTATGCTACCCCTGCCACCGTTTCTCTAGATTACCGTCCCGCCTGTTTGTTTCATTCTTTTTTGTTTCTGTTTAGTCTTATTTTTTAACTATTTTGGATAACATCATGTATTAGGTTTTTACCATTTACCTTTGAACATTTGTATTTTTTTGTTAGTGGCGAATAAATACATACATAGCTCATGGTAAAGCATTTGATAACTGAATCTTTCTTTAGTATTGATAACCTTNTATAATATAATATAATATAATATAATATAATATAATATAATATAATATAATATAATATAATATAATATAATATAATATAATATAATATAATATAATATAATATAATATAATATAATATAATATAATATAATATAATATAATATAATATAATATAATATAATATAATATAATATAATATAATATAATATAATATAATATAATATAATATAATATAATATAATATAATATAATATAATATAATATAATATAATATAATATAATATAATATAATATAATATAATATAATATAATATAATATAATATAATATAATATAATATAATATAATATAATATAATATAATATAATATAATATAATATAATATAATATAATATAATATAATATAATATAATATAATATAATATAATATAATATAATATAATATAATATAATATAATATAATATAATATAATATAATATAATATAATATAATATAATATAATATAATATAATATAATATAATATAATATAATATAATATAATATAATATAATATAATATAATATAATATAATATAATATAATATAATATAATATAATATAATATAATATAATATAATATAATATAATATAATATAATATAATATAATATAATATAATATAATATAATATAATATAATATAATATAATATAATATAATATAATATAATATAATATAATATAATATAATATAATATAATATAATATAATATAATATAATATAATATAATATAATATAATATAATATAATATAATATAATATAATATAATATAATATAATATAATATAATATAATATAATATAATATAATATAATATAATATAATATAATATAATATAATATAATATAATATAATATAATATAATATAATATAATATAATATAATATAATATAATATAATATAATATAATATAATATAATATAATATAATATAATATAATATAATATAATATAATATAATATAATATAATATAATATAATATAATATAATATAATATAATATAATATAATATAATATAATATAATATAATATAATATAATATAATATAATATAATATAATATAATATAATATAATATAATATAATATAATATAATATAATATAATATAATATAATATAATATAATATAATATAATATAATATAATATAATATAATATAATATAATATAATATAATATAATATAATATAATATAATATAATATAATATAATATAATATAATATAATATAATATAATATAATATAATATAATATAATATAATATAATATAATATAATATAATATAATATAATATAATATAATATAATATAATATAATATAATATAATATAATATAATATAATATAATATAATATAATATAATATAATATAATATAATATAATATAATATAATATAATATAATATAATATAATATAATATAATATAATATAATATAATATAATATAATATAATATAATATAATATAATATAATATAATATAATATAATATAATATAATATAATATAATATAATATAATATAATATAATATAATATAATATAATATAATATAATATAATATAATATAATATAATATAATATAATATAATATAATATAATATAATATAATATAATATAATATAATATAATATAATATAATATAATATAATATAATATAATATAATATAATATAATATAATATAATATAATATAATATAATATAATATAATATAATATAATATAATATAATATAATATAATATAATATAATATAATATAATATAATATAATATAATATAATATAATATAATATAATATAATATAATATAATATAATATAATATAATATAATATAATATAATATAATATAATATAATATAATATAATATAATATAATATAATATAATATAATATAATATAATATAATATAATATAATATAATATAATATAATATAATATAATATAATATAATATAATATAATATAATATAATATAATATAATATAATATAATATAATATAATATAATATAATATAATATAATATAATATAATATAATATAATATAATATAATATAATATAATATAATATAATATAATATAATATAATATAATATAATATAATATAATATAATATAATATAATATAATATAATATAATATAATATAATATAATATAATATAATATAATATAATATAATATAATATAATATAATATAATATAATATAATATAATATAATATAATATAATATAATATAATATAATATAATATAATATAATATAATATAATATAATATAATATAATATAATATAATATAATATAATATAATATAATATAATATAATATAATATAATATAATATAATATAATATAATATAATATAATATAATATAATATAATATAATATAATATAATATAATATAATATAATATAATATAATATAATATAATATAATATAATATAATATAATATAATATAATATAATATAATATAATATAATATAATATAATATAATATAATATAATATAATATAATATAATATAATATAATATAATATAATATAATATAATATAATATAATATAATATAATATAATATAATATAATATAATATAATATAATATAATATAATATAATATAATATAATATAATATAATATAATATAATATAATATAATATAATATAATATAATATAATATAATATAATATAATATAATATAATATAATATAATATAATATAATATAATATAATATAATATAATATAATATAATATAATATAATATAATATAATATAATATAATATAATATAATATAATATAATATAATATAATATAATATAATATAATATAATATAATATAATATAATATAATATAATATAATATAATATAATATAATATAATATAATATAATATAATATAATATAATATAATATAATATAATATAATATAATATAATATAATATAATATAATATAATATAATATAATATAATATAATATAATATAATATAATATAATATAATATAATATAATATAATATAATATAATATAATATAATATAATATAATATAATATAATATAATATAATATAATATAATATAATATAATATAATATAATATAATATAATATAATATAATATAATATAATATAATATAATATAATATAATATAATATAATATAATATAATATAATATAATATAATATAATATAATATAATATAATATAATATAATATAATATAATATAATATAATATAATATAATATAATATAATATAATATAATATAATATAATATAATATAATATAATATAATATAATATAATATAATATAATATAATATAATATAATATAATATAATATAATATAATATAATATAATATAATATAATATAATATAATATAATATAATATAATATAATATAATATAATATAATATAATATAATATAATATAATATAATATAATATAATATAATATAATATAATATAATATAATATAATATAATATAATATAATATAATATAATATAATATAATATAATATAATATAATATAATATAATATAATATAATATAATATAATATAATATAATATAATATAATATAATATAATATAATATAATATAATATAATATAATATAATATAATATAATATAATATAATATAATATAATATAATATAATATAATATAATATAATATAATATAATATAATATAATATAATATAATATAATATAATATAATATAATATAATATAATATAATATAATATAATATAATATAATATAATATAATATAATATAATATAATATAATATAATATAATATAATATAATATAATATAATATAATATAATATAATATAATATAATATAATATAATATAATATAATATAATATAATATAATATAATATAATATAATATAATATAATATAATATAATATAATATAATATAATATAATATAATATAATATAATATAATATAATATAATATAATATAATATAATATAATATAATATAATATAATATAATATAATATAATATAATATAATATAATATAATATAATATAATATAATATAATATAATATAATATAATATAATATAATATAATATAATATAATATAATATAATATAATATAATATAATATAATATAATATAATATAATATAATATAATATAATATAATATAATATAATATAATATAATATAATATAATATAATATAATATAATATAATATAATATAATATAATATAATATAATATAATATAATATAATATAATATAATATAATATAATATAATATAATATAATATAATATAATATAATATAATATAATATAATATAATATAATATAATATAATATAATATAATATAATATAATATAATATAATATAATATAATATAATATAATATAATATAATATAATATAATATAATATAATATAATATAATATAATATAATATAATATAATATAATATAATATAATATAATATAATATAATATAATATAATATAATATAATATAATATAATATAATATAATATAATATAATATAATATAATATAATATAATATAATATAATATAATATAATATAATATAATATAATATAATATAATATAATATAATATAATATAATATAATATAATATAATATAATATAATATAATATAATATAATATAATATAATATAATATAATATAATATAATATAATATAATATAATATAATATAATATAATATAATATAATATAATATAATATAATATAATATAATATAATATAATATAATATAATATAATATAATATAATATAATATAATATAATATAATATAATATAATATAATATAATATAATATAATATAATATAATATAATATAATATAATATAATATAATATAATATAATATAATATAATATAATATAATATAATATAATATAATATAATATAATATAATATAATATAATATAATATAATATAATATAATATAATATAATATAATATAATATAATATAATATAATATAATATAATATAATATAATATAATATAATATAATATAATATAATATAATATAATATAATATAATATAATATAATATAATATAATATAATATAATATAATATAATATAATATAATATAATATAATATAATATAATATAATATAATATAATATAATATAATATAATATAATATAATATAATATAATATAATATAATATAATATAATATAATATAATATAATATAATATAATATAATATAATATAATATAATATAATATAATATAATATAATATAATATAATATAATATAATATAATATAATATAATATAATATAATATAATATAATATAATATAATATAATATAATATAATATAATATAATATAATATAATATAATATAATATAATATAATATAATATAATATAATATAATATAATATAATATAATATAATATAATATAATATAATATAATATAATATAATATAATATAATATAATATAATATAATATAATATAATATAATATAATATAATATAATATAATATAATATAATATAATATAATATAATATAATATAATATAATATAATATAATATAATATAATATAATATAATATAATATAATATAATATAATATAATATAATATAATATAATATAATATAATATAATATAATATAATATAATATAATATAATATAATATAATATAATATAATATAATATAATATAATATAATATAATATAATATAATATAATATAATATAATATAATAATAATATAATATAATATAAAATAATATAATATAATATAATATAATATATAATATAATATATAATATAATATACTATAATATAATATAATATAAAATAATATAATATAATATAATATAATATATAATATAATATATAATATAATATAATATAATATAATATAATATAATATAATATAATATGATATGATATAATATAATATAATATAATACAATATAATGCAATATAATATAATATAATATAATACAATATAATACAATATAATATAATATAATATAGATAATATAAATAATGTATATAATATATTCCTAATAATCCAATCATGCGGAACACTGTGAAAAGCTTTATGATAATTATCATACAGCTTTCGACAGTGTTCCGCATGATTGGATTATTATATTGGATTATTATAAGTCTCAAAATATACAAGATCTCAGTAATAATTACAAAATTTTTAAAGAAAATTTTGTTACAGTGGAACACCTCTTTCACGACCCTGGAAGTACTAAATCTATCCCTACTAAAATCAACCGTGGTATCTTCCAGGTAGACTCCCTTTCCCCACTTCTCTTCTGCAAAACGCTTATACCCTTGTCACACGACTGAGTAACACCAACTATGGTTACACGATCTATGACAAGCAGATTAATCACCTTTTCTGTATAGATGAATTGAAACTTTCTGCAAAAATTGATCAACAAGTAGAAGGATTGCTAATTACCGTTAGGCAGTTCAGTAATGATATTTTCATGGAATTCGTCCTTGATAAGTGCGCAAAAGCTACATTCTCACGAGGAAAGCTAGCGAAAACCTCCTCCATAGGTCTTGACCAAGACATGACAATCACAAATCTTGATTCTACGGAAATGTACAAGTACGTAGGAGTGAAATAAGAGGACGGGAATAACCATGCTTGAATGAAGGGCAAAATGCACAAGGAATAGTACCGAAGAGTTAGACTAGTGCATAAAACCGAGCTTAACTCAGAAAAACAGAATTGAGGCAGAAAACACCCTTAACCGTACCAGTTGTATATTACAGCTACAACATAAGCTGAAACCCTCCTTATATTACACATATGGAGTGTAAGACTAGAGAACGTAGACTTATTCGTATACGTTGGGTTGACAAACGTATAAACGAATGGGTTCTGTAAAAGATTGGACCATGCCAAAGACTGTTGGACAACGTGGCCACAATAGACGGCCTAATAAAAGATTTGCTCTTTGGCAAAACCCCTGGAAAAAGAGGACGTGGTAGACAAAAAACAAGAATGTCAGACAACGTGAAGGACATTGGAAACTTTAACATGGTTGGATTGCTTAAAATGTCGCAGAACCGGAATCAATGGTGACGATTCGTGAAGAGTACCACGGCTGGTCAGTAATGACCATTTCGTTCAAGAGAGAGAAAGGCGACGGGATTAACCATGCTGGAATGAAGGAGAAAATCCGTAAGGAATACTACCGAAGAGTTAGGTTAGTACTTAAAACCGATCTTAACTCAAAAAACAGAATTAAGGAAATAAACACCCTTGCTTTACCAGTTGTACAATATAGCTACAACATAATAAACTGGAACCTTCCTGACATTAAACGTATGGACTGTAAAACTAGAGAACTGTTCACATCAAGTGGTATGCTCTACCCCAAAGCAGATGTTGATTGTTTTTATTTGCCTTGAAGCGATGGGAGACGTGGACTCATACAACTTGAAATGTCTTATAAAACCACGACCATTGGAATAAAACAATATCTTGAATCAGAAGATGATTGGTACATATGAAAGGAGTAAAAAAATGCACTCGATTTACAAAGAATCCCAAAAATTTGAAAACGAATAAGGTGTGGAAATAACCAAAGAAGATGAAGATGGACGTAAAGCCACTGTAACTGGGAAGAAAGTTAAAATGAATGCTAAAAGGAAAGCACAGAAACAGCATGTTGATCGTTTGAGTCAAAAAGCTATGCACGGACTATATGCTCTCCGAAGCCGAGACGCTGACGTAGATCAAGATGCGACCCATCAGTGGCTGAGGAGTGCAAAGCTGACTTGAAGAGATTTGTTGCAAAGGGTAATCCTCAACTCAAAACCATACGACAGTACGAACAATAAACCAATACGTTTGAAGATGAGAAACACTGTTTAAAAGAATTGAATCGTCTGATATAAACGCCATACTATTCAAATAGAAAGCTCTAAGATATGTTTTCTTACATTTTCTGGCAAACTTCAAGGTGGATGGCAGTAACAACTGCCTTACTCGCTAGCCGAGTGTTCCGAATCGTGGGGGGAAAATACCACTTAAACGTATGGATCCAATAGATTAATTAAAATTTATCGTAATTTGTTACCAAATAAAGAATTATTTCGTTATAAGAAATTATTTATATTTTTAAGACAGATTTAAATGAGTTGAAAAATGATATTTTGGTACTGATAAACACATTATAAAAAACCTGTCTTTATTACTATGATGGGGTTGGAAATAAGATAGGAGATAGGTCAGGTGTTTTAACTCGCTATCAGTAAAAATGTAGACTGCACCTTTGACACATTCACATAACCGCATATTTAGCTTCGCTGTTAATCACATGACTAAAAGGTCAAAATTCTACCTCAAGATCGTCACATATGACACTGAAAATGAGATTAAGGTAATCACAGGTGTTTGAAGATGAGAAACACTGTTTAAAAGAATTGAATCCTCTGATATAAACACCGATGCCTCTGGACTGAAGGTCCTATGTCTGACCTAATGGATAGTTTGTGAATACATTTTTGCACTCATTTTTATAAATGTTTGGGATTTATATGAAACTGTGGTTATATAGGAAACATGAGCCGCAATAATTGATTTGCAAGCACAAAAGTGGGATAAACTAGCCATCCTAACAAGTCATGTATATTATTTTATCGCTGTAATAATATATATTGCAGGAAATGATTAGAGGTTATAAGTAGGTTCTCATTATGTCTATGGTTTTATAGGTATCTGCTCTTCTACCAGAGCTGTAAGGCCCTTTCAGAAAACCTATCATTTGATCAATTTCTTGGGCTTATACCAATGATTACCACGCGAAATCAAAATATCAGATGGCATATTGCAAGGAATATTTAGCGAAAGAACGAAGGCTTCATCATCGCAGCACAGAACCATAGCTTTTTTTACCCGGAATTACCAAGCAAACGTACTGAAGAATGGAACTAACCCTAAGTGTTGATTTTGTGATCAGCACACGGAAACAATAGGTCATCTTCATGTCCGGATGTCCGGTACATGCCTCGAATGAGTATTGCAAATGCCACGACCGTGTTGGACAGTATATCTCCTGGGGTACATACAAACATGTTGGTATTGAAACCATCCCCAAATTGTATGAACACCATCCACTACCAGTTACGGAAGGAGAAAATGCTACTATTATATGGGACTCCCTAGTCACCACTGACCGGACGATTCAAGCCAGCGGTCTTGAGACCATAATTAAAGATAGGGAAAACAAAATGTGCACTTAAATTGACATGAGTTTGCCAAGTGAGAAAAATATCCAGGTAAAGGAATTCGAAAAGTTAAGCAAGTATAAAAGCCTAGTGATAGAAACTCAAAAAAGGTGGAACGTCAAAGCTGGAACTGTTTCAGTCATTGTCGGGGCACTGGGGATGATTAAAATCAATACTCAAAAACATAAAGAAAAAATTCGTGAAAAGCATAAACCGAAAATCACTCTCAATTCGATACCGTAAAAGACATAAATCTTTCTATTTTTTTCATACAGGTTTTTTACAAACTTCTTATACTTTTCATAGTTTTTAGTAATATGACAATCGTCTTTCAAAATATGTGCCAAAGTTGTTTATAGTTACTTGTAATAATTATTTTTAATCTCTTTGTAATATGTCAATCGATCCTTTAATGTTTGTCTCATGTCTCATAGGACCTTTATCTGTCCCAGGTCACCGGGGTGACCCGGTAGGTAATTGCACTGAAACGCATACGTAAATAAATACTTCAATAATAATAATAATAATAATAATAATGATGAATAAATTGTCTGGGTATTGGCATTGAACTGCGTCCTGTTGTATGGTTTTGAGTTGAGGTTTCCCCCTTGCAACAACTCCCTTCAAGTCACCTTTGAGCAAGGTGTAGTATCTGTTAGTTTTCCCATAGACCACGGAGTACCTGGCGGGTGTAAGTACCTTTGCATCTGGCGGGTGTAAGTTTGTCTCAAGGTCAGGATGAAGTCATTATTAGCCTTGGTCGGCGGCCATGCTATGAGAAGGTAAACTAAAACAATAAACCAATAAACAAACGCGAAATTAAAATACCTGGTGGCATATTGCAAGAAATATTTAGCCCCTTTGTTGAAACTTGAAAATGCAACTTTCACATAATGAAAGTCAGAAGTCAAAAAACATACCACATCGTCCCTCACGTGGGCAAGCAAGGAACACGTTCCCAAAGGAAGCTGAACCAGTTTGGATTCGAAAAATGTGCGACTGAAATGGCAACCTCTATTGATAATGAAACTCTTATGGTCACCAAGCACAGGAAAAACTATTATCTGGCCCATCTAGAGTAACATTACCAAAGGAAAAAGGAAAAGAGAAAATGATGTTGGAATATAGAGGATTCGGTGAAAGTTATGTATGCTATTTATATGTCTTTAGAAACACCGGTGGGAAGACACAATGAAAATACTTTTAATATATGGAAAACCGTAATGCAAATTTTGGAACCAATTTGGATGCAAATAAACTGACAAATGTAAGACGAGATATATTTGAAAATAAGAGATTAACTGAGTTTGAACTGAGGAATATTAAGGGGAGGGTAAAAGAAGATATTCGGTCTATTAAAGAGGTGTCTAGTAATGCAGCGAAGAGTGACATTGAAGGTTTAAATGATATCCTTATTGATGAAACCATGATCTTCGTTATGAAAATGTCTCTGAAAAATAAATCTGTCAACAGCAGAGACATGTGTTTTGAATTAAAAATTAATCAAAGGAGTATGGTGGATGATACTTTTCTCAATTTGAAGACAAAATCACTGGAAATATTGATAAGTTCGAATCTGTCAGTATGGAAGAGCGCGAAAATCTGATCAATTTGGAAATCAAGAAAACACAAGAGAAATAACTAGTGATGGCAAACGTTGCCAAAACAGAAAATTGCGAGCAAGTCGAACTGAACGTAACGGAAACTTAATAAACTTAATTTATTATGCTTGCGCGAAGCCGATTGAAGAAAAACCCCAACCTTCTACGAAGAGTAACCACCGTAAGAAACCGGAGTGGAAAGGTGATATTGAGAAGGTAAGTGAGCTAATGCGCGGCGAGATATCAATTTTAAGCGAAATAGAAAACGGAAAAAATCCAAAAACAAGGAAATTTGGAAAAGTGATAAGAAAATTTGGAATACAAAGTAAATCTCAGAAAGTGATAAGAAAATTTCTAATACGAATTATATCGGATATCCTACAGATAGAAGAAGAACTGAAGCAAAAAAAGGAAGTGAAAGCGCAGAGACTAAGGAGGTATGAGAAACGCAAATATTTCCACCGGCAAAATAAGATCTTTCAAAGTGATGCCAAAAGGTTTTAGTGAGAAATAGGTAAAGGTCAAGTAACTATTAAAGAAGCACCATCAAATGAAAGTATTGAAGGATTCTGGAAAGGTATCTAGGAAAAAGAAAAGAGTTTTAATAAGTTGGCAGGCTGGATAGAGAGTACTGAAAATTGAACAAAAATATACACGAGGAGGAATGGGGGAATATCACAGTTGTAAGAGAAAAAGGCCACATTAGCGAAGTCTCAGAAATGGAAGTCACTCGGAGTTGATAAAGTTCCAAATTACTGGTTAACTGCATTGTCCTCGTCCCATTCAACACTCACAGTTCTGCTTAACGATATTAAGGAAAACCCCGAAAGATACCTGGGTGGTTAGATAAAGGAACAACATACTTGCTAGCTAAGAATAAAGGAAGTAACGACTCCCAAAACTACTGGTCGATTACGTGTATGTCGATCATCTGCATCCACACTCCATGCCATACATTCTCAAATCTGCCTGCAAAGTATCCTTCCAGCAATACTTTAGCCACCCTCTCTTTCTCTTACCCCCTACTCTGATGCTGGTGACTCTCTTGATATCCTCCTGTTCCTCTCTCCGGTACACATGGCCTTACCACTCGAGTCTCCTTCTGTGCATCACCTTGCTTATCACAAGTGATAAAACTAAGATATTGCAGGAGATTTTTAAAGGAGTTTTGTTATCTCCCTTTTCATTTGTATCTCACTCATACGGTTGTCTTTAGAACCGAATTCTTTAGATTATGGATATATGTTCGGACTTAGATGAATCTCCCATTTGTTTCATATAAAAAAGTTAAAGCTGTACAGAAAGGATGATAATGAACATGAGGGGTTATTGAAAATTGTCAAAGGATTTATCGATGATACTGGTATAGAGTTTGGGTTGAGTAAGTGTGACAAGGCTACGTTTAGGAAAGGCTAACTAGTGAAAAGTAACAACGTAAGACTTGACCGAGAGACAACGATTAAAGATCTGGAACGGGAGGAAGTGCATAAGTAACTTGGTGTAGACTAATCCAGTGGAATTCAACACACTACAACGAAGAAGGATCAGACTGATTTCCAAAACTAAGTTTAATTCAAAAAATAGGTTTACCCCAATCAACGTTAGCTACTTCCATTACACATACAGTTTCAGCATTATTGGTTGGAATCTGAGTGAGAAAAAAGACTCAACTGTGAAATCAGACAAGTTGACAAGTTACAACATACATCATTCTAAATTTGATGCTCATCGTCTTTACCTTCCCAGAAGTTCTGCGGGAAGGGATTTGAACAAACTTGAACTCTCTTAATGGACAACCACGATTGATTTTTTTTAGGGACTTAGATTTTTCTGATGATTTGATTCTAAAACTCGTCTTGGCGCATGAGCGACAAAAAGGTTACATTCTGTTGTGAAAGGAGCTAGAGGATTTGCCCGAGAAGTAGATCTAGATCCGGAAATTCAGTGTAATGGAGAAAGGAAGAACATGGAAAATGCTAGGAAACTAAAACGAAGAGTAAAAAAAAGGGAAAGAATGCTATTGACGATGGAAGTCAAACCCGTTGCCTTCCCAATACCCACTGCGAGCCGAGAAAGCTGATGTAAACATTGTTGACATTCATCAGTGGTTGCGTAGTGCTAAATTAAAGGCTGAGACAGAAGGGTTTATTGTTGCTTCTAAAGAGCAAAGCCTTTTTGCAAGGAATTATAAGGCAAATATTGTTCACAACAATGTAGTTCGTAAGTGCAAGTTCTGTAACAGAAGTATTGAAACCACTGGCCTTCTCATTTCAGGATGCATCATTCTTGTCCCAAATGAATACAATGGATTAAGTTCTAAGATCCTCTCAGCATCAGTTTAATAAGATGATAACATCATTAGGAGCTTTTCAGATTATTTCAAAAAAACGTGTCTATTCATGTGTTGAATTTCATGTGATTTAATTTTTAAACCCATTTGCTAAACCAAAGCTTTAAATAAAGTTTTCCAATCTGATATAAAAATTATAGTTATTATATTTCCTCATATTTAACCTTTTTATTGATCTGTTTGAAAATATTGTCTATCCTGCAATGTAAATGTTTCAGTATCAAAATAACAGTCCTGGAGCAAAGAATATTTTCTGCCTTTTTCTCTCCCAACTGATTCAGCAACCACTACATTCTTCACAATGACATTGATGCAACTTGATTGTTCCCTACCAAAACAAAAACATCAAATTTTTTCGAGCATCTTTTAATTACTCATTCAAAGGTAAGAAAGAAACCTGTGCAAGGAGACAACGCTGAAATTGTATTAATGAATTGAACTCTGATAGCCTATTGGCTCAACTTAACATCTCTAGCAATTGAGCAAATATCCCACTCGCTTTTTTTTCTTGCATTAAGAGTAGCTTTATTTTCCATTACTCTCCACTTCTATCCCAGACCAAACAAGAGCGTTAGACAAAAGCAAACACCATATCCTGTTACATTGGTCTTGTTACTACTTGCGTTGGCATTCCATATCAATCATAAGAAGACTTACAAAGGATTTTTGTCGAGGGGCCATAATGAAAATCAGGTCTTCACAATCTGCATTTTGATACCCCTGCCACCGTTTCTCTACAATACCGTCCCGCCTGTATGTTTTGTTCTATTTTGTTTCTGTTTACTCTTATTTTTTAATTATTTCTGATGACATCATGTACTAAGCTTTTACCTTTGTACATTTTTTGTGTACTTTTTTAGTGGCGAATAAATACTTACTTACTTACTTACTTAGGAGCACGAGCTCCAGCAAAGAAAATTCTCATGCAGCTTTCTGTGCAATAATGCTCTCCCAATCCTTTTGACATGTCCATATTGAGGGAAACGTCGGCTTCGTAGAACTCTCCTAAAACTTCAAATTATGGAAAATTTGAAAAAAAAAAACCCTCAGTTGATGTCTTCTTGTTATTGAGAATTTAGTCACGTGTCTTTTTTTCCTAACGTACAGAAAATAAATTATCTAAAGATGGATAAAAAAAAGTTTTTAAGGGTGAGCAAGTATTGCCGCCACTCTGCATCTTTGTATTTTCCTTGTTCTTGTTCTTGGACGATTTATCTTTTCGTTATAGACACTTCTATGCATAAAGCAGTTTAAAGACATTCTTTGTTCAGTAATGTTCCGCACTTTATAGACACTTCTTTGCTGAGTAATGCTTAGTTATTTTTATAGATACTGCATGCACTTTTGCATCCAAAAATAAAATACTAGGTTCGCGCTAAAAGACTGTAGGTTTTTCAGTCTTGTTCTTTTTCAGAAAACCAAGAACAGGCCAGCCATATTTCCTAAAGACAAGGACCTAGATACTTTTCAAATTGGTATAAGTCCAAGAAATTGATCAAATGATAGGTTTTCTGAAAGGGCCTTACAGCTCTGGTAGAAGAGCAGACACCTATGAAACCATAGACATAATGAGAACCTACTTATAACTTCTAATCATTTCCTGCAATATATATTATTACAGCGATAAAATAATATACATGGCTTGTTAGGATGGCTAGTTTATCCCACTTTTGTGCTTGCAAATCAATTATTGCGGCTCATGTTTCCTATATAACCACAGTTTCATATAAATCCCAAACATTTATAAAAATGAGTGCAAAAATGTATTCACAAACTATCCATTAGGTCAGACATAGGACCTTCAGTCCAGAGGCATCGGTGTTTATATCAGAGGATTCAGTTCTTTTAAACAGTGTTTCTCATCTTCAAACACCTGTGATTACCTTAATCTCATTTTCAGTGTCATATGTGACGATCTTGAGGTAGAATTTTGACCTTTTAGTCATGTGATTAACAGCGAAGCTAAATATGCGGTTATGTGAATGTGTCAAAGGTGCAGTCTACATTTTTACTGATAGCGAGTTAAAACACCTGACCTATCTCCTATCTTATTTCCAACCCCATCATAGTAATAAAGACAGGTTTTTTATAATGTGTTTATCAGTACCAAAATATCCTTTTTCAACTCATTTAAATCTGTCTTAAAAATATAAATAATTTCTTATAACGAAATAATTCTTTATTTGGTAACAAATTACGATAAATTTTAATTAATCTATTGGATCCATACGTTTAAGTGGTATTTTCCCCCCACGATTCGGAACACTCGGCTAGCGAGTAAGGCAGTTGTTACTGCCATCCACCTTGAAGTTTGCCAGAAAATGTAAGAAAACATATCTTAGAGCTTTCTATTTGAATAGTATGGCGTCAATGAAGAGGTGCTACTTGTTTTGGTTCTGATTATTTCTCATTGCCTCGAAATGACACTGTGGCTTCACTACTGAAGTTATAATCAAACTCCAAAAAGTCTTATCATGTTTTGAAATACTTTTTGACTGCGTTCTCTTTGATGGAGTAGCTGGAGGAAACTCAACGCAGTGTGCCTCTGAGGCGATGGATATTGAAAATCAAAGCACATGGAAACAGTGGTATTATGCGTAAGTTATTATATGTATGCGTGCAAGGCCCGCGCAAAGAGTGATGCAATGTTTAGAGGCACATTGTCCTGGTATTTTCCCCCCACAACCAATGTTCTAGGGCCTTTGTTTACGTCATATTCTTGGAAAAGTAAAATCATTTAAATCACTGTCCTTAGCACTATTTTGTACAGCGGTTAAATAGGTATTAAGAAAAATTATTGTATGTACTTAATTGCTAATTTGTAAGGTGTCTGCAAAGGTTTTGGTAGTTGGTGTCCTATCTTTAATGTTATTAGGACTTAAATAATAACAAGTTGGCGAATGTTTATTTGAGATATATTCTTACGTTTGAAAAAGTAAATAGTATCAGTTTGTACCTTATTTTAGCAATCGCTACAAAGTAAATTTTTTCCCTTGTTTTCGTACATTGGACATTCATATAGGGTATTAAGTGTGAAGAATGTTTTCAAATTCTGTATTCCATCTCAGAACTCTCTGTGCATTCAGTTATGCATCTAAAAACTAAATTAAATAGTTATTGGTTAGTCTGTATATTATTATTCTTATTATTATTATTGTTACGAATATTTATTTGCAGGACAGCCAATTCCAAAAATGATGTATACAAATATATACAGCATATACAAGTTCTCTTCTTCCATTGAGTCCTGTTTTCTTAATCAAGGAATATATCAAAGGAGGCTAATAATGCCTTCATACAATCATATATCCCTGGATAGTAAAAGAAGGGGAAAGGGGAATAAAATGTATTAGTATTTATAAGCTAAAAACAATATAAAAGCATGATAAAACTAAAGAAAGATCACTTTTCAAAGAAACTTAAAAATTCGTGAACATTGACGGAGCTTCTCGCATTTAGAGGAAGTTAATTATAACATTTCGCACCATAATAGTAATATACATATACATATGCATATTAACAAATGAATATATAATGTCATCAGAAACAGTGCTCTACCACATCAAAACGTAGGAGCTATCAAATAATCAGATATACGAGGAAGAAAAACTCTAATATTACAGTACTCAGAGTTTCATGTCTTTCACAACCACAGCTGCATACGAATGTATAGGATGTAAAAAATCCTATATTTAAGCAATGAAAGCGCTCCATGTAGTAATTCGTAAATATATAATCTTTGCAGTTGACATGAGAAATATATTCCCTTTAATATTTCATCGTTATCAATCGAAAGATTCTTATTTACAAACACAACCTGAAAACTTCAACTAAAAAATCTACTCAATATCTAAAGGACGCTATAGAGGTGTTATTAATTACACATCACTAGGAAACAAAACAATAGGGAAATGATAATACAAAAGGAAAATTAACTAACAGGAAAACAATGGATACCAGGGAGAGGGAAAACGATAATAAAACAATTGTGCGCGATACATGAGGTAAAAGGATCAATCGCTACAAATGCTCCCATAAATTTTTTTATCGCTCTATATATACCTATATTTATCTACATTTATCTATATTTTCCCTTTCCTTTCTCCCTCTTTCCTGATAATGGATATATTCCTCAAATAATTACATTTCATTAGGTGCTATGAAATTCGAAAGCAACTACAGGTGTTTCTCATCTAAATTAGATTAATACAAGTCAAAAATTGTGCCTGTTGCCCCAGAACAAGAAAAGGCACAGCTGTTGTGAAAACGTTTTGGTTTGGAAACTCAGCTAATTACCTAACCTTACAAATACAAAATACCCATTTCAAATTACTTTTTGTTTCTATTAGCTTCTTGTTTAAAGCAGAATACTTATTACTACATTTCAGCCATGCAAAATGTAAATTGCAGCCCTTGAGACCACTTGAAACTGATAATTCGGATACCTGAATGGAAGTCCGAAATTAAGAAATAGCACAAGTTTAACTATAAAAATACTTTGGAACAAAACGATAACGGTGATTATATATATATATATATATATATATATATAAATTACATTTATAATACATATACGAGAGAGAGAGAGAGAGAGAGAGAGAGAGAGAGAGAGAGGGAGAGAGAGGGAGAATACACGTTTCAGCGAAAAGCAAAAGACATTAAAATACAATTATTGAGAGAAAAACCAAAAAAGTGATTATTGGTTTTTAGAATCATTGGTTGATGATTGTCTTATTTGAACGGTAAGGAGAAAAAAATGCATTAATATGAAACCTGTGCGTTCAATAGTTTCTTGCCTTTCAAACAAGAGAATCTGAATAAAATAGTTATGTGGAAAGTTTCTTGCTTTTCAAACAAGAGAATCTGAAAAAAATAGTTATGTGGAAAGGTAGCTGCACTCTAGATACGTTATTGGAGTATTAGAAAACTACCATGGTTTTGTTGACAGATATCCCAGTCCATTTCTGGATATAAACTTATGCATTCTGATACCTTGTTTAGCGATTATTGGAATACTGTCATAACCCTCACTTTTGCTGCCTGTACGTTAATTCCAGATTTACTCTTTTCTAGATTTTCACCCCTGTTTTCTTGCGGTCAATTCTTTCATTCCTTTCTCGTTTCTTAAACCCTTTTATCCATTTATCTTTTGATCTCAAAATAAAGACTGGATCGAGCATCTTTATGTTTTTGATGGCCTACTTGTTCGAGAGGATTGGTGAAGAAGTCGAGATGAGTAATTGGTTCTGCAATGGCAGCTGCTCTGAACCCTGGTCTTGTAAGGAAGCTGTTGATATTGTTGTTATTTCAGAATGCATTTGATTAAGAAATCTGGAAAGGTGGTTAAGCTCAACTTAATCTATTTCTTAACCACTGGACTGATTTCTCCTGCTAAGGATTCATTTCAAAACACTTTTTGTTGTTTCATAGAAAAAGAAATTGAGATC
The DNA here is from genome assembly GCA_003991215.1 of Morbakka virulenta. Taxonomy (NCBI): domain Eukaryota; kingdom Metazoa; phylum Cnidaria; class Cubozoa; order Carybdeida; family Carukiidae; genus Morbakka; species Morbakka virulenta. Next base: position 1,034,744 of record RDPX01000278.1, read on the forward strand.
TGTGCTATTTGTGTTTACTTTTATCTTTAACAGAGCAATAACCTTAGTAACTCTAGAATGCTTTCTGGAAGATCAGAATTAGACATTTTGAAATATTTTTTTTATAGGAAGCAAAGTGTCCAAAATGTAATAAACTTTCCTTTTTAGTTAATAAAATAATAAATAAACCGAATAATATATTTCATTATTTGTAGAAGAATGGGAATTACAAATTAAGAAATATAATAAATATATAAAAAAATATATATTATATAATATATAATATATAATATATAATAAATAATATATAATATATAATAAATAATATATAATAAATAATATATAATAAATAATATATAATACATAATATATAATAAATAATATATAATATATAATATATAATATATAATATATAATATATAATATATAATATATAATATATAATATATAATATATAATATATAATATATAATATATAATATATAATA
>RDPX01000278.1:1055679-1080538 GCA_003991215.1 Morbakka virulenta
AGGAATGATGTATGGCATGGAAACGGTTCCATTAACGAAGAAGCAAGAGAAGAGAGTGGAAGTGAGTGAAATGAGGATGCTACGATTTTCAATTGGAAAGACCAGAATGGACAGAGTGAGAAATGACACAGTACGAGAAACACTGGGAGTGGCCAGGTTGGGAGATAAGATCAGGGAATCAAGGTTGAGGTGGTTCGGCCATGTGATGAGAAAAGATGAGAGTTATGTAGGAAGAAAAGTGATGGAAATGGCCCCACCCGGAAAGAGGAAGCGAGGAAGGCCAAAGAGGAGGTTCTCTGATTCTGTGAACGAAGACATGAGAGTGACGGGTGCATCAACTGAGGATACCTCTGACAGACAGAGGTGGCGAGCATTGATCCGCTGTGGCGACCTCTAACAAGAGAAGCCGAAAGAAGAAGAAGAAAAAGAAGTAGTAGTAGTAGTAGTAGTAGTAGTAGTAGTAGTAGTAATAGTAATAGTATTGTTATAGTAAAAATAATAATCCTTTTTAGGACCAAATTCCTGCTGTCTCATTTCCTTAACACATGTTCTTCCTAATTATCTAGCATTGCGTGTCATGCATATTATCGTCAAACAATTCAATAGAAATATTGAAAGCCCAAGTTACACTTTCAGATTTCAAAGATAATCAATATCTTATGCAGCTTTTTGGAAACCTGTTTGACCCTGTGACTCATTGATTTGGTTTCTTGTAAATATTTTAATAAATATAATAACTATACCTTAAATGAAATTGAAAACCTTGACCTTTTATCATCTGATAACATTTGTCTGAAATTACAATGTAATATAAATCCTCCAGAAGTGCATTTTGAGGATCTTGCTCATCATCAAACAGTTATTATCGCTTTATCTAAATTTGATTATTCTTATTTATTATGGTAATTAAGTTAATTAATTATCCCATTGCTCTAGAAAATAGATATGCTACTCACAACTATTAGAAATCGTCTGTCTAGTTTGCTCAAAATATTTGACTAGGAATTTGGATCCTCAGCATCTGGTTTCCACTCTGATACAAAGAACAATAATAATGATGCGGAGAACAAATATTTAGGTTTTTTTTGAAAATAGCTAATTAGTGTAAACCCTCATTTTTGACATTTCTATTCTCCAATTGACAGTCAGACCCTCTGTTACATATTGAAATCTTAACTGATGGTGAGAAGCTACGTATTGGAAGGAACTTATTTGGAATCTACTTAATTTCCTTGATTTTAATTACAGTATCCAATTGTGGAGTAACCTTTTTTTTCTTCTACATTTTCATTTATAGGATTTGCTGAGTCAAGCATACATATGCCTGCATTCCAATTATTTATTTTGTCTGAAGCTCACCTCCACACTTATAGCAGACAGGAACCATGCGATGGTGCTTTTATTTGGCACCAGAAGTTAAAAGTTGCAGTAGGGAATGATGCAGATGCAATAGGTATGGACGATGTCATGTAGTCTAGATCTTTCCTTGAACACAGTTTTCGGTAGACTTTTTCTGTTTTCTAAGACCTGTTGTACATTGAAACATATAGGCAAGGTTAAACAAAGATGAAAGAAACCAATTCCGAAAAAGGCTAAACAAAACACCAATCTTTGATCACAAACAGAATAAACAAGTATGTTGCAAAGGTCAAGGAGAAGTTGATTTTTATCTAGATGGATTGAAAATAAGTTAACTAAGACCTTAAATCCTCGATTCCTGTGCACGACAGGAACAGAAGATTTAAGGAAGAAGAAGCCAGAAGACTCGATCCTAAATGAAATGTTAAATATTCCTGGCAAATATTTCATGTGCTTTTAAATCGAGACAAGTGCTACCAATTTCCTGACTCCTATTTGAATGTCACACAGTTGGGTATCACAGTAAAAATGCATTTATTTTGAAAGATGTAAGTATGCTTTTTTCATGTAAATTTGGTAACGATATATAAAATTTTATTTTTGATTTTGGTACCATTCACTGACATGCAGTTTTTAGCCGAAAAATTAGAGTTGTATCTAGAATAAAAATTGACTATATAGCCCTTTGCATTGAACTTATAGAAATCTAATAATTTTTTGTGTAATCTGAAAAAATTAAGAAGATAATAGCATATTATGTATCAGACAAACTAGTGATGCAACCAAAAAAACCCTTTGATTTTTAGTAACTCAATGAATAACTACGCTATGCTCTTTTAATAGTATAACATACTATTTACATAATATTGATATCCATAATACTACCAATTATTGTTTATAGCAGCAAAGGGTTGGGTTACCATGCTTGGTATAACATACATATTCGAATATCAAAAAGGTACGACCAACCTTTTAATTCAGAGAAGTGAATCATTTTGTTGGTGGATTTTCTAGGTAAATTGACCTTGGTTCAGCTACGGAGTTTGAATGGCCGCAACCTGTAACCACACATGCATCTGTTAACTTGCTCGTCTACAATTTAGCACATACGATATATATCTTAATGGATAAAAACCTTTATCAGCTGAGATGACCCATAACACAGGTGTTTGATTCTTTGTCTGAACTAAATTCGAGAGTGAAAAACAGAACACGACAAAGCAGAGATGACATATATACATCCTCTCCTATTTTAGTTTATAAACATTCATAACATAACAAAGTGATGGTTCAAATCGAATTAAGTGTTTGTCTTGTTGCCATAGTTCACAACTCATTGTGAACTATAGATGAATCACGCAAGTTTAGTCAGTGACTAAATTTGTATAATGCATAGATTGGGTCTGCAACTAAAGCATTTTGTATCCCTTGACTAGAGAATGGATCGTTCACTGCCATAAAAATGGATTCTGACAATAGTAACCTTAATTCATACACCTCAGGCTATAATTTAATAGTAGTTCACTACGATAAGAAAATGTTTATATTGAGAAATATCCGAGGCCAACTTTTATTACAGTGTTTTTGGAATTACATAGTATTTCATTGGCTATTGTTGCTTTAATAGTAGTAATGCTAAACCGATATCATATTACCGTGGCAGCTGCTCGATTTGATGAGTTAATTCCAGCCAATAAATATTTTGGCGTGCTTTTGCCTTGCGTTTCGACATTCATAGATGTCTTTCATCTGATAGATTTAAGATTTCTTTGCGTAAACACGTAGAAATATAATTGCATTTTCTTTTTAATAGAAATCCATTTATTTCAAATACGTCAGCACGACTATTCAAATAACTCTTACTTTGTAGGGGGCACTGTTTAATATTCTGTGGCCTACCATTTTTAACTTTCTCCTTCACTACTTGCAAGGTTGGGTCCTTTTCTGTTGATCTAATGATATCTTGAATTTGTTAGTTTGATTCTGGCATATTTTCAACAAGGACATTAACAGACAAATTTACTCCCTTTCTTCTGCTTCATCAGTTTCTAAAGGTTGTGCCACCAGTGCACAAGAAAGAGCATCAGTATCAGCTAAGACTTTTCCTGGCATGTGACATGCGAATTATCTATATTGCATTAGCTTATCTCCAAGCTTCCGTTGCGTGATGACATTTTAACTCTAACGGTTTGTGATTTAGAGTTGGCACCAAAATCGTGTGATATGTTGTCACTCACAAGTTGTGCTTTTCAAATCAAATCAGTTGGGGTTTTCTCAGTTCAATACCAATTTAATGTTCTTTCCTATCAGTTGTCTAAACAACGAAGATGCAGAAAGGTGTATTTGTAATAAGAGAGCAGGTATACTAATCTTGCCTTTGAATTTAAATTTTTTTAAAATTAGTTTTAACGTCATTTTCCCCCAGCAATTGGGGCTCAGACGGTGCCCTTAGGGGAGCTTTGATTTGGCAGTGAGAAATTTCTTGGCCGGATGCCCTTCCTGACTCCAACCAATGGCTTTTTTTTTCTTTGCAAAGTTCCAAATTCTCCTCGACAGATCGGGGAATCGGACCCGGAACTCTTGGTTACTGTGCAGTTGCACTCACCATTAAGCCACGACTCCTTTGAATTTGAATATCTATCAATAACTAATGGCTGAATGACCNAGTGCGTGCCCTGAGGAGGGCTTGGATGTGGCAGTGAGAAATTGCTTGGCCGGATGCCCTTCCTGACTCCAACCAATGGCTTTTTTTTTCTTTGCAAAGTTCCAAATTCTCCTCGACAGATCGGGGAATCGGACCCGGAACTCTTGGTTACTGTGCAGTTGCACTCACCATTAAGCCACGACTCCTTTGAATTTGAATATCTATCAATAACTAATGGCTGAATGACCTTAATTGACCCGTAATGGTTTCAGTTAAGGTCACGTAGGCTTTTGTTAAATAAGACTGTTATTTTTATTAATTAACCCTATTCACATAGATAAAGGAATAGATACAAGCAGTATTTGATACAATGATTATTTTTGATGTGTTCAAATTTATAGTAAGTATTCAAAACTTTATTCAATCCTATAAATACTAATACCGAATGAACACTATAAGGAGATCGTAAGAGTTTGCTTTGAAAATAACACCGACTGCAAGGTTTATTTTGTCTTATTTTCTGCTATCTGTAAAAGTCAATAAAATTAGCTTATTTCAACGTCTTTTATAATCACAATGTATGTAAATATCTTTATTTTCTATTGCTGTTTTTTTTTAATTGGTGCCAATACCCTTTTAAACACGCATTGAGGTAGGAGCATGATAAATGGAAACATCTTTTTAACTGTTATGATTGTTTTACTAAAGGGTACACCAATACTTGGTATTAGTGTTAGAAAACGTGTCATTATCTAAATTAAAGTGTTTAAATATTTCCGCAGCCAAAACTTGAACTGTATTAAATATTCATACTTCTTACACTATTTAATTCATCGTGAACTATCATCAAGCTTTTCCAAGGCTCTTAGTCGATTATACATAATCCGGTGAGCTTATTTTTTTTATATAATTGCCATTTACAAAGAAAATTCAACAAAGAAGTATTATATCTTTAATCTTTTAAAAGTAGGTATGAATTTCAACTTAGACACTCCTGATGTCATTAAATTATACTGATTCATTATGATACGTACCTATCAGCCTGAGACTAAATTAGCTTACATTATTCTCAGATTTTGATTACGTCTGACAATGCGTACCTAACAGCTTATTCCTTAATATATATACAGGTAGTTAACAGGCTTACAGTGGCTACAAGATTTATGAATTGTTCCGTTAATAGAATTATTTGGGATGATATTATACCTGGCAATCGCACAACGATTAAATGTATTTTTACCTGTCTCAAAAGATGACGCAGTAATGGACGAGTGAAATATTATAATGTTGAGGAAGGTATGCTGTGGTATACTACAAATTCATTAGCTTATTCAATATCAATATTGTTGAGCTGGGCGCATTGACTACAGAATTCACTTCAGGCATTTTATGAAAAATAGATTGCATTTGGTTAAGAGCTGATTCACTGGTTAATTAATGTTATAAGGGCAAAGCAACCAGATAAGAAAAAAGCCAAGGAAACTCGTTATACGCAACGGATTTATTTGCTAATTTAGTTGATAGGTACAACGATGTAGAATTAGTCTGGGACGTCATCAATATTGCTGATGCTTCGACCCATGTTTCCAAATCCTGGCATTCTGCTAAGATTTGTTGTTCTAATTTAAATGTGTTTTATGTCTTATTGATGAAAAAAACAAAGTATACTAAGCAATCTCCTAACCAAGAGAAAATGGAGAAAATCCAAAAATAAAGTCTCCGTGAATACAAGAGGAAAAGCTGATTATTAGAGTAGACCAATAAAGGATTTCATATTGAATTTAATTCGATTTTAATCTATTGGTTCACTCATTCTCTTAATAAAACGTAAATTATCATTAATGAATACAAACTGAGAACATCTATTTGTTAATGTTACTAAATTTAATAGCAAATAATGTTTAGAATCTTAGGTCTAACTTCGTCTGAAAGGGATCCATTGCAAAATTAGTGACTCTGATTCTGACCCTTTGTAGGTTAATGCATGTAATATGCACAGCTGATTTACACTTGTTAAGAATAATTTGTTTTTGAATTGTATTACAAGTCAATAGTGGTTAGTGTTAAGGTTACTATTTGTTTACAAATATTCTTTCGTAGAGACAGTTTAATATATAACATAAAATAGAAGTTATGAATAGAAATAAACACTTTGAGGTTTGGGTTTCCNCATTAATGAATACAAACTGAGAACATCTATTTGTTAATGTTACTAAATTTAATAGCAAATAATGTTTAGAATCTTAGGTCTAACTTCGTCTGAAAGGGATCCATTGCAAAATTAGTGACTCTGATTCTGACCCTTTGTAGGTTAATGCATGTAATATGCACAGCTGATTTACACTTGTTAAGAATAATTTGTTTTTGAATTGTATTACAAGTCAATAGTGGTTAGTGTTAAGGTTACTATTTGTTTACAAATATTCTTTCGTAGAGACAGTTTAATATATAACATAAAATAGAAGTTATGAATAGAAATAAACACTTTGAGGTTTGGGTTTCCTCAAAAGAAAAGATTCAATTTCAAAAACAAGTTGATTTAGCTATAAAAGAAAATAAAGTGAGTTTTGATCAAGTATTGGGGAAGATAGATTGTATGCAGCGAAAAAACACTCTCCTTGCAAAGGTATGTTTATGCGACGTAAAATTGTCTCTAGACATGCATTAACAATGAAACCCATCAATGTATGATAGCCATGTTGATGCTTTTTGTGACTAAAATGAAAGTGTTGGGGAAAGAAAAGGTACAACAGAGATAAGACAAGAAACAACTACGATGTGCAATGCAAATAAGTCACAAAAATAAGAATCTTAATTTTTCTGTTATCAGTTAAAGTACAAAAAATCGTACATCTTTCTTTAGAAATAAAAGATCCAAAATTTAATTTGGTTCGAGAGAGTACTTTTATCTAGAAATTTAAAGAATTTGGGTTTTACACATCATGTAAAGCCTTCAACAAAATAGCTCACTATTTCTTGCAAGTGTATTATTTTTTATGAACCAAGAGCAATATGGTTTGAAGGATAATTACATAATATATGGTCTTGACTAAACAGAGCAAAATACTAGAAAAAATCTACTTGATCCTAATGCTAAAACCAATAATAATAAAAAGAACAACAATAATAAAAAATAATAATCAAGTAATAATAATAATGAAATGAGTAACGACTTTTCTTCAGCGATCAACAAGAACCTTGAAAACTGAATTTATTTCAAAAGTGCCAATATTAGGAGAGGCATTGTTTAGGGAAACAGGGCTTTCCGACTTTTTTTTTGTCATTTGAATGATACCTTGGTCAAAAGTAATACGCAAGGCCAAAGTAGGGTACCTAGTAGGGGAGATGAGGATTTACAATCTTTTTTTCTTGTATGATGTGAAGGTGTTTGCTAAGAACAAAAATGAATATGTTAGTTCTGTGTTGACAATGCAGGGGCAAATTCTTGATACTAGAATGGTATTTCGGGGAACGAAATGCGGCGTTACTATCATGAAACAAGAAAAATTGGTCAAAAAAGAAGATGCAAGGCTGAGAAATGGAGAAAGTAATAAAGAAGTTGATGATGAAAGATACAAATACCAAGGTAGTTTAGAGCTTGACAAAATAAAAGAGAAAATATCAAAGAAGTATTCCGAAAAAAATACTTGCAACAGTTAATCTTTTTTTGAGATTAAGATTAAACGGTATGAACAAAATAATGACAAGATAAGCAGCAGGCATACTTTAATTAAAAAATAATGAGCTTCAAGATATTGACACAAAAACAAAAAAGGTTATGATCATAAAAAAGGAACTGCATTCAAGGAGTGACATTTCAAGAATATGGGTTTTTAGACAGAGGAGAAAGAGATTTGATGAGATGTGAAAGTTGCGTAGGGGAAGAGGAATAAAACCTGAGTTGGTATATAAAGAATAGTAGGGAGATCCTCTTGAGAAAATCGTGGAAAATCAGTCTAATTATTGCCGAGGAAGCAATGGCACCAAATAGGTAAGAAAAGTCTCAGAGCCAAGGAAGAGAAAATGAAAGGAAACAAAAAAATGATGGAGGGAAAAATTGGAAGGGAAAAAATGAGGGTTGCTTTGAGATAAGTCACGGCAGTGGGCTGGGAAGGGAGATTTGAAGGGAGCTACAGACATACTGATATGCAGTGGTCAAGAACAATCTTTAGGGATAAATTACACAGATTTCCACATTGTTAAGAATGCTGATTCTCCACTGTACAGAATGTGCGGCGAAATAGGATAGACAATTAAGTGTGTGGTTAGTTAAGGCAATAAATTAGCACAGAGGTAGTACAAAGGAAGACATGATAATGTGGCACTGCATGTTTATTGGCTACTTTGCAGCAAAGGAGCTTTCAGAAAGTCAGTCAAATGGTATGACAAGAACCTGAGTGAGTTATTGACAGTGAGAATTTCATGGCTTTGTGATATATTCCATTCAGTGTAATAGAATTGCTAAAGCACGACGACTAGATATTGTGTTGGTGAACAAGAAAAACAAAGAAGTAAAAATAATCGATATTGAAATGCCAGAAGTTTCTAAAGTAAAAGTAAAGGAACTTGAAAAGAGCAAAAAGTAGCAAATGCCAAATAAGTAAGATTGCAGTAATACCTGTAGTAATTGGAGCACTGTGAGTCATTTCCGATAATAAGGAAAGGAATATGGAGAAGTTAGATGTGAAGATTGTAATTGAAGTTATTGAGAACATGACATCGCAAGAATACTTCATAACGTATTGTCCCTTTAGAAAAAAAGAAGGAAAAAATTGGGTGCTCTTGGTAACTTGTGGGTAGAAAGAACAAAGAACTCACCAGAAACATCTTTCGGAGACTTACGTGAATGATAACGTAATAATAATAATGATAATAATAATAATGGAAACTCTTTATATTTTTTTCATCCGAACACATACAATTATAAACCTCACTAATTAAGGTAGTTTTCATTGACTTGCCTATTTAACAAAATCATAATTAAATATTTTACTAACAAAATCAATAAAGCGACAATAGTTCAGGGTTGGTCCATGGTTTATTTCTACGACAGAATATGTAGTATGTGGTGCGAATGATTATATTGGAAAGTTTTTTTTGAACTTCAGACCAAAACTTGTTATATTTTGAAGTTGCGGTATCAAACAGAAATGATAGAATTGTACCTTGAGTAGTAAGATGACTTTGTAAATGCTTCTTGTGTTTTGCCTGCACAGCTTTCAAAACTTCTTTTAGTGTTTTTATAAATATCGTGTTGTATATTGGTACTATTGCTTGTGTTTTTCCACAATGATCGGATATTATCATTTGGTGACAACTTCAGAGCGTTACGGGTCGCAGTTTGGCATTGCAGAAGTTTTGTGGTAGGCAGCTGCAAGTTGAGTCCAAATTGATTTTTGGAAAGAATAATGGAGCTAAGAGTGGCAATTATAGGCAGGCCAAGCCACTGGCGTATGTATTTAGAGACCAGGTTGTCGAGATTTTCCGCCACCCAAGTCTTAGAGACATTTGAAGCGGTAAGGTGCTAGGAAACTTTTGGGAGGGCAAATTTACTATAGAGACGCAGTTTGTGTTTTGGGTGGATAAGTAAAGAATCAATTTGTTTGAGAAGATCTAGTAAAACAGACAGAAGCTTGGATTTGTGAGATCGATTGGTCATTTCAAAGTCATAGTAACGTCCGAGATACTTAAAGGCATCTCCCATGGTTACAGGAGGTACAGTTTCATTATTAACAAAACGTTTAGGTTGAAATTGAAGAGATCTCTTTGTGAATTTTTTTGATACCGAATGCGGCACATTTATTAACCCTGATGATCGTGTCGGCCCATTGACACCATTGAGTAAAAAGTTTAAAAAAAGCTGATTCCCTCTTTCCCCACTTGTAATGACCGCAGCATCATCTGTGAACTGAAACCAGTGTACAGGATTGAATATGCGACCGTTCTGATCATGAGGTGAAAAGCCAAGCTGGTTTTATTTTTCAGCCCTAATATATTGAATGAATGTATTAAAACACATATTAAAGAGTAGTGGACTAAGATAATCTCCTTGTAAAAGCCCCCGGCGAACTACTATGGCTTCAGTTGTAAAATGATCAGTGATAAATGTTGTTGTAAATTCAGTGTAAAGACTGGTAATTAAAGACTTAATTTTGCCAGGAATTTGATGGTGATCTAGGAGCAGATGTTATTAGGTTATAGTGAACTTCACCAAAAACATTTTTTAGGTCTAGGAGAGTAATGACTAAGGAGCGTTTATTAGTGCGAGCCTTGTTTATTTCATGTGCCATCATTGCAGTATGTTCTAAAGTACCCGAGATCTTAGAAGTTAAGCCTTTTTGAATCTTAAGTTCAACGAAGTTATTATTCGTCAGGTATTCAAATACCGAGTCACGCAAACAGGATGTAAAAACTTTTAATGGAACCGTTTGAAGAGTAATTGGTCGAAAGTTAGAAGGGTCATCGGTGTTACCCTTCTTGAGTATTAGAATCATACAGGCCTTTTTCCATTCAGGACGAACGTTGCCAAAAATCCATATGATTTTAATTATTTCTGTGAGGAAAGACCGTAGATAGGGACATCGTTTAAAGCAAATTATGGATATTTTATCTAGTGGGCATGGTGAGGCAGATGACTTCATACGACGAATAACTNCGTTCTGATCATGAGGTGAAAAGCCAAGCTGGTTTTATTTTTCAGCCCTAATATATTGAATGAATGTATTAAAACACATATTAAAGAGTAGTGGACTAAGATAATCTCCTTGTAAAAGCCCCCGGCGAACTACTATGGCTTCAGTTGTAAAATGATCAGTGATAAATGTTGTTGTAAATTCAGTGTAAAGACTGGTAATTAAAGACTTAATTTTGCCAGGAATTTGATGGTGATCTAGGAGCAGATGTTATTAGGTTATAGTGAACTTCACCAAAAACATTTTTTAGGTCTAGGAGAGTAATGACTAAGGAGCGTTTATTAGTGCGAGCCTTGTTTATTTCATGTGCCATCATTGCAGTATGTTCTAAAGTACCCGAGATCTTAGAAGTTAAGCCTTTTTGAATCTTAAGTTCAACGAAGTTATTATTCGTCAGGTATTCAAATACCGAGTCACGCAAACAGGATGTAAAAACTTTTAATGGAACCGTTTGAAGAGTAATTGGTCGAAAGTTAGAAGGGTCATCGGTGTTACCCTTCTTGAGTATTAGAATCATACAGGCCTTTTTCCATTCAGGACGAACGTTGCCAAAAATCCATATGATTTTAATTATTTCTGTGAGGAAAGACCGTAGATAGGGACATCGTTTAAAGCAAATTATGGATATTTTATCTAGTGGGCATGGTGAGGCAGATGACTTCATACGACGAATAACTAATGCTATTTTTTTTATATGATGGAGAATCAGTGTTGAAAGGGTGCTCGGGCTCGCTAAAAGACAGTATCCATGATGGAATTGTAAAGTGTTTGTTAGGAATTGTCGATGAAAGTATTTTTGAAAAGTATTGGGTGCAACAGACTTCTGAGAAGGTAGGAAATATTGAAGAGCTCTTTTGCAGCACATGCTTTACGAAGCCCCAAAAGTTTTTGGAGATGAAGTTATCGTGATTAGATAGAGTGTGATTGTGATGGGAAGAAGTCAGTTTTTGGCGAAGCAAATGGGAAACGTATTTGATTTCCATGACTGATGCGTTGCTTTTTTTTAAGTGATTTTAAGCCCTTTTTTAATTGGTTAACTTTGTGGTCTTGATATTTCCTTTGGAACCCTTAGTCGAATTAGTGAGACTGGGTGGAAAGGTACCCGAATATTCAAATCAGAGAAAAATATCGTACTACATTCAGGTGGATGCAAACATGAAAAAGGAGTAGGAATTATCGTAGACGAAAATGCCTCAAGATGCTTATTAGGATACTGGTGTTTGTCAGATAGGGTGATGATAATCAAACTGAATGCGAAACCTTTCAATATAGTAATAATGCAAGTATATGCACCAACAACTGGCTGTGAAGAATCTGAACTTGACAAATTTTTTAAAGAGATGCAAAAAGCAATGAAGCAATGTAAATCTGATGAATTATTAATAGTAGCGAGAGCCCATAACGCAAAGGTAGGAGATGAAAGAATAGATGATGTCGTAGGCCCTCATGGTTTGGAAGAAAGGAATGGGAGAGGTGAGAGATGGATAGAATGGTGTTGTGCACATGATCTATTCATAGCAAACACAAGGTATCAACAACCAGCAAGCAGAATATACACATGGAAAAGCCCAGGTGATAGAACACGAAATCAAATAGATTATATTGCTATCAAGAAGAGATATAGAAATGCAGTAAAACAAGCTAAAACTTATCCCGATGCGGACATCAATAGTGACCATGTTCCTGTCGTATCAACCATAAAGATGCAGTTGAAAAATGTAAAAAGGTAAACGCAACATAAAACTCTAGATTATGCAGCACTGATGGATGATAGGAAAATGAAGCTAGCATATGCAATGAAAGTGAGTAATCGATTTGAGATCCTTGAAGGGAAAGATGAAAAATCTAGCTGGGAAGTATTTAAGGAAGCATCTGTGGAAACTGCAAAAGAGGTGATTCCACCAAGAAAAAACAAGAAACATCCAAAATGGATGACAAATGAAATTCTTAAATTGACGGGTGAAAAGCGATTGTACAAAGACAAAGATACAAAGAAATACAATGAAATAAATACAGTGGTAAAAAAAAATGCTTGGAAGCAAAAGAAATGTGGCAAAACAACAAATGTGCAGAAATTGAGACATACAAAGCAATGAATCCAAAGGAAATGTTTAGAAATATCAACGATATCGCTAAGAAAAAGTATTGTACGGCAGCTGGATGTTTAAAGGCAAAGGATGGGAGTATAATAATAGAAAAAGGAGCAATTATAGAAAGGTGGACAGAGTACATTTCAGACTTGTTTGATGATGAGAGAGGAGACATGGCGAATATAAGGATCAATATGACAGGTCCAAAGATTTTGGAAACTGAAGTTCAGGTAGCAGTTAAAAAAATGAAAAACAACAAAGCAGTCGGTACAGATAAGTTAGCTGCAGAATTAATCAAAAGCATAGGTGATATTGGCATAGTTAAACTAACTAAAGTGCTTAACGAGATTTACGAATCTGGAAATATCCCTGCTGATCTAGGTAAATCAATATTTATTGCATTGTCGAAAAGGCCAGCCGCGGCAGAATGTGAGCTGCACAGGACAATTAGCATTATGTGTCATGCAGTGAAAATTTTATTAAGGATATTAATGAGACGAACAAGAAACAAAACTAGACATGAAATATCGAAACTGCAGTGTGGATTTGTAGAAGATAGCGGTACACAAAGTGTAATATTTATGATCAGAATGTTATCAGAGAGAGAGAGCTATTGAGATGCAACGAAACCTTTTCTTATGTTTTATAGACTTTTGCAAAGCTTTCGATAATGTCAAAGACGAGAAACTCTTGGAAATGCTAGAGGATATCCAGGCAGACGGTAAAGATTTAAGAATCATAAGAAACCTGTATTGGAAACAAACAGCAGCTATAAGAATCGGTAATCAAGTAGGTGAATATGTTGAAATAAAGAAAGGAGTAAGACAAGGATGTGTGCTGTCACCTGACCTATTCAATCTCGATAGTGAAAGAATATTAAGAGAATTAGAAGATATGCCAGAGCTTATTGTAGGAGGGAAAATATTAATAACTTCCACTATGCAGATGACACGGTTCTGGTAGCCATCGGTAAAACAACGTCAAGAATTAGTAGATATGGTAGTCTTAGAAAGTGCAAAAAGGGGCTTACATGTCAACACAAAAAAGACAGAGTGCATGATAGTAACCAAAGAGAACGAACTCCATCTGGTAACATCTGGGTTCATAACACAAAAATTAAGCAAGTGAACTGGTTTAGTTATTTGGGAAGCTTGATCACATCAGACGGTAGATGCGACAGGGAGATCAAACGAAGAATTTTAATGTCAAGAGAGACCTTTTCAAAACTAAAGAATATCTTGTACAATCCGAAGATCACCATATCAACAAGACTAAGGGTACTGGAATGTTACGTATTGCCGGTCCTAAGATGTGGAAGTGAGACACGGACTGTTTTTAAAGAAATGGAAAAGAGAATCAATGCAGCAGAGATATGGTTTCTGCGGAGAATAATGAGAGTACGATGGGAAAGTCTTACAACGAATGAAGAAATTTTAATTAAAGCAGACACATAAACAAAGCTGATGAAAACAATTAAGAAAAAGCAATTACAGTTCCTTGGAAATTGCATGAGAAAAGACGGTATGGAAGAGCTAACACTTACCGGCAAGATAGCAGGAAAAAGAGCAAGAGGAAGACAAAGGGTTACATTTCTCCAAAGAATTGAAGAATGGAGTGGGATGTCACCAATTGAAGTCATTCGATGCACAGAAAGCAGGAACGATTAGCATAAAATGGTCGCCAATCTCACACGATAGAGCACAAGAAGAAGAAGAAGTTCTCCGCTTGGCAAAATTGTTGTGGGTTCACTATTGTTTGAAATGTCTTCAGGTATTTGTTTAAACGAATCTTCCTCAACGCCTCTAATTACTCGACGGTTCCATTGATGAATTCTTAAACCTATCAATCCTTTACACACTTTTCCGCATGGACATTTAACCCCAGTTGTCACATTAGCGACATAACTGTCTTTATTGTTTTTCCTAATCAATGGCATTTTGATTTCTCCATTGGGATTGCAACTGTTTTCCTGTAACCACCTTTTACATCTCTAGATATGGCGTCCAAGAGAATGAAATTCCTTTCCAAAGAAACTACAAATCACGTATAATGTCAAAAGTTTCGAAAACTAAACTCAAACATTTTAAAATAAAATCCTTGTGCGACGACGGGTCGATTGATACAAAATTGTACTTGGTATATTTAAAAACTAGGCAAAAATTTTGTGATTAAATGAGGGCCGTGTACAGAGACGTCTGCACGCCACCTTTCAACAGCCAGGGAATAATAATAACAATAATAATAATAATAATAATAATAATAATAATAATAATAAGGTTCTGAAGGACTGTTAATCCCGAGATGGTTGAGGAAGTTGAGCGTCCGATACCTACAAAATATCTCAATGACAAGCGTAAAATACAGCCTCTGGCAGTCCGAGTCCAACTTCTAGCCCTCACGTGGCAGAACTGTTTGAAACTAACAGGAGAAGGGGCGAAAGGAGAGTATCTGGCTCCTTTAAATTACCAGTACTCCAGGTAGAACAACCTCGGTAACGTTGCCAATAGTTGTTCTAGGAGAAGGAAAATCTCTGATTTCAAAACCAGTGCAGACGGAGCTCTTTAGTCTGGGAAGACAGTCCGTCTAGTGGAAACTACACGAACAATTGTATGGGTAGATGATACTCTTTAGCCTTGAGTGGAAAATCATCTAGTGGAGGTTACATGATCAATTATACTCGCAACCCGAAGGAACCGTGCCGATATGGGTGAAAGGCCACTGCGTTATGAGGTCACCGATCGCGGAACCTGGTAGAAGTGGCGACACTGCCAAAATCAGTTGCCTTGTCTAGAGAGCCGGGAAACTCAAGATCGACTTGTGACCCGGTGCGTATTTTAAAAACGTTTTATAGGACATATGGATCAAAATCAATTTCAACCAAATGACATTAACAACACCGAAGAAGGATCACTCCAGGGAGAAAATGTGGCTGGAAGCAGAGCTGTCCTAAATGGAGAGGCCCAAATAAGACACCACTTGTCAACATATACTGATGATGAGAAGAAGTGGTTAGTCCGAGTCGCAGATGAAGAGAGAACAAGAGGTACAAGAGATTTTTGCTGAGACTGAAAAG
This sequence comes from Morbakka virulenta, assembly GCA_003991215.1. Lineage (NCBI taxonomy): Eukaryota > Metazoa > Cnidaria > Cubozoa > Carybdeida > Carukiidae > Morbakka > Morbakka virulenta. The sequence continues at coordinate 1,071,538 of RDPX01000278.1, forward strand.
ATAATGGGACCAAACATTCCCGAATTTTGGGCTGGTATATGGGAGGATGAAACTCCAACCCCATCCAGGAAATGGATGAAAATAATAGCAACCAAAATAAGAGAAAAGGTCACTGATGTACAAGCCTGACCAGAAGAAACTTTTTCAGGCGGTCAGAAAAAGAAAGAATTGGTCTACTCCAGGAATTGACGGCATTCAAAATTTCTGGTGGAAAAAGCTCAAAGGTGGATGGCAATCCATGGTGAGATGTTTCAACCAATAGATTGAACAGCCTGATGACATACCTATATGGATAACACAGGGAAGGACAGTACTGTTACCGAAGTCGGAAGATTTGAGTAACGAGAGGAATTATAGGCCCATTACATGTCTTATCACTTGTTTCAAATTATTCACTGGCATGGTAGGAAACTACATGAAGGAACATGCAGATAGGAATAGCATCTGGGACAGCCGTCAGCTTGGAACATGTTCAGGAGTCTTAGGAACAGTTGATCAACTGATCATAGGTAATGCCATTATGGATGAAATGTGAGGTTACCAACAAAATGTAAAAGTGGCATTTTATGACTATCAAAAGGCGTACGACATGGTCAGACATGACTGGATTATCAGAGTTTTCACATGGATGAAAGTGCCAGAAAATATTATCAGTGTCATCAGTAAACTAATGGAAGGATGAAACACTAAATTTGAAATTACAGAGGATGGGAAAACCATCGCCAGCCTTATGATAAATTTTAAGAAGGGGTTTTTTTCAAGGTGACAGTCACTCGCCAATTGGATTTTGTCTGACAGACGTTTCAGTGGCAATGCTGATTGAGAAAACTGGTCTACCACGAAAGCCAACAAAAACACGAGATTGTCAACCAGATGATAGTAAAAGCGANATCAAAAGGCGTACGACATGGTCAGACATGACTGGATTATCAGAGTTTTCACATGGATGAAAGTGCCAGAAAATATTATCAGTGTCATCAGTAAACTAATGGAAGGATGAAACACTAAATTTGAAATTACAGAGGATGGGAAAACCATCGCCAGCCTTATGATAAATTTTAAGAAGGGGTTTTTTTCAAGGTGACAGTCACTCGCCAATTGGATTTTGTCTGACAGACGTTTCAGTGGCAATGCTGATTGAGAAAACTGGTCTACCACGAAAGCCAACAAAAACACGAGATTGTCAACCAGATGATAGTAAAAGCGAGTATGGACACTGAAGCTTGCTATGGAGTTAACAAATGTGCGGAAATAGTTTTCAAAAAAGGGAAAATGGTTAAAGGAGATGGGTTGACAGTGTTAGAAGAAAGGATGGACGCGTTGGACCCAGACAAAAACGAAATTTACAAATTTCTGGGGTGTGAACAAGCGGATAAAATCGATGTAAAAAGAGTAACGGAGATAGTGAAGAAAGAAATCCGAAAGAGGACCACCTAGTAGGACTTAACCTAAATGATTAAAACTTGATGAAAGCTATAAATTGCCGTGTAATACCAGTGGCAGAGTACGTGATGAATGTAGTTTATCTTGCAAAAGGAAAAATAGACGAACTAGATAAAACTGTGAAAAGTATTCTGTGGAGAGAAGGTTTCCATGGAAGACAAACAAGTGATGAGAGAATATACGCAAAAAGGTGTGATGGTGGAAGAGGGCTTAAAAGTTTCAAAGACATGTATGACGAGACCAAAACAAGAGTAGCATGTTATATGGCAACATCAACTGACAATTGGATCAGGGTAGCGTGGAAACATGAAATGAATAAAGAGCATTCCTTATTAAAGAGAGATGCGGAAGTAGCAGTGAAAATGGTGGCTGTAGATATAACATTTGATGAAGGACATATAACAATTTGTGAAGAGAGATTTCATGATTGGAAGAAGGAGTGGAAAAAGCTGAAGAAGCAGTTAGATTCAGGACAAAAAAGAAACCGCGAAAGAAGGTTAGCAGAGAAACCACTGCAGAGCGAGATTACATTGAGATACGAGAAGGAAGATTACGTATGGTTAAAGTGCCATACAGATCCAAGAAAAACGGTATCAATACTCACTTTACAGGAGCAGATGGTGGAATCAAGAGCGTGGAAGAAGATAAGAGGACGCATTGATACCGATGAATGTAGGTTGTGTGGGGAACAGCGAGAGACAATACAGCATCCCCTGTCTGGATGTAAAAAGCTTGCAGGATCAGAAAACTTGAAACGACACAACAATGCACTCGAAATTTTGGCAGTCAAATGGGCAATGGAGAAGAGATTATTTCCAGAAGGAACGAAGTGGTACACCTAGAGATGGGAAAAAGGTAAAGTGTTAGAGAATTAAGGCAAGAAGCTGTATTGGGATTGGGAACACCGAATGAGAACGAACTGCAACGCAAGGAGACCAGATTTTACCTTAGAAGACGGAGAAAAGAAAACAATTTTGCTGGTCGATATGGCATGTCCAAACAAAATGAACCGACGTCTTAAATGAGAAGAAAAGATTAATAAATACGAACAATTACGTTTTGAGATACGTGAAAGACGGGAAGATTATAACGTAAAAATGATTCCAATAGTTGTTGGATGTCTCGGTGGAGAAATGAAAGAANGTAGCATGTTATATGGCAACATCAACTGACAATTGGATCAGGGTAGCGTGGAAACATGAAATGAATAAAGAGCATTCCTTATTAAAGAGAGATGCGGAAGTAGCAGTGAAAATGGTGGCTGTAGATATAACATTTGATGAAGGACATATAACAATTTGTGAAGAGAGATTTCATGATTGGAAGGAGGAGTGGAAAAAGATGAAGAAGCAGTTAGATTCAGGACAAAAAAGAAACCGCGAAAGAAGGTTAGCAGAGAAACCACTGCAGAGCGAGATTACATTGAGATACGAGAAGGAAGATTACGTATGGTTAAAGTGCCATACAGATCCAAGAAAAACGGTATCAATACTCACTTTACAGGAGCAGATGGTGGAATCAAGAGCGTGGAAGAAGATAAGAGGACGCATTGATACCGATGAATGTAGGTTGTGTGGGGAACAGCGAGAGACAATACAGCATCTCCTGTCTGGATGTAAAAAGCTTGCAGGATCAGAAAACTTGAAACGACACAACAATGCACTCGAAATTTTGGCAGTCAAATGGGCAATGGAGAAGAGATTATTTCCAGAAGGAACGAAGTGGTACACCTAGAGATGGGAAAAAGGTAAAGTGTTAGAGAATTAAGGCAAGAAGCTGTATTGGGATTGGGAACACCGAATGAGAACGAACTGCAACGCAAGGAGACCAGATTTTACCTTAGAAGACGGAGAAAAGAAAACAATTTTGCTGGTCGATATGGCATGTCCAAACAAAATGAACCGACGTCTTAAATGAGAAGAAAAGATTAATAAATACGAACAATTACGTTTTGAGATACGTGAAAGACGGGAAGATTATAACGTAAAAATGATTCCAATAGTTGTTGGATGTCTCGGTGGAGAAATGAAAGAAATGAAAATGGACATTCAAAAAATCTTTGAGTTTGATAATGAGAAAGAACTTCAAGCATTATTAAGAGAAATCCAAAAGACAGTACTTTGGGAAAGTGAATCAGTCATTAGAAAAGTGTTATCGCGACTATTAGCTTAAGGTGTCTTATGTGAAGCTAACAAAAATTGGTAGCTCAAGCCATCCAGGGCTGCTTAGGGTAGTAAGATGGTCGGATTGTTACTCATAAGCTACCGTGAGCAGGATTGGATGATAATGGCTGACTTTATTATTTTCATTAGTATCTTATAATTTGATATATAGGATGGAAATTGTATTCTTAGTTAATCCTAGAATAATAATAATAATAATAATAATAATAATAATAATAATAATAATTGTAATAAATGCTGTTAGCCCATGATCATTTGTTATGATTCGCCTATCAGCATAAAAATCCGGTGATAACAACAGGCAGACACACATTGTAAAAATAGGATGATGATAATAATAATAATAATAATAATAATAATAATAATAATAATAATAACAATAATAATAATAAAGTTAAGTTAAAATTATATTTCAATATTTCTGATAAAAAAGTACATGAGTGAGTTTCTTGCTCACGCATTCATCAAATGTACACAAAAAGTAAAAAAACAATAAAACTATAAATTCATTGGTGAGATATAATAATAATAACAATAATAATAATAATAATAATAATAATAATAAATATGTCCTGGATATTGACATTAAACTGCATCCGGTTGTGGAGTTTCGACGTGGGCGAATGAGGTTACCCTTTGCCACAACTACCTCCAGGTCACCCTTGGGCAAGGTGTAGCACCTGTTAGCCTACCCCGAGACTTTAAAGTACTGGGTTGACATCCTGCGGGGTTAAATCTGTCTCATATGAGAAGGAAAGCTCAAAACAATAAACCTGACTAAGACGGAGTCATTAGCCTTGGTCGGCTATCGTCTTGTGAGAAGGAAAACTCAGAACAATAAACCAACCGCAGTTGTAAATTTCAGGTTGACGCCTGGCGGGATGTACCTGTGTCTCATGGTCAGGTTTGGATCTTAAGCCTTAATCGGTAGCAATCTTAGAGATGGTGTCTCGATAAAAACACTGGTGGTTGTGCAACCTGAAATCCACTAATCCTCTAATGAGTGTTAAAATGCACAATCAGATTTATGAAAATAACGGCGTTAATGGGACCGGAATTGTATGTGAAGACCCCTCGCCCGGCAGGTGTTCCCCGGCACAGCAATGGGGACCCGGTCGTTATTCTGTGACTGCTAGAATGAGTTGGAGTAAAGAGGTGAACAAGGTACTCATGGAATGCTTTTATAGAAGTAATCCGTTTAATGAAAATGGGAAACTTGTTAGAGGTTACAGGCAAAGAATGTTTAGAGTGGAGAGATAGGGGCTTGGTCGAGCTAACGGAACAACGTGTATGTATGTGATCAAGCAAGAGCCATTAGAACAAATGGGTGGCTGTCTGAATTAGAACTAGAAATTATAAAGAGAAAAGTAGAAGAAGAATCCCAAGTGGGTGCCATTGTAATGGAGGAAGCTAACATAGATAGAAGGACGACTAATGAAGTTGAGGAGAATAGCTGTGAACAAGGGAGTATGACAGTGGACATAGAAGATGCATATGATATGACAATGACTGATGGCAATCTGAATGAAGGGCTAAAGGAAATTATTGATGAATTGAAGAAAGTCATTGTGGAAAAGCGAACAAGCGATGGCATTCTTTTTAAAAAGGCTGATAGGGAAACCATAAGACTTAGACTGAGATAAGATTGAGAGAGTGAATTCAGCAATCTGATTTGTAAGAACTAAAAACATCACGGAAACGAATAATCTGATTAATGCTGCAAGTGTGTGGGTTGCTGTACAGATGAAATTGAAGAAATTTCAATCTGAGCAAAATAAGGAACCAAAGTGGAAGCGTAGAATCGAAGGAGACACTAAAAGTCCAAAGCATGATATTAACTTGCTTGATAGACAATCGAAAGATGAGCTAGGACTAAAGAAGAAACGAAACCTTAAGGATCTTAAAGAAAAGTATAGCGTAAACAGGAAAGGAACAAAGACCATTATTGAAGAACTCAAACAAAGGCTTCTAGCAAAAAGTGCTAAGATCAAAAGATACAAGCAAAGAATAACAAAATTTAGACAGAATAGGATGTTTAATGTTGATCAGAAAAAGATATACACAGAGTTGAATGGAGGTGGTTCCAGGTCAACAGATGTACCAGATTGTGAGGAAAGCAGAAAGTTTTGGGGTGATATTTGGAGTGTTAAAAAGCAACACAACAAGGAAGCCTATTGGCTAAATGATTTAAAGCAAGATATGAATGAAGATCAACAACTGCAAGACGAATTGACTTTTACTGTAAACAAAGTCAAAAAGCAGTTAAGAAAATGCCAAATTGGAAAGCTCCGGGGACAGATAATGTCCAGGGATTCTGGATTAAAAGTCTTACCAACCTCCATGAAAGAATAGCTGAGCAATTGAATGAGATTGTTATGGGAGTTTGTAATTTGTCTGCGTGGATGACTTATGGCCGTACGGTTTTCTGTCAGAAAGATCCAGCAAAAGGTAATGCAGTGGACAATTATCGCCCATAACTTGTCTACTGCTAATGTGGAAATTATTGACTGGCGTGATAGCTGAAGAAATGTATAAGTACCTTGAGGAGGAAGATCTGTTGCCGGAAAAACAAAAAGGTTGTAGACGTAGGAGTAGAGGAACGAAAGACCAATTGTTGATAGACAAAACGATCTTAAATGATGGCAGGAAAAGACACACAAATTTGGCTATGGCGTGGATGGATTATAAGAAAGCTTATGATTTTGTCCTCCATAGCTGGATTATCGAGTGCATGGAAATGTTTGGTATTAAAGAGAATGTGAGGAAGTTTTTAGAGAAACGCATTAGCCAGTGGAAACTATCATTAACGTCGAATGGAGAAAATCCTGGGGATGTAACAGTCAACAGAGGTATCTTTCAAGTGGACAGCTTATCGCCATTACTCTTTGGGTCAAGTATGATCCCAATGTCGTGGGTTCTAAGGAAAGTGAAGGCAGGTTATGACTGGGGAAAGAAAGAATTTAGTATAAATCACTTGCTCTTCATGGATGACCTTAAATTGTAGGGTAAGAGTGAAGAACAGATTAATTCACTTGTGCAGACTGTCCATGCATTCACCACAGATTTTGGGATGGAATTTGGAATTCGAAAGTGTGGTGTGCTAGTATTGAAGAGGGGAAAAATAGTTAAGTGTGATGGAATAGAACTCCTAACGGATATACCTACCTCGGAGTGGTAGAACTTGATAAAATCAAAGAAAAAGAGATGAAGGGGAAAACAATAAAGGAGTACAAAAGGAGGCTTAGATTGATTCTGAAATCAAAGCTTCATGGGCGAAACAAAATTACAACAATCAACACATGGGCAGTAGCGATTTTTAGATATGGTGCTGGTATAATAGATTGGAAACAAAGTGAATTGAAAAGGATAGACACAAAAACTAGGAAAACGATGCCAACCTACGGAGCATTACACCCTAAGAGTGACGTTGACAGGTTGCATATGAAGAGAAGAGAAGGTGGAATAGGGCTGAGTAAGATGGAGCTTGTAGTCAGAGGGGAAGAAAATAGTTTGGGTTATTACGTTTTGAAATCAGACGGAAATCTCATGAAAGGTGTGAGTTGGTCCGGAACGATTGTTACTGAAGGCACAAATACCACCAAAGAATTCAAAAAGCAAAACTGTGAAGAGCTTAAGCAAAAATGGATGGAAAAGGAGATGTATGGACAATTCATTAGAGATTGTACTAAAAATGTTAACAAAGGGAAAATGTAGTATTGGTTATCCAAAAGTGACTTTAAAAGTGAAACGGAGGCTCTTGTATGTGCCGTCCAAGAGCAGGCTATTAGAACAAAGTATATCAATTGATAAAAATAATAACAATTCTACTTGTAGAGTGTGTGGGAAGAGAGAAGAGACAGTACAACACATTGTTACTGGATGTGATAAGCTTGCACAAAAAGATTACAAGAGAAGACAAGACAATGTTGCCAAGAAAGTCAATTTGGATCTTTGCAACAAAAATGGACTAGGGCATCACGAAAAGTGGCATAAACATACCCCTGAAGAGTCTGTCAAAAATGATGATGTCAAACTTTTTTGGGATATCAATATACAGTGTGACAATGTAATAGAGGCTCGGAGGCCAGACATTGTCTTAATTGATAAGAAAAAGAGAAGTTGAATCATGGTGGATATTGCAGTGCATGCGGATGGAAGGGCAGAGGAAAGGGAAAAAGAAAAGGTTGAAAAATATCAGGACTTGAAGAGAGAAATAGCAATGCTTTAGAAATGAAGAAAGTTCAAGTAGTGCCAGTAGTAATAGGAGCGCTTAGAAGTGTAACTAAAGGATTCGAGAACTGGTTTGAGAAGATTGCTATTCCATGTAATATTGTAGATGATGAAAAAAACTGCCTTACTGGGAACAGCCAAAATCTTAAGTAAAATATTGAAGATGGGATGAAGGAGAAGGCCCCTTGTTAGCCCTTGGTCATTTGTTATGACCCATCTAGTAAGAGTATCACGGTAATAAGATCAGCCAGAGAATAAGGTTAAAGAAGAAAATAATAATAATAATAATAATAATAATAATATTATTATTATTATTGTTATGTTACTCGGAAAAAAATGAACAGCTTGTAGAAAATGCAAAATGAAGATAATAATAATAATAGTAATAGTAATAACAATAATAATGATAGTAATGATAATAATAATAATAATAATAATATTATTATTATTATTATTATTTTCTTCTTTAACCTTATTTATAATAATAATAATAATAATAATAATAATAATAATAATAATAATAATAATAGGTCAGTGAACAGAATTTATGCCATCAGGCTAGATCCATAGAACAAAATGAGCTACTCTCTGAGGTGGAGATTAAAATGATTAAAAGTGTCTTAGAAAAGGAGACAGAAACTGACTTAATTGTTAACATTGAAGATGTAGATCAGGATAATGATGTAACCTGAGGTTGATGTAGAAAAAAGTTAGCAAACGTTACTAAAAGTGTTAATGAAGTGATAGCTGATGTTAAGAAAAACACCATAACTGAAACGAATGACCTGATCTTTGCAACGTCGATTTATATTGCTGGAAAGCTTTGTTTAAGAACCCCAACAAATGAAAGGAGAATACCAAAAGAACCCTGGTGGAAGCGAAGGATTAAAAAGTCAATCGATGAGATTCGAAAGCATATTAATCTATTAAAAAGGAAGAACGGTGAGAATGTTCGACGGAATAAGTACTCTGCACTAGAGAAATATAGGATTAAAGCAAAAGGAATTAATCTGGTTATTGAAGAACGAAATCAGAGATTAATTGCAAAATCTCACAAACTTAAAAGGTATGATGAGAGAATCCATCAATTCAGACTTAATAGAACGTTCAGTCAAAATCAAAAGGAAGTTTATCAAGAGTTAAAT
>RDPX01000278.1:1088806-1102633 GCA_003991215.1 Morbakka virulenta
TGTTATGGATTTTTCGGCTAAGATCTTGATGGTAAACACTTGTTCGGTTGTTAACCTTCCACTCTGATAAGCAGCTTGACTACGAGGGATGAACACTTTCATTCTTTCCCAACAACGTTTAGTAGAATAGTAAGAATTTCCTGAGGGTCGACAGTAGTTTTATGGGCCTCACTTTTATTTTCTATCTTTTCTTGGATGGTTTCGCTAAGGGGTTGAGGATACATTGAGTTTATTTTTCGCATCGATGATGTTGAGATCGTGAGACAGGGTTTAGAATATGCCTTTCACATAGATTTGAGATGGAACTGTCCAAAAAACAAAGATCAGGAATATAGTCTCTATTCCAGTGAGAGGTATTAAAGGATTTCCAGAGTTTGTCATCATGAATAAGGGACATGTTGGCTGCATTCATCCACTGTTCCACAATTCTACCCATAATGTACTGTGAGGGTTGAAATCTCTGATCACTGTCCAGTGCGATCTCCTGTATACTTCAGGGATGTTATAGCTGGAGAATGAAATGCTTGGTGGTTTGTAAGTAAAAGTTATCAGCATATTTTTGATGTATACGGATATGTACTCGATGTTCTCAAGAGAAGTAGTTGTTTGGATCTTTTCTATCTTCAAATCTGGTTTGCAGAAGACTGCAGAGCCATACTTCTCGTGGCGAATTTCGGCTATTAGTTTTAAGCCTTCGATAATTGGCCACCTGCTTGTCTTCTTGAGATGGGTATTCTGGAGACAAATGATGTCATATTTCTTGGCGGCTAGGTAGAGTGTCTTTGCCTTACCTCCTAAATATCTTTCAATGTTAAAGGATATCAAAGCCAGAGCCAGTCCTGATAAGAACCCATGTGATTGACCCTAGTAATCCGTCATCAGTTAAGTAAGTGAGGATTGGCGTCTAGTCACAGGTGGTTGCAGAGATTGGCCTGCTGATATTCTTTCAGCAGTTTCCAGGATGCGTCGTGTGGAGACTCCCTGCATGCATTCCAGGAAAATCAATAACCTTCATGAAATAAAACTTAATAGCCAACCAAAAGCCTTATATTTTTGAAGGAGTGACTGAAATTCTTACTTGAATGATATATGGAAGGACTTCCTTTTGCCAAAAGGACTCCCCAAAGGAAAAAGCTGTTGACATGTTTCATTCTATTAAATACCTCGCCTTAATGTGGACGTCTTTGACAAGAATTAAATCGAAGATATGCACACCGTACATAAATAACGAAAGTATGTTTCCTGAAAAAGAGAAATGGTATAACAGGGATAGTCATGGCACCCAAGATCAGTTGTTGATTGACAGAAGTGCCTTAAAAGATTGAAAGAAGAGGTATACCTATCTAGCACTTGCGTGGACCGATTACCACAATCCTCAAGACTTTATCTCTCATCACTGGTTAAACGAATATCTGGAAATGTTTGGCAAAGCTACGAACGCTCACCAATTTCTAGAAAAAAGCATGAAAAAATGGAAAATTTTAATCACTTCTAATGGAGAGGAAGTATATTATTTAGATGTAAATAGAGGAATCTTTCAAGGAAATGGCCTTTCTTCCTTGTTCTTTAGTATAAGAATGATACCTCTTTCTCCTCTGCTTAGGAAGGCTACCTTGTATTATGGGTAGGTGGGGAGTGGAGTGGGGAATGAAAGAACTCAACTTGAATCACCTCTTCTTTGTAAATAACCGTAAACTCTTGAGAAAAGTCAAGACCAAATTGAATCTTTTGTCAACACGATTTATATTTCAGCCAACATATTGGAATGACGTTTGTTTTCAAAATTGTGGAGTTATGATTCCCAAACGTAGAAAAAATAAAAATAAAAATAAAAATAAAAATAAAAATAAAAATAAAAATAAAAATAAAAATAAAAATAAAAATAAAAATAAAAATATAAATATAAATATAAATAAAAATAAAAATAAAAATAAAAATAAAAATAAAAATAAAAATAAAGATAAAAATAAAAATAAAAATAAAAATAAAAATAAAAATACTTCAGCTTCCTTTGATCTTTGAAATAGATGCAAGTTATTTTTTTGTGTGTGTTCATGTCATACTTTAACTCTGCGTTAATACAGTATTTGTAAGAATGAAATACGAGAAATCAGAGCAGGCAGATCAAATTTTTTTGAAAAGTAATTATGGGTTGACAGAGAGAATGCAGAGACTGGACTTTCATTTTTTGGCAAGTTTGGAAAATTTCAGTTTTGTTAGCTGATTATGCTTTTTGTTAGGTTATTTGATTTCTTTTGTTTATTTTCCCCATGTCCATGAAGAAAGACATAGCTTGTTTTTAACCCACAGGCCCATACACTTGATTGGATCATGCCTTGCATGGTTCTTAGCCTTAACCCTAAAAATCCCTCGAACCTCTCTGGTACACACGGAAGTATTTCATTTCGTAAGGTGACAGACATTTGCAACAGTATTTTGTGTGTAATCTTGAAACCGTTCACTCCAGCAATCAATTTTTATGATGTTAAATCCATTTTAGATTCTAGAGATATGAAACTTAGTGGAAGAAAACTTAGGGGAAGTGAAAGTGTATTGGTAGTTTCAGAATAAAGTTATAAATAGCAGTGCTATATTTCATACTTTGGATGTACCAAATGTCAGAAAATTTCGAAAGTCAAACTCAAATTTTTTTTGATCCCATAGGAACAATTTAAATTTTATTAAATCAGGCTTTTAACGTTGTAAATTGCTGATTTTTCTGTACACCCGAATTCCGTATAGGGACGAAGAAAACTTTGGTCAAGGTAAAATATTTTTAGTTTTCTAACAAAAGTTTTGGATTAATAATTGACCTTTCGTGGTGAAAAGTAAGAAAATTTTAACACATGAGTCTTTATTGATGAAGCCAATGGACCAAAAAAAGCTGTCCTTTCTTTCGCAAGATCAGTGTCTTCATCTCACTACAATACAAAATCATTATTTCTCTTGTTGTTTGTATTGTTATTTGCAAAATGTTATTAGTTACGATGTTCCAATTTTCATTTGGATAATCACAATGAGTAAATTTCGTATTACTAAATCGACAAACCGTGTCACTTATCTTGGAAGAATACTTTTTAGTTCTTAATAAGAACAAATGCTTTAAGTAATTATATTATTTAGAATATCTTGTTTGACCAGATAACCCCTTTTTGTAAGATATTGTTAATTTTCTATGATTTTTAATTAACATGTCGCTGTTCTATTCTCTTTTCTCGTAATTAACTGATAGCCATATGGCAACGTCGTCACAGCAACTGATAGCCATAGTGACAATGTTGTCATAGCAAGAAACAATAACGTTGCAACAGAGCTTTTTTGTGATACTATCTATTTCCTATTTTTTTAATTTTTTTTTAGTTTTAACGTCATTTTCCCCCAGCAAATGGCGCTCAGACGGTGCCCTTCAGAGGGACTTTGATTTGGTAATGAGGGATTTCTTGGCCGGATGCTTTACCTGACGCCATCCAATGGCTTTTTTTCTTTGCAAAGTTCCAAATTCTCCTCGACAGCTTTGGGGAATCGAACCCGGAGCTCCTGGTTACTATGCAGTTGCACTAACCATTAAGCCACGGCTCCTCGTGATGCTATCAACTTTCATGATCTTCAAAGCACTTCAAGGCTTCTTTCCAGTTATTGAACCTTAAGCAGTGTTTATTTTTCAGTTCTCAAATTTCGGATATTTGGAAGAAAAACAAATTGTCATTCTGTTACATACAATGTAACACAACATAAACAATTGAAACTACTACTACCTTCCTTGCAATACAAATTCTGAATTGTAAAATAAGATTTCAGACGGATGGAACGGCATAAACAGTGCGTAGAAAATGACATTGTTGCTACGGAGGTCCTTTCAAGGGGCATCCGAAGACAATAGGAAGAAAAAAAACCAAAAGAGAACACTGCAGTAACATCGGAATGACATTGAAAGTGATAAGAGATTTTTGTTTGTACATCAGTAAAACATAAACATAAACGAGATTTTGAAATAAAATGGGTGGAAGTACTCTGCCAACTTTCTCCTTTTTCGTATCACTTACAAGAAAATCTACAAAATATTTCCGAGAAACTTAATTGTGGCATGGTAGTTCAGAAGCTCATTGGGCAAGGTTTTTCTATCCAAAAAATGCAGAAAAAGTAAATAGAGAGGTTTAATAAAAAAAATAAATCAAAGATATCCATTTGTCAAAAGATAAATTGTAACATAAATCTCACTTTCTTATTCGTAAGGTCCTACGTTCGAACCTGACTTTTAACGCCACCAGACGCTATATTATAAACAGAATACCCTAGAATTTCATAATTTGAATAATATTTAAACTTTACATAGTTCTTCTTCTTCTTCTTCTTTCTCTTCTTCCTTCTTCTAGCTCTATCCCACTTTTAACGTAGGACCTTCACATACCATCTACAAAATAACTATTTCTGTAAATTAAATTTTCATCACAATCCAAAATTTACCCTATTTCGTCAACGCCTATTTTCCCTTTTTTAGAATTGTCCTCTTTTCATGCACAGGCTTGTAAATTGGCAGTCCAGAATCGTTTTCCTTCCGAACTGTCAGAACGGATAGGTCTTCCCGGATTGTCATGACGTCATTTGATGTCAGCGGAAATTTTGGTTCATCCAAATCTGGAGAAGCATTTTCCATTGGATCTTCATCAGCAAACACAGCCTGCTCAATTAATTCGGTAGAGTCAGCCTGCACGTCACCATCAGCATATGATTCTGACGCCATCCCATGAAAAAACGGGTGTCATCGACCGTAGTAGACGGAATAGTTGCTCACATTCTTGAGAGCCAGCCAGCCAAATCCTCAGACAATCACTTGGTAACTTTCCCATAATTACATTAAAAGCAATGCCAGTTAGTGAGTGGCTATTGAATTCAACACACAAGTATGCATTGCCAGTGACAAAATGCTCTGTTTCTTCGTAACCGTTGGTCTTCAGCCACTTCTTCCAAANCCTTTCAAGGGGCATCCGAAGACAATAGGAAGAAAAAAAACCAAAAGAGAACACTGCAGTAACATCGGAAGGACATTGAAAGTGATAAGAGATTTTTGTTTGTACATCAGTAAAACATAAACATAAACGAGATTTTGAAATAAAATGGGTGGAAGTACTCTGCCAACTTTCTCCTTTTTCGTATCACTTACAAGAAAATCTACAAAATATTTCCGAGAAACTTAATTGTGGCATGGTAGTTCAGAAGCTCATTGGGCAAGGTTTTTCTATCCAAAAAATGCAGAAAAAGTAAATAGAGAGGTTTAATAAAAAAAATAAATCAAAGATATCCATTTGTCAAAAGATAAGTTGTAACATAAATCTCACTTTCTTATTCGTAAGGTCCTACGGTCGAACCTGACTTTTAACGCCACCAGACGCTATATTATAAACAGAATACGCTAGAATTTCATAATTTGAATAATATTTAAACTTTACATAGTTCTTCTTCTTCTTCTTCTTCTTCTTTCTCTTCTTCCTTCTTCTAGCTCTATCCCACTTTTAACGTAGGACCTTCACATACCATCTACAAAATAACTTTATTTCTGTAAATTAAATTTTCATCACAATCCAAAATTTACCCTATTTCGTCAACGCCTATTTTCCCTTTGCTTGCTCTATTAAAACAACACCTGTCTTTCTAATTAGATTTTGTAAAACAAGTGTTATTAATTAATACGTGTTCTGTTAATGATGCTGAAACAAAATATTATACAAACTATTATGTTTTATACTGAACTAGATATTATATTGAAATAGTCTCACTTGCACACACCATATTTTATTTCTCTTGCTCATTAATAGGTTTTGTACAGTACTTTAGTAGAGATATTTTTGTTGATACTGCATAAGAGGTGCAAGAGGTGCAAGAGATGCAGACGGGGGTTGTCAATACTGCATAAGAGGTGCAAGAGGAGCAGACGGGCGTTCTTAATACTGCATGAGAGTTGCAAGAGGTGCAAAAGGTGCAAGAGATGAGGACGGAGGTTGTTAATACTGCATAAGAGGTGCAAGAGGAGCAGACGGGGATTGTCAATACTGCATGAGAGGTGCAAGAGGTGCAAAAGTTGCAAAAGGTGCAAGAGATGAGGACGGAGGTTGTTAATACTGCATAAGAGGTGCAAGAGGAGCAGGCGGGCGTTGTTAATACTGCATGAGAGGTGCAAGAGGTGCAAAAGGTGCAAGAGATGAGAACGGAGGTTGTTAATATTGCATAAGAGGTGCAAGAGGTGTAGACGGGGGTTGTTAATATTGCATAGAAATTTTAAAATATACTTTTTGAAGAATAGTATGCAAAGCTGGAAAACAGAACTAAATTCATGTGGGCATTTTATCACCAATTTGACCAAATTACCGTTTGCCAAGTTTCATTAGCATCTATGACCAGTTGTTCGTTTTACTACACTACCCTACCCTATTGTCAGGCTCACTTTGTTCGAAAAATTGTTGAATATTGTTGAACGTTTGAGGCAGGAAAATAAGCGTTGTTCTTCCCTGTGCAAAGTACAAAAGATTCCTTTTGGTCTATAAAGACCGTAACATGGATGACTACGTTTATCAAAGTCTCTCTAACGATACATGAGTTAGGCCTGCCCCTGTGTTAAAGAAAAAAAGGAAATCAATAGATTGACTATTCCCTCATAATGTTTATTGGCTAATCTATCGAAGCAACTGTTGTGGTGACTAATACGATTATAATTGAGGGATACTGAATAACAATAATAACTTATGGCTATTGGCTATCCAAGTAACAGAGAATTCATAAAGAGTTGCGGCAATGCTGTTCAATGTATTCTTCTACAAACTCTTTAATTTGAAATAATAAATGCTATGAAACGTAGGTTAAGCGTTGTCGCTATCGTGTGCCTAGGTTATTGCTGGGAATATAGTCAGTTGAAACATTTAACAGTTGACATTTTACTATTAGAATTATACCTCCGGACAAGAGAGAGAGAGAGACAGAGACACAGAGAGAGAGAGACAGAGACAGAGAGAGAGAGAGAGAGAGAGAGAAGAAGAGAGAGAGAGAGAGAGAGAGAGAGAGAGGAGGAGAGAGACAGAGAGAGAGACACACAGAGAGAGACACAGAGAGAGACACACACAGAGAGAGAGAGACAGAGAGAGACAGGGAGAGACACAGAGAGACACACAGAGAGAGGCCTGTTTGATTAGTACAACAAAAGATGCTAGTACCAGCTTGGGATGGTCTTTATGATTACTGATAAAATATTGAATCGCTACAGCACCTACTCCGAGGGGTGAATCACTTTAAAAAAAGTGTTTGAGAATGAAGAATTATAAGGGCTGTTGAGAATTATTGGTAGTTATTAAGAATTATTGGAAATTATGAGAATTTATTGGGAGTTATAAAGAATTATTGGGAATTATAGAGTTTGTGAGAGTTATTAAGAATTATTAAGACTTATTGGAAATTATTAGGAATTATTAAGAATTATTGAGGATTATTGGGAATTATTGAGAATTATTATTATTATTATAATTATAATTATTATTGTTATATATATATATATTGAGAATGATTATGAGTTGTTTGCTATTATATTGTGAATACTTAGGAATATGTGAGTCTTTGACAATGATTGGTTATTATTGATAGTTCTCTAAAACGATCACTGATACAATTATCAAAATAGGGATATCATCTTTTGAATTTGAGATCTGAAATTCTTGAGAGCACAAGCCAATTAAAGAGTAAGAGTACCCAGATATTTTGATGTGATCTAGTTCTGCTTTTGAAAACTTATCTATTTGTGGGGAAAGTGGTGGAATATATGGTATATATATGATATATATATTGTGATGTCAGTAAAATCACAAGACAGCGGCATTTTGCACATGAAGATGCTGGGAAACACGTAGATGGGAATCACATGCTTCGTGAGCTGTTCCTGACTTCTAAACAATATTATTCTTTTACTTTCGTTTGCAGAATTGTCAACACAAAACAGTTGGTAGGCCATCAATGCTCATCAATTAAGGGTTATCTTAAGCCCAAAAGCCACAGAGGTTATGAATCCGAATTTTCCAGGGTCTATTTCTCACCGGTACTAAATCAATTTGTGTAGCAATTATTTTCAAGTTATTACCGAGCTTCAGTAAAAAGTAATGGATGGATCAGGAGTTATCTTTCAAGTTGCGCTTTTTACCATTTTGGGCCTATTTTTAGCCCCAAAAGCCCGAAGTGTAGAGGGCCAGATTTTTGACAGGGTCAATCGACAGGCGTGCTCCAAGTTATTACCAAGTTTTACAAAAGAATTAATGGGTAAAGAAAACATTATTTGTCAGAAAGTGTGAATTTGACCATTTTGGAGGTATTTGGCCCCAATGATCTCAAACCAGATTTTCCTGGAGTTCCGCAACACTTCATGAATATGCGGAGAAATTATTTCCAAGTTCTTACCAAGCTTAAGAAATATCTACTAGATGGGTCAAAAGTTGTTTTCCAAATAGCGGAAATTTGACCATTTTGCCCCACAAATGACCCCTTTGACCATCTAGGCGCCAACGAGAATTTTTATCAAAAATCCGGCAATGTTACTTTTCGTCCCTTATATAGTTGTAACTGCCTGTAAAATATCAAAAAATATAATGCGTGGTTCTTTAGAATAGTATAAATAGATATACGAACGATCGAGGACGACTTCTAAGGCGCCAAATCCTCCTAAAGTCGGGGAAAAGTGGAACAGCAAGAGAAAATAAAAACCTTGCCCCTGCTTTTAGTTTTGGAGTTACAGTCCATGAGATAAGGACACTCTCTATCCTTTATAAAACGTTCACTGAAGCCCTAACATCACTGTTGGTACAAGTAATTCATGAAGATATGAACTTATGAAATGTTAAGAGATAATGAAGATGGCACGCGTTAGGAAATTTGAGAATCGTCAGAAGGTCTCTTATGAAAAAACGAGTGCAATTTTTTACTGCCCCGTTTTTCCTATTGATAAATGAACAGAAATACACAACTTTGATCACCTCAACGATTTCATATAATTGTGATTAAATAAAAAAGTTTTTCTGATTTTGAATTATTTTTAAAGACAACCACGATACGTGCTGCAAAACCAAATGAATAAAACGGGATCTGAAAGAAAGTGAATATGTCACAAGAAAAACACACACATGTGAAATGCATAAGTTATAACTTTCAATGGAGGAAATCAGATATCGTGCATAAGGAATCCCTCCATTCTGGGATACGTTTTTCCACTTCATAAACAGGAATTGAAAATGGCGTAGCAATTATATCCGTAGGAGACAGATGTTTCATTTATTGTTGCAAAAAAGTAATCCATGGACAAGTAGCCAGTGGCCTTAAAAATCAAATCAAGCGCCTGGAAATCAATAACGTCTTCTTTTATCTCTTCCAGTCTAGCAAAATAATTGGCAAAAACGCCAATATCTGAGAATGTTTTGTCACCAGATGCTTTCTTCCTTTCATATTTTGACATATCCACATATGTAGCTGAATATTCCCTTTGTTTTTTAGTACCTTCCATGTAGGAAAACTGAACCACACGGCCAACTAAAACTTTTTCNTTCTGAATTGTAAAATAAGATTTCAGACGGATGGAACGGCATAAACAGTGCGTAGAAAATGACATTGTTGCTACGGAGGTCCTTTCAAGGGGCATCCGAAGACAATAGGAAGAAAAAAAACCAAAAGAGAACACTGCAGTAACATCGGAATGACATTGAAAGTGATAAGAGATTTTTGTTTGTACATCAGTAAAACATAAACATAAACGAGATTTTGAAATAAAATGGGTGGAAGTACTCTGCCAACTTTCTCCTTTTTCGTATCACTTACAAGAAAATCTACAAAATATTTCCGAGAAACTTAATTGTGGCATGGTAGTTCAGAAGCTCATTGGGCAAGGTTTTTCTATCCAAAAAATGCAGAAAAAGTAAATAGAGAGGTTTAATAAAAAAAATAAATCAAAGATATCCATTTGTCAAAAGATAAATTGTAACATAAATCTCACTTTCTTATTCGTAAGGTCCTACGTTCGAACCTGACTTTTAACGCCACCAGACGCTATATTATAAACAGAATACCCTAGAATTTCATAATTTGAATAATATTTAAACTTTACATAGTTCTTCTTCTTCTTCTTCTTTCTCTTCTTCCTTCTTCTAGCTCTATCCCACTTTTAACGTAGGACCTTCACATACCATCTACAAAATAACTATTTCTGTAAATTAAATTTTCATCACAATCCAAAATTTACCCTATTTCGTCAACGCCTATTTTCCCTTTTTTAGAATTGTCCTCTTTTCATGCACAGGCTTGTAAATTGGCAGTCCAGAATCGTTTTCCTTCCGAACTGTCAGAACGGATAGGTCTTCCCGGATTGTCATGACGTCATTTGATGTCAGCGGAAATTTTGGTTCATCCAAATCTGGAGAAGCATTTTCCATTGGATCTTCATCAGCAAACACAGCCTGCTCAATTAATTCGGTAGAGTCAGCCTGCACGTCACCATCAGCATATGATTCTGACGCCATCCCATGAAAAAACGGGTGTCATCGACCGTAGTAGACGGAATAGTTGCTCACATTCTTGAGAGCCAGCCAGCCAAATCCTCAGACAATCACTTGGTAACTTTCCCATAATTACATTAAAAGCAATGCCAGTTAGTGAGTGGCTATTGAATTCAACACACAAGTATGCATTGCCAGTGACAAAATGCTCTGTTTCTTCGTAACCGTTGGTCTTCAGCCACTTCTTCCAAAGTCGAGGAAAAAAAGTTACTTCCCAAAGCAAGGAGATACGTTTAAGAGGGGTGATGGTTTTGTCAAATTTAGCATCTCGAATACACCTTATCAAATGCAAGTATACCATTGTTCCTTTTACTCTCATTTTTGGATTCACTTCCACAAGACACTCATGAAGATCATTGCTAACAAGGGTGGCAATGCTGCTATAGTTTTGCTTGTCTTTGTTGTTGATTGCTTTTTGAATAAGTCCATGCCGTTCTTTAGGTAAATTGTCATGAACATATTGAGGTGGGCAACTCCGCCATTTTCANGGTTTTGTCAAATTTAGCATCTCGAATACACTTTATCAAATGCAAGTATACCATTGTTCCTTTTACTCTCATTTTTGGATTCACTTCCACAAGACACTCATGAAGATCATTGCTAACAAGGGTGGCAATGCTGCTATAGTTTTGCTTGTCTTTGTTGTTGATTGCTTTTTGAATAAGTCCATGCCGTTCTTTAGGTAAATTGTCATGAACATATTGAGGTGGGCAACTCCGCCATTTTCATCGCTCATAATAATGATGTTTGAAGGGCCTAAGAGTCGGGTTCGAAGTTTTGCTAACTCATGAATATCATCCTGCCAACAAAATTCCCATCTGGAATATCTGGCATAAGGTAGAAAGTCCATGATGGAGGGACATTTGTCGAGGAAGATACTTTGAAAAGTCGCGTTTCTTCTATCATTGCCTTCATAAATGGACCTGCACCATCAGCACCATTATTAACAACAGTGACACCGATACGGGACAGCCCTTCTTTAATGTATTTCCATCGTTGTAATATGACAGTGTGATCATTCTTTCCATCAGTGCCGAGGACGGCTAAAACAAAAGTGGGTGCAGNTCATGAATATCATCCTGCCAACAAAATTCCCATCTGGAATATCTGGCATAAGGTAGAAAGTCCATGATGGAGGGACATTTGTCGAGGAAGATACTTTGAAAAGTCGCGTTTCTTCTATCATTGCCTTCATAAATGGACCTGCACCATCAGCACCATTATTAACAACAGTGACACCGATACGGGACAGCCCTTCTTTAATGTATTTCCATCGTTGTAATATGACAGTGTGATCATTCTTTCCATCAGTGCCGAGGACGGCTAAAACAAAAGTGGGTGCAGCATTGGATAATGGCTTAACAATAATAACGTGTGCATACTTTACTATCGTGCAGCAACTACACCCATTGGTGATACCTTCAAATGTGTCAAAAATGTAGCTATCACAAACTGGCAAACCATCTTTTAAGGGCAAAACAAATCCAACGAACCTGTCTGTCAGAGAGTCGTGTTCCACTCAACCTATGATACGCGTGTCATCAATTTGAACATGTACAAAAAGT
This sequence comes from Morbakka virulenta, assembly GCA_003991215.1. Taxonomy (NCBI): domain Eukaryota; kingdom Metazoa; phylum Cnidaria; class Cubozoa; order Carybdeida; family Carukiidae; genus Morbakka; species Morbakka virulenta. The sequence continues at coordinate 1,100,943 of RDPX01000278.1, forward strand.
GGAGCTTCCCACTTTTTCAGATGCTAAAGGACTTCATCAAAATAGAAAGTTCCTTCCACAGACCGTTGTGTGCCAGAAAGTACACGTCGCACTGTTGTGTATGATGGTAAACCACCACCCAAGTTGGCTTGCAAAAGTTCATACCCACTTTTTCTAATTAGAATGAGTAACGAGATCCCAAATTGTTTCACCAAAAGATCATGGCGTCGTCCAGACTTGGCGGAAGTAGTGTTCTTCTGTGCATTCTCATAGATCCGTTGTAAGAGTGGAGCGACTTCAGATTCATTTGGTCGTCCACAGGTACAGTTCAGAATTTTTCGGATTTCAACATTTTTTCCCACCGCATTACAAATATAGTCAAAATCAAAATAGTCAGTTATAGCTCTCTGTCCAGGTTTAATTGAGTCCAGCATAAACCCCCGTTGAAGTATTTGATGTCTTGAAGAGCAACGGGCGCTTAGACGTTTTTTGGCGCTGACGAGATGTTTGGAAGTGAAGAACTGGATTCAGAATCCGTTGAAAGAGTCAAAAAAGGTGTGCATCGGGTTTGGACTTCTTTTTTTAGCTGCAAAATCAACATCAAGCGTTGAGTGATCTGAGTAACTCCCATCATCTTCCAGCTGAAGTATTTCCTTGTGTGACCGTTTGGATGGCACACCAGACTTACTAGAGTTGACAAACAGAGCAGGAATTGAGGTCTGTGATGGCTCTCTTGTTGGTTCAATTGCTAGGGTNAGTCAAAAAAGGTGTGCATCGGGTTTGGACTTCGTTTTTTAGCTGCAAAATCAACATCAAGCGTTGAGTGATCTGAGTAACTCCCATCATCTTCCAGCTGAAGTATTTCCTTGTGTGACCGTTTGGATGGCACACCAGACTTACTAGAGTTGACAAACAGAGCAGGAATTGAGGTCTGTGATGGCTCTCTTGTTGGTTCAATTGCTAGGGTATTGCAGTTGTTACTTAACCAGCAAGAACTTGTTAAATGGCGATGGATGTAGCCCATGTTGCAAACTGTACCATTTGATCGTAAGACAAACATTTGGCTGCAGCCACGTTATTTGCATTTCGCTGAGAACACACCATTATTTGGAGTGCTCTTAATATCTAAGTGATTCACTGCGACATCTATATCCATGTCTATGTTCAGTTTTAGGATATGAATCTGAAGCCACTTGCGAAATCTTTCACGCAATATGTCAACCGTGACTGTCGATGCACCGTCCACTTTTGAGGCAACATCTCGATTTAATGATTTTTGCATAGAAGTTTTTGGTTGTTTATGCAATTTGGCAGAATGGATTGTTTGTGTCAGGCTTTCGACAGCACTAATGAAGCGTCTCATGTCAGATTCCAGTCCTGGCAACATTTTCACATCCTTTGGCTTTCGGTTAAAAATCCCAAAGGTCTTTTGTCGATCGGCATCGTCGACCAAATATGAATGTTCTGCAGCAAAACTAAACATTTTCTTCATTTCATCCTGATCCTTTAATTTGACGATAGAAGCCCGGTTACGATATCCCGAAAACTTCATGATTTCAACCAAGTACTGTCCATGCTCTGGGATGATGTTCCACAGATGATCAGGTATAGTTTGATGGTTTTCTCTATCGTGTTGCTGTGCGTCCATGTCATTCCGGTTTCCACTTTCTTTTTCTGTAAGTACTGATACGTGTTTTTTCATATCACATTGT
>RDPX01000279.1:97313-111187 GCA_003991215.1 Morbakka virulenta
GCTTTATATCCCCATATATCATGTTTCACAGCTCTATATGGTCTCTTGTAACCTTTCATTGTCTTATGTAGCCTTGTATAGCTTTTTATCCCCATATATCATCTTTTATAGCTCTATATCGTCTCTTGTAACCTTACATTGTCTTATATATCCTTATTTTGCTTTACAGTGCCTTACACCACCTTCTATCCCTCTACATCTCCTTATATCGCTTTATATTATGAGAGAATTAGATATTTTCTATATCTCTTGTTGCTGTCACTGTAAAATCAGAATTTACTTTCTGATAATGTAATAAGGCATAAGAACTATCTTGATGTTCTTGAGCTACATGTTTTGTATTTAAGATCACCCCAAGCAGTAATTTTGGTAAGAAAGCAAAAAGAAGGAAAGAGGTATTAAAATCAGTAAGTGCAGTAGTGGTGATGACCACAGGCAGGAAGTTGTCATTAATTTTAGTTGTGTAGAGAAATATTGACACAATATACCACCTCGTTATTACTGAGTTGGTATTTTTTTAACTTTTCGTGATGTTAGAAAAATGAATCTTATGTTCTGTTTACTTTTTAAAGATTGACATATCCAATCTTACTTGCATTATATTTTTCAAAATTTGAGATTTGACATTGGAAGTATTAATTATCAATCATTTTATCTATGTCAACTTTTCTTATTAGTTATGATCTGTTACCTATAATTTTATTAATTTTATTTCAAAGGACTTCATTGATAACAGTGTAAGTAGTACACAATTAAGGATTAATATTTAACAATAAAGAAAACAATTTAAATGTCATCTGTTTTCACTCAAACATTTCATTAAAATGCAATGCTATGTTCTCTTAAATAAAGAAGGACAGGCGAATTAAAAGAAAGGAACATTTATGCCAAGAGAAGCAGTTCTGGTGAATTCCATTAACAATAGCAATAATAACAATAGTAATAATAACAACAATACTACTACAACGACTGCTACTAATAACCTACTAGTACTAGTACTACTACTACCACTAATACTGCTACAACCACTAATACTATCACTACTACTACTACTACTACTACAACTACTACCACTATTCCTGCTACCGTTACTACTACTACCACTACTACTACCACTACTACTACCACTATCACTATTACTGCTATTACTACTATTACTATTATTACTATTACTACTACTACCACTATTACTGCTACAACAACTAATAATATCACCAGTACTACTACTACTACCACTATTACTGCTACAACCACTACTACTACCACTATTACTGCTACAACCAATACTACAACAACTACTACTAATACTACTACTATTACTACTATTACTACTACAACAACTACTACTACTACTACTACTACTACTACTATTACTACTACTACTACTACTACTACTATTACTAATACCACTGTTACTGCTACAACCACTGTTACAACCACTACTACTATCACTACTACTACTACCACTATTACTGCTACTACCACTACTACTAGTACCACTATTACTGCTGCAGCCACTACTACTACCACTACCACTATTACTGCTACCACTACTACTACCACCACAATTACTGCTACAACCACCACTTCTACTACAACTACTAATACTACTACTATTACTACTGCTACTGCTGCTACCACTACTACAACTACCAGTACTACAACTGCTGTTACAACAACTACATCATTACTACTACTGCTACCAGCTCCTTGTCGACACGACAGTCTCTAGTGATGATAATACGACGTTGAAAGTCTTCAAAAAGTTGCATAAGTAGAAAGATCTTGAAACCAAGGTAAACAAATGTGGAAGTTAAGAGTAACTCTGGTTCCAGTTTTAATTGGATCTCTTAGTTTGATCCCTAATAGTGCACTAGACTGTTCTTCCCAGGTCCCTAGTGCTCCAACACTTCCTGAGCTTCAGAAAATAACCCTAAGTTCGAATCTAGATGGCCTGCTATAGTAAAAGCTCATGCTTTCTCTGGCAGGTCCTGTATATAAACTGCTTTCTGTACAATCTTATTTTGTACAGTAACTAGGTTAACTATTGATGGAGACAGCAGCTTGTCTGCTCCTTCCGATGGTTCCTGATAAAATGATTTGACAGGGTAATTTAATTCCCAAGGAAACAACAAGTAAGCAGACAACAGCATTCCAACAGATATGATACACGTGAATATTTAGCAAATATAGAACCATAGTTCAAAACAACCGCTAAACAGGGATCCAAAACCTAATAATATTATATCTAGGTCAGTCCATCATGGAGAAAAAACCAATCCCCAGCTAGCCGCCAAGCCAACAGCAGCACAATGACCCGCAGAGACCGGTCGCTCGTCCACAGCAAATAGAGACTGATCACTCACTGTCCTATGTGACGCAAAAGTTCATTGTAATGCATCTACATTCCCCGCCTTAAGCTGATGCAGGGTTGACAGTAGATTAACTACAAAGCTTTATGCAATATTATAAAGTATCTTTAGATAATATTAGTCCTTAATATAAAAATGTATCTAGAGTGCAGTATGAGATAGGCTACTTGTTGCAAGTATGCAATTGCAATGCAATGTAACAATGACAGTTACTTTGTTTATTGGCCTTTCTAAGTATGTTACCGGCTGTGTCCTTGCACCTTTTCTGTTCAAAGTTGCATCACTAACAAGCATTTTGATTTTACGCACCAAATTGTCTTCACTTTGTTTTGCATTTACAACTTTGGCCAATTTCCACTGTCCCCCTAGATATATCATCATCCTTGATCACTACTGTGTCACCATTGCAAACATTTGTTTGTTTTTGCTGCCACTTTTGGCGTATCTATAGGTTTTACAGATAGTCGTTCCTCCAATATTTCAAAAAAACATTGGCAAGTCCTTGAACTTGTCACCATCATTGGCGAGAATATATATATCTTCTTTATCAAATTGACCAGGGGAAGGTACACTTTTGACTTCATCGTCAACAAGTGATTTGGTGTTAGGTCTTGTGCGCATCGTTATCATTGGTTGTAGTCAATGGGCGGCTATTAACTATAGCCATGACTTCATAGTGGAAGGTGAGTAGGGTGGAGATGTCTCAATGCGTGCGCTGTGCTGACTGGACATACTGTTAAGAATACTCCAAGCAGTGCGAATTTGGCGCTCCCAAACTCGGTCCATATGGCAAGCAGCTGGTACATTTGTGACGAAGTCGCAGTGTTCCTGCTACATGTAATTGCTGAGTTTCTCCTTGTTCTCTTGGAGTGCTTTCATTAATTCATTCTGATCACCAACAAAATTTGTCCCACGGTCCAATCTTAGTTGCCTTATTGGGTCTCTGATGGCAATGAAGCAGCGCATTGCATTGATGAATGTATCCGTGGTCATATCATTGAGGAGTTCAAGGTGCACGGCTCTTGATGACATACATGTGAAGATAATTTCATTCTAACTTACTTCCTTGCTTGTTTGACCATAAGTGGCCCAAAATAGTCGCAGCCACAATACGTAAATGGTGGGACTGCTGTAATTCGTTCTTCCAGCAAATCAGTCATGAATTGTACTTCGGGCCGATATCTATGTCTTCGGCATAGATCACAGAAATGGATATTGGAAGCAACTTTTTCATAAACAGAAAAGATATAATTACCAAATCAAGTACCCTCCGCTGCAAATTAAAGGTAGCAGAAATGCAGGTATTTTCAAGAAATGCAGGTATTTCCAAGAAATGCAGGTATTTCTAAGAAATGCAGGTATTTTTTAAGAAATGCAGGTATTTTCAAGAAATATTAAAATATTTCTTTGAAGCGAAACAATGAAGAAACATTTCGTGACAGAACAAGATGTAAGATTTATCACATGCAAAAAACAGGGTTTAGTTTGAAAGATACATTGTAAAGAGGAAGTTATTTGTTACCAAATGTTATTTACATACTGTCCAAGATCAAATGTCTGAAAATCGGGAGACTTAACAAAATACAACTGGGGGTTTGCTCTGCAAATTTCACTCTGAAATAAGACGTTTTTCGGCTTAAAATCAACCTTGACAGAGAATGATATTAGTGATTATATAATCAATAATAATATTAATTGATAATATAATTCACAATTTTGTTTGATACTTTGATCTTACAATAAAAACTAGAAAATGATAGACGTATCGAACATGTTATTGACGCGTCTAGATAACGTAGAATATAAGAACGTAATCTCGGCTGATTTCAAAACCAAGATGGAGTAATGGAAACAACGCGAAGAAATGATAAAATAAGACAAATTGACCAATTTCTTAAGGAATCTGGAGATTTCTTTGAGAATCGGGAGGTTTCAATGAGAATCGGGAGATCGGGAGTTGAACTCCAAAATCGGGAGACTCCCGAAAGAATCGAGAAACTTGGACCATATGTATTTATCATTTCTTTTATTTGTTAATTAAAAGTTTTAATCTTTTTCTTGTCTTTATCAGTCTTTACTGCATAATGGAAAACTTTTTTGATTTGGAAGAGAGATAACATAATTATAGAATTACAGATAACAAGGTCATAGCATATCAGATAAATAATTTAATTCATAACACAGTTTCCTGCTCAGGCATCCAATTTTAAGGAAAAAGCCCCGACTAAAGGAAACACCACAAAATACCCCAAGGTTTTTAGTAATTAATGATTTAAAGGAGCATTGAATGCTGTAATAGATATTGTAAACGGTGCACGAGCTAATTAATTGGTAATCCCATAACTGAGTGTGTGTGTGTGTGTGTGTGTGTGTGTGTGTGTGTGTGAATGTGCACCTTAATAGAGATTATTCTCAATAGCACAACTTAGTAGTTTCTTACGTTAATGCTCCCCACGTTATACAACTCAAGCAAATCACAGCCAAGTTTCTACAAATCATCTCCATCAATGTTTTTAGGAAGGAAGAAACAAACAAATTAAAGGATCTTAGTAATTAATGTTTTAGAGCAACATTGTATGCTGTAGAGGAAATTGTAAGCAGTGCAGCAGTTAATTGATTGGTAATCCCATAACTGAGTGTGGGTGTGTGTGTGCACCTTAGCAGAGACTATTCAATCTAGTATAGCTTGGTAATGGTTACTTACTTTAATGCCTTAATATGCCTAATATTCCAATTTTTCTCTTGAAGAAGGCATGGTATTACATTTGAACATAGCGAATTTTGTTTGAATTTGGAGCATGGCCAAGTTTGTAATTATGGTAAAAGATTATTTATTTAGTCGGGAAAATGGCAATTGAATATCAAGGCAACATCTAATTTCATGATTTTGATACTTCAGATGAAAAAGTTACTGTTTCAAAAATTTATAAAATGGCTATTCCTTGACACTTCAGGGATACATAAGTTCTTAACCCAATATCCGTCAGGGGACTCTAGGGCACTGACTTTACATACAAGACAATTTGACAAACTAAAATGTTCTCTTAGTACATTCCCGCAGAAATGTTTCGTTATATTCCTTGACACTTCAGGGATACATAAGTTCTTAACCCAATATCCGTCAGGGGACTCTAGGGCACTGACTTTACATACAAGACAATTTGACAAACTAAAATGTTCTCTTAGTACATTCCCGCAGAAATGTTTCTAACGACTTGCCCTTTTTTACTTCTTGTACTTTCACATTTTCCAACACTGTCTTATTACCGTTGCCTCTTCTCGTCTATTTCTCGTTAACAAACATGAGCCTTTTTGTCAAGCTGTGGTTCGATGCTCGTGTTTGTGAACGGACAAGATTAACAACTTCTGGGTACAACAAAGATTGTTTGAACTTTAACATTTTTTTAGATATAATTAAAAATAAATAGAAATATCTTTTTCTTCTCGTAAGGGGTAATCTTTTCGCTGGAAACTTTTAGAAGCATTAATATCATAAGCTGCATTGGTCAAATCAAGATATTTTAAGTATTAGTAATAATATGAAGCATTCCTTGAAGCTGGCCATAAAGTCTTGAGTAAAACAATTTTAAGGTTTTTAAATCTTTAATAAAAAACACGATAATTTTTAACCTTATCATCATTTACATGTTTCAGTATTGACATACGTTCTTCAGAATGTATATAAAATGTACAATAATTATCAAGGCTCTATATATCGAGAAAACTAATCAACACATCATAATTAAATGTGACTAGGTTTTATTTCTATTTTTTTATTTGGTCTAAACAATTTGCTAACTAAGCAATTACGTACAGTTACAATTCACATACGCGTACGAGAAAAACATGGCATTGATAACGCATCAAAGATATTGTTCTACTTCATACCTCTCAATTAGGTATTAGTGCTACATAATAAAGCTTCTAAATCAAATTATTTATANAAAAAACTTAAACTGAAATTTGGTAGTAAAGGAGGAAAAAATTTGGGTAATGAAATTGTTGTGTGGCGAATCTATTAACAAATCTCAAAAATGCAATCTGATAAGCAACATCGTTCTTTTTTTTTCGTAGGAGGTAATCAATAATTCAAATTATTCTTAAGTTTAATTTAAGATTGTTTGAACTTTAACATTTTTTTAGATATAATTAAAAATAAATAGAAATATCTTTTTCTTCTCGTAAGGGGTAATCTTTTCGCTGGAAACTTTTAGAAGCATTAATATCATAAGCTGCATTGGTCAAATCAAGATATTTTAAGTATTAGTAATAATATGAAGCATTCCTTGAAGCTGGCCATAAAGTCTTGAGTAAAACAATTTTAAGGTTTTTAAATCTTTAATAAAAAACACGATAATTTTTAACCTTATCATCATTTACATGTTTCAGTATTGACATACGTTCTTCAGAATGTATATAAAATGTACAATAATTATCAAGGCTCTATATATCGAGAAAACTAATCAACACATCATAATTAAATGTGACTAGGTTTTATTTCTATTTTTTTATTTGGTCTAAACAATTTGCTAACTAAGCAATTACGTACAGTTACAATTCACATACGCGTACGAGAAAAACATGGCATTGATAACGCATCAAAGATATTGTTCTACTTCATACCTCTCAATTAGGTATTAGTGCTACATAATAAAGCTTCTAAATCAAATTATTTATAAAATTACCTCTTTGCATGACAGATGGTGGCCAAGCAGCCAAGGACGATGATGATTCCGAGAGTCTTCATTTTCTATTTCCACCTTACCAGTCGAGGACTGTCTGATGGTCTAAGACCTGTGTTTATAACGGTGTGACTGCACAGCTTGATTCTGATCAAAGGTTAGTGTCTGTCATCAATGACATTCTGTGTTAGGATATTTTCTTCTCTTTTGGTTGGGGGGTAATTGTGTCACACAGCTAAAAAGCTGATCATGTCAACTGCCACACATAATGACAATTGTTCAAGAACAGATGACAATACTTTATTTTCGCAGTTAGTAACAGTAGGTCTAGAGGTTACACGCTGTAATGACCTACCAACAAAGTAAAAAAAAATGTGCATGTTGAATGGAAAATATTTGTTTAGACATTATCTTCAAAGCTTGCTAGTTTTTTTCACACGAGGCCTTACGAAAGCCGGTTACAGGCACTTTCTTCAGCAAGTGTCAAGTATCTTCTATATAATGGGACACTTTTAAGTCGTTTGACGCTGTTCCTAACGATAAAAACAATTTCAGGATTACACTCTAAACGTCCAAGGTTAAAGTTTAGAAATAAAGGAACTACTATCATATACTGTAAAAAGATGGAACATCAAAAGTGTATACTTCCTTTCTTATTGCAATTTAATCACATTTGAATTCATAATAGCTTTCGTGTTGCCCAAAGCTCAGGTTGATCATCTGAGAAGTGCTCACTTGCATCAGTCACGGTTGCCTGAAAGCAAATTACATGACAAATTATATCTATCTAAAAATACCAGTGGCTAATAATTGTTTTGTCACGACTGTCTGATGTCATTAACTAATTACTGAATTTCTCGAGTTTTAATTGAAAATAATTAAGGTGGATTAAGTTTACTTCTTGCATGAAAATAAATGTTTTTCTTGGTTTCACAAAAAAGGCCTTTGAGACTCTCCGAAAATAAAGCACATAAGCCTACAAAAGGTTTGAAATTTTTCTGTCAAGGTGTTAAAAAAAATGGTAGAATGGTTAGTTTAAAAAAATGGATAGATGTATAGGTACTATTTGTTTCCGGAAGGCTTCTACCTTATAGTGGTATTGCAAAATATAGTACAGTGAAGTATTACATAATATAGCATTGCATGATATAGTATTGTGTAGCATTGTATGGTATTTAAGGTGAAGAAGAGGCAGTTTTTAGGAAAGCATGAGCAGAAAGGTGTCTGATGACAATAATCTGTGAAGGACAGGTGAGGTTTATCGGACCTAACATGAGAAACAAAGGAATAGAAAATCGTACCCTTACAGATCGTATTGAAGGCAAGAGAAGCAGAGGAAGACAAAGACTAACATCCTTGGGAAGGCTCATGTGCCATATTTAAAATTGTATATCAACAAATGAGAAGGAAAAGGTAAAAGTTGGAGATCTGCTACATATGATGAGGGATAGAAATCTGTGGAGAACCATGATCGCCAAAGATTGGAATGAATATGGCACCCAGAGAAAGAGAGAGAGAGAGAGAGAGAGAGAGAGAGAGAGAGAGAGAAAGAGACAGACAGAGAGACAGACAGAGACACACACAGAGAGGGACAGACAGGGAGAGAGACAGAGAGAAAAGAGGAGAGTAAAACATTGTACAATAAAGTGTATTGTAATGTAGTTCAATGTAGTATAGTATGTTAAAGAATAGTATGTAATAATATTGTAATAACATAATAATACAAAAATAATATTAAATTGATGATCACATAATAATAACATAGTATAATAATCATATAATATTGATACTTTGAATGGAAAACATATGTAATTGTGACAGAATCCAGCAGATAATTATTAAACTTCAAACCAGCTTGCCACAGTCACTATTAAGTGGATCTCAGCTGATGTTTGAGCAGATTTTTAAAAAAAGACTGAAAATCCTGTTAAACAACTTTGGGATATTGCACCTATTGGTCTGTCAAGTTGTTGAAACTTCTGGTGTAAATGCTTTAATATCAAGACCCATTAAGGACACTAGTGCACATCATATAGGAAAGAAACCAGCATGTCGACAAGCAGAGAAGTCTAAGCAACAATCGTGAGACTGAGAAGTAAACACACAATATGTTCCGCTTTTAATCCAACTGAGAGCAGAGTTACAGACTGTGTTCAAATTGCGAACAACAGAGGATTACATCACATTACCCTGAAAGAGTTAGAAGACTTGGTTTCTGCTTTAGCGACATTGGGCTTACCCTCTCCTAATAGAGGCTTCACAAAATCAAGGGCAAGGTGCTACTGATGAAATTTATCCCAATTGCGTCTTCATATGTTTGCAGTGCGATTAGGTTCAAGGCAAATATACTACTGATGAAGAATCCTTGTCAGTTTTTTCCTTGCATTGCAGTCAAGCAAGTGTTTAAGATGATACTTTCATCTAACCATGACGCTTTCATTGGTGTTATTAAGCTGTCGGACGATGCTCTAGAGACGCGTCTCTTTTATCATAAGTCCTTTTAATTGTTTACTGCTTGTCATCAAACTAATAGGGTTGTTTACCTTTAAGGCTGCGAATGTAGTCAATGTTATAATCAAAGAGAACTGCTTTCATATTTCTTCTCTTTTCTCCTATTGATGTTTTTGACTATTAAAATGCACCCGCCAAATATACTGCAGCTGTTGAGTTCGAAACAATTTGAAACCTTTACTTGCACCCAAATTCATGAACTAAGGGAGATAATTTTGGCATATTTTGATGGGAAGGCTTCTGGAATTGATGGAGTAAATTATGGCTTAAAAAAAAGGTTTCCTGACTTAACCACACTTTTGTTCAGATCTTAAATATTATGCTAAGAAATTAGCCACTGTTTAAATTTGAGGGACTGTGTGTTTAAGCGTATGGAAGTCCCCCCCCCCCTCCCTTCGTCAAATAATCTATTCACGTTAGGCGATATATCGTTTTTATTTGCTTTAAATAAGATATTGTCAAACGTCCCATGTGCTAGAATTGCTCCTTCGGTTTAACACGCTATTGCATTTTGGCAAAGAGCGTTCGTGAAGACGCGAAAAACAAGCTCATATTCACTCTTCAAACAGCTATGGCGACTTTAGGTAAACTAGCACTACCTAAACTGCTGTCGTTGTAAACTTTCCAGAGGTTTTTGCAGCGCGAGGCATGAATTTGTTTTTGGGGGTGTGCATTGAATTGATAATATAGAACATCACTTTTTTTGTGTCCTGAACACTTCTGTTTTCATCAATGAATTATTTATGAGGAGTTGTAACACAGCAACCCCTCTTTAAGGTGTAACAGCAGATAATTCAGACAGTTTTGTTTATTCTTTGATCTATTATGTATATAAGAGCTGTGCTGGTACTGGTTACCTCTTTGCAAGAGGAAATAGGAAATAATCCAAGAAATATTGGTATGGCAACTTCTACAGAGGTCTTCAGGTGATTGATAAAAAAAATGCTATTGGACAAGTTAGTCACCTAAAAGAAAGAAAACGAGCGACATCTTTTCCTTGATACTATTCAAGCATTTGTTGACGACATTTCTGTTGCAGGACGTCGTATGGATGTATTTCAGGAAATCGTTTATGCCAGCAGCAGTATACTGCAAAGAGTAGGTCTTGAAATAAAAGAGACAAAGTATTTAACTTTTAGCTGGAAGGTCAGGCAACAACTGTTGTAAACCAAGGAATATAAATGGCATGCCTTCGCTTTGAATCCAGCCTAATGGGCTCCCTGTCATTCATAGAAATTCACTCTACGACTACTTGGGGAAACTATTATGATTTACCGGTGATGATAAAGCCAGATAAATAAGGTTAAAAAGACACTTTTTGGTCTAACTACGAACTGTGCTTTGTCAAGTTGTGTCTTTTTAAAAGTAATTACAAATAAACAAGATGGTTTTATAAAAAATAAGTCACCATGTTAACAACTCACAGTTTTTATCGGAGAAACATTTGGATAGATAGAAAGATAGAGAGATAGAGAGCTGGAAAGATAGATAGATAGATAGATAGATAGATAGATAGAGAGATAGAGATCTGGAAAGATAGATAAATAGATAGACAGACAGATAGATGGATAAATAGATAGATGTATAGACAGATGGAAAGAGAGAAAGAGAGAAAGAATTTATGAAGTAATTTATCCATGTTTATTAGTGTTTCTTGTTATTTTAAGTCAGGAATTGTGCATAATAATTTCGAAGGGTGCTTTGGTGCCCGTTGGTGTCGATGACTCTCCACTTTAGCTGTCGCCACTGTGTCCTGTTTTGAGTTTTTCTCATGGCAGCAGGACTGACGTTGTTCCATGCAGTGATGTCATCAATTCATGTTCTTGCAGGCCTGCCACACTTGTTCTTCCCGTCAACAATGTCAAACACTGATGTCTTAACAGGCGATCATCAGCCATACGGCAGATGTGTCCGAAGAGCCCAAGCTTTCTTGACTTTATNAGGGTGTAGAGATTTTCATTCTTTTGACAGGTAGAAATTGTGAGTCAATGATTACCACTCTTTTAGTCACCTAAAAGAAAGAAAACGAGCGACATCTTTTCCTTGATACTATTCAAGCATTTGTTGACGACATTTCTGTTGCAGGACGTCGTATGGATGTATTTCAGGAAATCGTTTATGCCAGCAGCAGTATACTGCAAAGAGTAGGTCTTGAAATAAAAGAGACAAAGTATTTAACTTTTAGCTGGAAGGTCAGGCAACAACTGTTGTAAACCAAGGAATATAAATGGCATGCCTTCGCTTTGAATCCAGCCTAATGGGCTCCCTGTCATTCATAGAAATTCACTCTACGACTACTTGGGGAAACTATTATGATTTACCGGTGATGATAAAGCCAGATAAATAAGGTTAAAAAGACACTTTTTGGTCTAACTTACGAACTGTGCTTTGTCAAGTTGTGTCTTTTTTAAAGTAATTACAAATAAACAAGATGGTTTTATAAAAAATAAGTCACCATGTTAACAACTCACAGTTTTTATCGGAGAAACATTTGGATAGATAGAAAGATAGAGAGATAGAGAGCTGGAAAGATAGATAGATAGATAGATAGATAGATAGATAGAGAGATAGAGATCTGGAAAGATAGATAAATAGATAGACAGACAGATAGATGGATAAATAGATAGATGTATAGACAGATGGAAAGAGAGAAAGAGAGAAAGAATTTATGAAGTAATTTATCCATGTTTATTAGTGTTTCTTGTTATTTTAAGTCAGGAATTGTGCATAATAATTTCGAAGGGTGCTTTGGTGCCCGTTGGTGTCGATGACTCTCCACTTTAGCTGTCGCCACTGTGTCCTGTTTTGAGTTTTTCTCATGGCAGCAGGACTGACGTTGTTCCATGCAGTGATGTCATCAATTCATGTTCTTGCAGGGCTGCCACACTTGTTCTTCCCGTCAACAATGTCAAACACTGATGTCTTAACAGGCGATCATCAGCCATACGGCAGATGTGTCCGAAGAGCCCAAGCTTTCTTGACTTTATTGTCTGCTTCAGGCAATTTTCTGTTGATATTTGCTGCAGAACCGCATCATTTCTGATTTGCTCGAACCATCAGATATTCAGCAGATGTCTATAGCAGTAAAGTTCAAAGGCCTCAAGCCTCCAATCTGCAGCTCAAAGAGTCCACGTTTCGCATGCATAGAGTAAAATGCTGAATACACAAAAGCGAAGGACTGCTATCTTGGTTCTAATTGCTATGTCCTTGCTGCTCCAGGTCTTGCCGAGTGTATTGAGTGCGCAGTAAGCGAAAGCTATGTGGCTTCTAATTTCTGTAGTGCTCTTGCCATCTGTTGAGACTCGACTCCCAAGGTAATCAAACTTTCTGACTTTCTCAATCACTTTCCTATTACGGGTTCATATTTAACCACGTTCAGAAAATGCTTCTCAGCTGGTTTATTCTCCATCCAGTCACATTTAATGTTTCGCTAAATTTAATTCATTTCATTAATTCTAATATAGTTTTGATGTGGTATTGAATAGACTTTCTGGTGTTTTGTAGTTAAACTAATGGGCCTGCAATGTCTTTTAGGTTGATTTCATCAAATTTTATTTAACATCTCAATCAAAACTCTCAAACTGCTTGAGGCTAAAAATGGTCACTCCTTTCAATGCCAAACAATTGTCAAACTCCCTCAACCTTAAAAACCATTATTCCTATCAAAGCCACAAAACTGGCAAATTGCTTGCACCTAAAATCTATTATTCCAATCATGGCCAAAAAAGCTGTCGAACTCCTTGAAGCTAAAGACTGTCGATTCTATCAAGGGCAAAAAGCTGTCAAACTGCTTGAAGCTAAAGACTGTCGATTCTATCAAGGGCAAAAAGCTGTCAAACTCCTTGAAGCTAAAGACTGTCGATTCTATCAAGGGCAAAAAGCTGTCAAACTGCTTAAACATAAAAAAAACTATTAACAAACTAGAAAGAGTGCTGATAAATGAGGTTCAGTTGCTGAGAAAGCATTTAAGGACGATAGGTTATGTTATAGTTGGGGGGGGGCAGTGGCCATACCAAAAAGGACGTCTAACATGCATGACATTGGGCTCTGGATGTAAAAATTGTCTCAGAAAGAATCATTATGCACGAATGTGTAAAAATAAAAAAGTCGACAAATTGATGACAACCTTTGATACAGATACCAATAGTAGAGAGTACAAATCTGTTTTAAATGTTGTGAGCACAAACGCTAGGTCAAAAAAGATGAAATCTAACACCCATGTGACAGTGAAAAGTAATAATATTCCGATGCAGCTTCAAATTGACTCTGGGGCTGATATCAATAATTTTGGATGAAAATAGCTACAACA
>RDPX01000279.1:118244-129362 GCA_003991215.1 Morbakka virulenta
CAACTGTCAACTTTCTGCCTTATCAACGTCAAAAAACAGTAAAACTCTTTGAACCTAAAAAGCTATCAAATCTATCAATGCCATATGGCAAAAAACCCTATCAAACTCGTTCAACTTTCAAACTTTCTGCCTTATCAACGTCAAAAAACAGTAAAACTCTTTGAACCTAAAAAGCTATCAAATCTATCAATGCCATATGGCAAAAAACCCTATCAAACTCGTTCAACTTTCAAACTTTCTGCCTTATCAACGTCAAAAAACAGTAAAACTCTTTAAACCTAAAAAGCTATCAATCCTATCAAGGCCAAAAAAATCGTCAAACTGCTTGAACCAAAAAACTGTCAATCTAATCAAGGTCATGGTTATTGAATATATATATATATATATTCTCTATCATTGAAGAAAAGCTTTTACTGTAAAATATGTTTGTATTCATTTCTCTTTTAACTTTACTATGAAAACAAAAAAGAGATGGAGCTGTCACGCAATTGCGAGTATAACTAAAAATTCAGTAGAATCTTGATCAATAGATTAAATAAATCTGGTTAACCTCAACAGGTTGACATAAATTTTAATAGTTAAAATAAATTAATAAATTTTAATAGTTCTGAAATATGAGTTCTCTAACAGTTGAGATGACGGAAAGGATTATGTAGTGGTCCAAGATGAGAGTCACGATTGTAGATCTAATGAGATTCACAGATTTGGCGCACTGTTCTTATCATAACAATATTTTTAATGTTGGAGTTGGAGTTCAAGCAGATCAAGTCGTTGAATTCAGATCTTGATGGTGTCAGTCTCTGATCCGAATTTCAAAAAAGCGTTTGTTTTTATGTAAGCAAGGCTGAAAGCCATTTTAGTACAAAGTCTTGCTTTTCTTCTTTCATTGTTTCTTTTCCTTTTGTAATCTTTTTCTGCTCTCTTTCTTGATAAGTATTGTACCCTCACAATCAATGGAGCATTTTTCTCAATGTTCGTTCATCTTTCACAATAGCTACTGGTGGTAAATCTCTCAGAACAGACATTATGTTGTGAAAATAAGTACATAAAACTTTAAAACATATCAGAAAGATAAATTGGAAAATTTGATTGACTAGACGAAAGAAGCAGGGGAGCGTAAACCAGAATGATATTTGAAAGTGAGGGAGGGGGGGAGGGGAGGGGGAGGGGAAACACTATTTCTCTTAACTTTATTTCACAGAGATAATACCCTAGTAAGTGACTGGACCAGATAAATTACGGGCTGTATTTTAGATGGTATGGGCTACATGATACAAAAAAGTCATAATACAGACACTGGGTTGTATCTTTCTCTTTGATATATAAGATGTTTTGCAACCCACAAAATTTACTTCGGAGGGTAACCTCTCTTTGCCCTACCTTATCTTTTATCCTACTACCCAATCTGTGTCTCCTTTTTTAACGTCCTAATAAATGATTGGTTCTCGGTCTTTTGACTAAGATCAAGTGTAGAGTCCAAATACTAAAACAAAAAAAACCTATCAATGTTAAAAAACTGTCAAATGCTTGAACCTAAAAAAGCTATCAATCCTTTCAAAGCCAAAATACTATCAAACTGCTTGAAATTAAAAAAAAGCATCAATCTTATCAATGCCAAAACACTGTCAAATTCCTTGAGCCTAGAAAAGGTCACTCCTATCAATGCCAAAAACTCTCCAACTGCTTGAAATTGAAAACCATCAATCCAATCGAAAACAAAAACTGTCAACTTGCTTGAAACTACAATCTTTTAATCCTATCATGGCCGAAAAGCTATCAAACTGTTTGAATCTGAAAAAAACATCAATCTTACCAAGGCCAAAAAAGCAGTCAAACTCCTTGAACCTAAAAATTTCAATCGTATGAAGGACAAAAAGCTGTCCAACTACTTAAAACTAAAAAAGCGATCAATCCTATAAATGCAGAAAAACTATCAAGCCCCAAGGACGTAAAAACTATTAATCCTATTCCTCCCTTTTTGGTCCTTCATCAGTTTATGAAAGTTGCGAACCAATTGCATGAGAAAGAGCATCACCATCCGTCAAGTCTTTACCTGTTATATGATACACTGAAAATCTGTATTGCATTAAATGTAATTCAATCCAGTATAACATGCATTTACAACCAAAGGGAAAAGACTGAATGATACAAAAACCCTTCCACAAATATCATCATGAGAAAGGTTACGAAGAAAGTCAATGTACCACACTCTAGCAGCTGCCTTGGAAATATCAACATCTATTGCACGTCCTTCAACAGACTTATCCATAAATCTATCGATACTTAATTTATGTGATTACAGTATAGCAGTCACTAGTGGAGCGAGACCCTCTAAACCAATATTGAACACTAAAAATAGACCTACCTATGTTCTGCAAGAATTTCATGTATAAATAATGCCTCTTTTACAAGACAACGCCTATCCGTCTTTCCTTTTGCTAAAATTTCAAACTGGTCCCACTTTATGGTATGTTCTCCTTCCAGTAACCTCCCAAAATCCAATCCCACGTCCATGTCGTGGAAGGTGGAAATAGGTAATGCTGGCTAACAGGGCTCTGGTGAAGCTGGTAGACCAATCACCCGTCAGTTGATAAAACGGATTACAGAAACGTAAGCAATCAACAACACTACCGGCAACCGTTGTCATGGAGTTCTTCCAAGATGAAATATGATGTCAGCTAGTGAAAGCCTTAGGGAAGCTAGAAGACGGAATCTCCTCTCGATAAGGAAGCCAATCAGATTCAGATAATGGAATGTACGAACTATGTACGAAGAAGGAAGGAGTGGGAATGTAGCAAAGGAGACGAGGAGCTATAAATTGCAAGTGCTAGGTCTATGTGAGACAAGGTAGACAAACTCTAGGGAAACCAGACTGAGCACCCTTAGGAAAGACGAGGGTAACACTAATGGTCAGGCCTAGCAATGGAACCCTCAAGGCAGACAGAAAAGAGGAAGACCTAGAGCCACCAGGCGTAGACGTCTAGAACAGGAGATGAAAGAAGGGAACATAGTTGGCACACTATCATGACTGCAGCCCAGTACAGACGCAGATGGAAGGAGATTGTTAGCGGCCTATGCTCCATGCCGGAGTGAACAGGCTTAAGTCAAGTCTCCTTCCGGTATGTGATCTATATAGAAAAAGCATTAAAACGAGTACAAGGCAGAAAACAAAACATTTTATCGCGTTAATCAAAGCAAATAAGCACTCTGCACTTGACGAGTCACACACATGGAACAGAATATTGAGTAGAAACAACGTTAATTACCTCAAAATATCAAGCAACGGAAAACAAACACCCCAAATCAACTATACGTAAACATTCTTGACTTTATGGATTCAAAGGAAGCCAGGGATATAGGAGCTCTCTCAAGCCATGAGTTGTTAGCTTCTTACTGAGCTGCATTTCGAGAGACATTTTTTTCCATCATCAGGCTGCTTTGGTTTGGGTGTGTGGCGCCTGACCTGTCTTGTGTTTCTTGTTTAACTTGCTTTAGTACTTAACAATTGGGTGTATTTCATGCTTGTGGTACAAGAAAAGGGAGCTCTGGGCTACATCTTTCATGAAGTACTTGATAGATTTTAGAAAGCTCTAAGTCAATCAAACTGAAAACTCAATTTTGGATTCCAAGTAAGAAAATAGTAGCTGACCTAATTTGTCAACTATATTTCGTGTATGGTTAGACTGACTATTTCAAAATGTTTAGAATACTGTACCGAAAGAGGTATCTTTGCTACTGATAAAGCCAACTTTCATAAAAGCTGACTTGGCAAAGCTTTGATATAAGATTTTGAGCAAAAAATTTGAGATTAAAAGCCCAAGAAACCATACATTTAGTATGTATGTCATTTACAACGACTAAGAAAAGAGCAGAACTTTTCTTGCGGGTAATAGAAAAAAGCAAAGAAGTTTAATTTTCTGTATATAGAGAGTAGCATTTTCTATGTATTTCAAGTGACATTTTCTTCGTCACTAATGGAAAGTGTGAAAGTCATTCTTAAGGTTTGGCGTCCTTACTTTTCACAACAGCTGTGTATTTTTCAGGCTGTAATAAATGGCAGTGTCGTCTAGGAATAGATACCATAAATAAAATTGAATCCAACACACAACCTTGAGGAACACCGGCATTAATAAAGTAACTACTGGAGGAGCGTCCATCAAGTATAACCTTGATATTACAGACATATAGGAATATTGAAAAGCAAATGGGATTTTACTTAGTAGAGTGAGATTGCAATAAAGTTGGTATTGCAATGTAAATCTTATCCAATGTAACAAAGATGAAATTCCAATACAGATGGGATTTTACTTATGGTAATGGTAGAGTGACAAAGACTATCAAAAAACTTCGAAATATTAAGGGGAATAACGCTTACTTTGCTGGAAACATCAAGGACATAGCAGAAATGTTGGGTGATAACAGAAAGGAGGTCAGGCATACACTGTTTCTAACGAGAGCCATAATAGTAGTCAACTGAAATTCTAAGAAACTCAAGGTATCTTACGATGGAGACATTAAAAATAGATTCAAATGCTCCTGATAATATCAAAGGTCTGATTGCACGATAATTGCTAGAATAAGAATGTTCATGAGAATTCTTAAGTACTGAAACAAAGTTATTAATTTTTGTCAGGATGGAAATATGACAAATTTAAACCCTTGGGGAACAGTTATGTAGTAATGGCTAGTAGCAAATGCTCCTGATTTGGTAAGACGGATGATGATTCATCGTACTAAGGTAGGACTGATTTGAATATCATCAACATTACATTTGAACCAGTGCATGATGGCAAGATATAACCACTACCATCGAGTGCATAATTAGATGCAACATACTGTGTCAATGATTCGTTTATTTACAAAAGATGAAAGGACTTCAGGTCCTTCAAGAGACACAAAATAGAAGATTTTTTCGTTTTGTAATATTGAATTGCCTTTCCTCCAGTAGCTTTGAGATCAAATTTTCTAGCAAATAGATTAGTTAAAAATTCTGTCTCTATGGTTTTGCTTAGCTCTTTTCAGAATCCGCTTTTAACAAATATTTGAGGTAGCGAATAGCTGCTTGTTCTTAAGGAAAGGACTTCGCCGCTGCAGATCAAAATAAAAAAGAAGCAATAAAAGAAAATTTCTATAAGGAAACTGAGGAGCCGTGACTTAATGGTTAGTGCAACTGCACCGTAACCAGAAGGTTCCGGGCTCCATTCCCCGAGCGGGCGACTTTGGAACTTCACAAAAGAAAGAGCTATTAGTTGGCGTCGGGAAGGGCATCCGGTCGAGAAATTCCTCACTGCCAAATCCAAGCCCCTGTGAAGGGCACCGTCTGAGCCTCAGTTACTGAGGAAAAATGACTTTGAAACCAAAAAAAAATCATTAAGGAAACAATATTCAGCAATGTTGAATCCCAGTGTGAAAATCAAGGTCTCAAAATGGAAAGCAGTAAAAGACGTTTACGATCAAGAATCATGTCCTTTCTGTGGACTGTGAGTGATAATTGCCCAACTTGTTTGAAATAATATTCGGTTATCAGTGTTTTCTGTCTGGTTATTGCCTTACATACTGTAACAGATCCTATTTAATAGAAATCCCATTTTTGTGGAGAAACAGCCATTCCCGTTCTTTCAAGTTCCCTTTTCCCGAAATCTTTAATTTACTACAGGAGCTAATTAGAAGAAACAAGGTAAAGGAAAATATAATAATAGAATCCGCTCTTCATTATTTATTATTCATTTCATTATTCTTTGACATTACTAGCCTTTTCTTCACTTCATGTTAAGTTATTTCCAGAAAGACAGATATGGTTTGTCATCGCTTGAGTTACAGGGAGAAATCGACATGGCCTTTTCTAATTAAGCATTACAAAAATGTTTATAGAATATCTAACAATTTTATGGGCAGAGACATAATATATAAAGTGTAATATATGATATATAGTCTATATCATTTAATATATAATATATATAATATATATAATATATAATATATAATATATAATATATAATATATAATATATAATATATAATATATAATATATAATATATAATATATAATATATAATATATAATATATAATATATAATATATAATTTAATAATTATAATTATATATATTATATATTATATATAATTGTTTCTATACAAAAAGATACACACCACCTATGCTATTTTAAAAAAATCGCTTACATCTAATTATTGTTGAAGAGGTAGAAATTTGCAAAATATCTGCATGTTGCAATTAGCAAGTTATAAATAACAGGTGATATTTGGGATTCAAATACTCTCCTTTGAAAGAAAGAAAGAGTGTAGTAAAAAAAACTCAATTCAAAATTAAACTTATAAGAGAACCTATGTATTTGGGATGATTATGAGAACTTGATTATCTTATCTTAGTAACTTCTATCAATAATAATTATATGTATAACATATATAATATATGATACGTATTATATAATACATATATGGGTGTACATTTATATACTTTCCCATTAATTACGTTCCTATTAAATCATTTATAACTTGGCATGTTGTTCTAAGGAAGGCTTGAAAAAAAAATCTTTTTCTATATCTATATCTATATTTATATCCAAATCTATATCTATATCTGTCTATATCTATGTCTAATCTATATCCATATCTATACCTATATCTATATCTATAAATATATCTATATTTACATCTACATCTATATCTATATCTATATCTATAAATATATCTATATTTACATCTACATCTATATCTTTATCTCTGTCTCTATCTATATCTATATCTATGTCTATGTCTATATCTATACCTATATCTATACCTATATCTATATCTATATCTATAACTATATCTATGTCTATATTTATGTCTATATCTATGTTCAATCTATATCTATATCTATAACTATATCTATATTTATATCTAGATCTATATCTATGTCTATATCTATACCTATATCTATATCTATACCTATACCTATATCTGTATCTATATCTATACCTATATCTATTTCTATGTCCAATCTATATCTATATCTATATCTATATCTATGTCTTTTTCTATGTCTATATCTATGTCCAATCTATATCTATATCTATTTCTATATCTATAACTACATCTATATCTATGTCTATATCTGTATCTACATCTTTATCTATACCTATATCTATACCCATATCTGTATCTATACCTATATCTGTATCTATATCTATACCTATATCTGTATCTATACCTATATCTGTATCTATATCTATACCTATATCTATTTCTATGTCCAATCTATATCTATAGCTATACCTATATCTATATCTATGTCTATACCTATATCTGTATCTATACCTATATCTGTATCTATATCTATACCTATATCTGTATCTATACCTATATCTGTATCTATATCTATACCTATATCTATTTCTATGTCTTTTTCTATCTCTATATCTATGTCCAATCTATATCTATATCTATGTCTATATCTGTATCTATATCTATATCTATACCTATATCTATGTCTTTTTCTATGTCTATATCTATGTCCAATCTATATCTATATCTATGTCTATATCTGTATCTATATCTATACCTATGTCTATACCTATATCTACATCTATATCTATAACTACATCTATATCTATAACTACATCTATATCTATGTCTATATCTGTATCTACATCTATATCTATACCTATATCTATACCCATATCTGTATCTATATCTATGTCTATATTTATATCTACATCTATATCTATAAGTACATCTATATCTATGTCTATATCTGTATCTTTATCTGTGTCTATATCTTTGTCTAATCTATATTTATCTTTCTCTATATTTATATCTTTCTTTATATCTATATCTATATCTACATCTATATCTATATATATATAAATATATTTATATATATACTATTACTTATCATAAAACCCTGCTTAAAAAACAGATTCGAGAATTTAAAAAAATTATCACTAAAAACGCAGCCAAGTGAGTATTGGTCAGAGAAATCCTTGTTTGTAAAATAATAAAAGTTATGAATTAGTTTTAGCTAAATAACTTGCTTATTATTAACAGCTTATTTTGAAATATCAATCTTACATTGCTAATCATAGAGTACTTCAGAAAAAAGGGAGACCTACTTTATTTTTGTAATGCCCAGAATAGACTACACTGAGTACCATCCTATTCCTACCCCCAAAGGCTCGTAGTCCTGTGACTACTGTCATGCAGACGCAGTACTGTAGTTCCTATTACTTTACGATATCTGAGGCCCTATTTCTGTAACCTGACCTGGTTTAAATTCACGAGCTAAGAGACTATCCTCATGAACCCCGTGATCCCCAACTTGTTTTATCAAATTAATATCTGCCTGGCATCTACCAATAGATTCACTGACAGCAAATATGCCATTTTCCAGATGTTTACATTCGTTACTTTCTCTCTCAATGCCAATATTTGTTGGGATAATTTCCTCAAAAAAGTATGACGATCTTTCTAGTGTTGCATAAAAGATTTTAATGCATTCATTTACTTTTTCAATAGAGTCTGCTTCAATTTTTTTCATTTCTGCTAGGATCTTAGATTGCTCCAAATCATGACCTGTATTAATTGATTTCAATATCAGTTCGTTAATCCTCTCTTTATTTCCTTCGATTCTTCCTATACAATTATCAATGTTGAAAGCAATTTCTTCAGTCTTATCTCTAAGCCGTTTTATTTCGGTTGAAGAGTAATTCTGATAAGAGATTTTTTTCTTAATCAATTTGGAAGCTAATTTTATGTAGGAGAGAATTTCCAGCGTGTCGTCTGAGCAATCTTCAATCAGTTCTTTGTCAGGCAGCAGTTTCTGAACGCTCTCCTTGCAATCTTTGATATGTTCATGATATAGTAATCTGATTTTCCATCTAGGAGATAAGTCTTCCAGTGTTTTTTGCAAACTACGAGCCAGATGTAATTTCATTAAATTTCCTTTTTCCTCTAATTCGAGTATTTCCTGATTAATATTTCGTAGCTCTGTCATTATAGAGCAAATCCTTGGATCAGTTTTCAGCAAGCTCTCCTTCACGGGTGGTTTTTCCAGTTGTACTTCAGAAGATTCCTTGTTTTGCTCTTCCAAGCAAAGTGATCGTATCTGACTAATTTGATCCAAAGCATGAACATATTCTTCAACGATAGGCAAAAGAACTGTAAAAATATCACTAATATTTTTCATTATGGTTCCTTTGAGTGGCACACAATCGTGACTTGTTTTGGGACTCCAATGGCTGTCAAATGCTACAGCTTCAGAAACAAGTATGTGACCATGTTCCACTTTCACCTTGTACATGTCTTCCTTCTGGTTCTTCTGTGATTCCATTTCTGGAATTCTAAGGTTCAATTTTCCAAGTTTTTCCTCAGCTTGATGTAAAGCTGTAGTAACATGAGTTAGTTGTTCTTTAAAAGTAACAACTGGAGAGACTGACGGTGTATTTTTCTGCTGGTATTTCGGTGGCGAATTAAATTTTTTTCCCCATGTTACCGAATTCTGAAGGCTTGAAAAAAATTTATACTTTTTTCTTCCTCCCATAATTTTCATGTACGACTATTTACGCAATATTTTGTCAAGCAATCAAATAACTGATTGATCAATGCTGGGTGATTCTGATTCTGCATAATTTTCCGTTCGTTATTGAATTCGATGAGAAATTCGAAAATTAAAAATTCGAACATTCCATTCGATTTCTCGTGGCAATTATTAATATTATTCTAATAAAAAAATATACAAATTTTATATATTTTAAAAATTATTTTAGCTCTTCCCTTACAATTTATGCTCATCAAACAAAAATATAATTTAAAACGCAAATGGTATTCACTTTATTTGATGAAAAAACCCCGATTCGCCGAGCGGGCGACTCTGGGAATTCACGAAAGAAAAAGCCATTCGTTGGTGTCAGGAAGGGCATCAAGCCAAGAAATTTCTCACTGCCAAATCAAAGTCCCTCTGAAGGGCATCGTCTGAGCCCCAGTTACTGGGGGGATGACGTTAAAACCAAAAAAAGAGTAATTTTTGCATCCTTTATTAAAAATTAGTCAATGATTGGTCCAATATCTTGTATCTAGTCAAGGATCGCAATGAAAATAAGCATCGCTATTACTGAATTACGTGTCATCGTCGGTAAAGGCGATAATTGTGTAATTATACTTTCGTATAAATCTATATGATTTTAATAATTTTATATAATATATAATATATATAATATATAAAATAATATATAATATATATATAATGTACATATATATATATATTAACAAATAAATATGAAATGTCATCAACAACAGTGCTCTACCACATTAAAACGTAGGAGCTATCATATAATCAGATGTGCGAGTAAGAAAAACTCTAATTTTACAGTACTCAGAGTTTCATGTCTTTCACAATCTTCAGCTGTATACAAATAATTATTTGTGTATTGAAAATTATTTGTACACAGCTGAAGATTGTGAAAGACATGAAACTCTGAGTACTGTAAAATTAGAGTTTTTCTTACTCGTACATCTGATTTTATATATATATATATATCATATATAAATTTTTTTAAATCAAATTTAAATCAAAATCAACTACTAGAAATTGAATGGAAAAGAAAGGAATACTTTTGTATTTTAATTTGTACAGAATTACAATGACATAAATATGACTAGAAATGGCTAACAAATATGAATGTAAATATGTGTCTAGGACAATTTATACAGTAGGAAAAGAATTCGGCTATTTAAATGCTGTTGTGCTTACAAAGATCAGGACTAGTAAAATCTTGTCGCCTACTTTATTATCCTCTTAATAGGCCTAATATTTTCATGAGAAAGTTTGTTAATAAGGGTAACGCCCAGGGGTGCACTCCTATACACAAAGGGGTCCTCGTCCTTGTTCTTGAATTGACTGAGAAAGGGGTGTGTCTTGTGTCAGTCACTTTGGGTTTACAAAAAAAGTACCACTAATTAAATAGGGTTGCATCCGGTGGAGGATCACATAGTATCATGCACAAATGTTATTTTCATCTGTAGCTGTAAGTGTACCGTAATCGTTTGAATAAGCGCCTCTCTCGAATAAGTTCCTTCTTTGTTCTAGGGGGAGGGCGCTTATTCGAATTTTCGGAATTCACGGA
>RDPX01000279.1:129563-153219 GCA_003991215.1 Morbakka virulenta
TATATATATATATATATCATATATAAATTTTTTAAAATCAAATTTAAATCAAAATCAACTACTAGAAATTGAATGGAAAAGAAAGGAATACTTTTGTATTTTAATTTGTACAGAATTACAATGGCATAAATATGACTAGAAATGGCTAACAAATATGAATGTAAATATGTGTCTAGGACAATTTATACAGTAGGAAAAGAATTCGGCTATTTAAATGCTGTTGTGCTTACAAAGATCAGGACTAGTAAAATCTTGTCGCCTACTTTATTATCCTCTTAATAGGCCTAATATTTTCATGAGAAAGTTTGTTAATAAGGGTAACGCCCAGGGGTGCACTCCTATACACAAAGGGGTCCTCGTCCTTGTTCTTGAATTGACTGAGAAAGGGGTGTGTCTTGTGTCAGTCACTTTGGGTTTACAAAAAAAGTACCACTAATTAAATAGGGTTGCATCCGGTGGAGGATCACATAGTATCATGCACAAATGTTATTTTCATCTGTAGCTGTAAGTGTACCGTAATCGTTTGAATAAGCGCCTCTCTCGAATAAGTTCCTTCTTTGTTCTAGGGGGAGGGCGCTTATTCGAATTTTCGGAATTCACGGACCAAATCGATTACTGTACCGTAATCGTTTGAATAAGCGCCCCTCTCGAATAAGCGTTCCTTTTGTTCTAGGGGGAGGGCGCTTATTCGAATTTTCGGAATTCACGGAGAAAATCGATTAAAGAATTGGATACCTTGCATAGAGGGAAGGGAACACTTGGAAAAGAAAGAATAACACTTTTTCTTTAACAATTTTTATTCTTTTTTGTT
This sequence comes from Morbakka virulenta, assembly GCA_003991215.1. Taxonomy (NCBI): domain Eukaryota; kingdom Metazoa; phylum Cnidaria; class Cubozoa; order Carybdeida; family Carukiidae; genus Morbakka; species Morbakka virulenta. The sequence continues at coordinate 130,375 of RDPX01000279.1, forward strand.
TTTCTTATCAGCAAACCTTTTTCAATTCACCGCCCACTACCGTAATCATGTGAATAAGCGCTCCTCTCGAATAAGCCCCCCCACCCTGAAAAGCATAAAAATTAAGTAAGCGTTCGGGCGCTTATTTGAACGATTACGGTAATATCGTAGATTACTACAAGGGTTTCACACGACGGGAAAGAGATCCTTCAGATCACAGATTCCCAAATTGAACTTCCCTAGAAAGAAACGAACGACAATTTCATGAAATTAATTGATATTTGATTTTTTTTAAAAATTGCAGAACTGCATTTCATCTATGAATTAGGAATTGGTGATTGAGTGCTGTTAATGGAAAATTAAAAGTTCCTTGAGTCATTTGTAGAACAAGCAAAGTCATTAACTGGTTTACTGAAAGTTCATAGGATATCCAACACACATTTCAACTAAAGAAAAAGCTTGTTGAAGAGACTTGCACGTGCAAAGATCTGTCATTAAAAGTTAAAGAAAGTTGGTGGGGGGTCATTGAAAAGGTGTGAATTTCAAAGGACAATGTCAGTGAAAGGATACTTATAACAAATACTCTGAATTACGGTGGGTACCACTTCTACATAGGAGAGCATCCACCAGGGGGTAATGTAAGGAAAAATTAGTGACATAGTTGAAATATTTTAGCAACAAACTAGTATCATCTAGTCGTATGAAAAAATAAACCATCTAATTTGCAGCAATCTTAACAAATCTTTCACAAGAGCAGATTCATTGGGGTATTTCAATTTTTTTCTGTTTCAGAATCATACCAGGCATATAGCACTAAGTGTATGGAAATGTGAGGAAGAAGAAGAAGAAGAAGAAGAAGAAGAAAAAGAACGTGAGAAAAGTTAGGACACGTGATAAGAGTTATAAGAGTGATAAAACTTGAACACGTTCCAGCCCATTGATGAAAGAAAGCACTCAGAAGCCAACACGTTCTGCACGCTAGTTCCCTGAGGAAAGAAACCACAGTCATAGAATTATTTATCCAAATGAAGACCACAAATAGCATGAGAATAAAGAAGTTGGGAGAAACGAGTCACGAGATGCAACAGCAAGAGAGCTAGGACAGATCATGTTTCGTCGAGACGATAGTGGGTGAAGATTAGCAGCAAGATTTGAACCTATCAAGTTACAAATAAGTCACTTAACTCGATCACGATCATCAGGACAAGATGATGGAGAGCCTGTCTAATTATGGCAACAATGCCACATGGAAGGAGGACTGGTAAATTTATACAAATGCACAAGATTGTTGATAAAAGTAGGGGTTTTGTGATGGTTTGGGCTTAGAAACTCTTCATTGGTTGAAAAAGTCACATAAAAATGCAGAATGAAAACCCTCTAAATTTCAGTCCGTCTCAAATTTAGTGCGTCTAGAATTTTGAATTAAATTTTAAGATTTTCTTTAAAAATGCTACATGGTGTTACAATAGATGTAAGAGTTTATCATGTCTTGCGTTGTAAGCTTTTTCTGAGCTACGCTTTCAGAGATACTTCTCCTATTGTCAGCCTGACGATGGGAGAAGTATCTCTTGAAACGTAGCTCGTAAAAAGCTTACGACTCATGACATGATAAAGCTCTTACATCTATGGCTTTTTCTGAGTCCATAAAGTTCAGAATTTTCAAGATTATTAGAGAAACATATGGCAATGATATTCTCCAGTAAAGTAGCCTGACGATGGGAGAAGTATCTCTTGAAACGTAGCTCAGAAAAAGCTTACGACTCATGACATGATAAAGCTCTTACATCTATGGCTTCTTCTGAGTTCATAAAACTTGGAATTTTCAAGATTATTAGAGAAACATATGGCAATGATATTCTTCAGTAAAGTAGACTGACGATGGAAGAAGTATCCCTCGAAACGTAGCTGAGAAAAAGCTTACGAGTCATGACATGATAAAGCTCTTACATCTATGGCTTTCTCTGAGTCCATAAAGTTCAGAATTTTCAAGATTATTAGAGAAACATATGGCAATGATATTCTTCAGTAAAGTAGCCTGACGATGGGAGAAGTATCTCTTGAAACGTAGCTCAGAAAAAGCTTACGACTCATGACATGATAAAGCTCTTACATCTATGGCTTCCTCTGAGTCCATTAAAGTTAAGAATTTTCAAGATTATTAGAGAAACATATGGCAATGATATTCTTCAGTAAAGTAGCATGACGGTGGAAGACGTATCTCTTGAAACGTAGCTCAGAAAAAGCTTACGAGTCATGACATGATAAAGCTCTTACATCTATGGCTTCTTCTGAGTTCATAAAACTTGGAATTTTCAAGATTATTAGAGAAACATATGGCAATGATATTCTTCAGTAAAGTAGACTGACGATGGAAGAAGTATCTTTCGAAACGTAGCTCGGAAAAAGCTTACGACTCAAGACATGATAAAGCTCTTACATCTTTGGCTTCCTCTGAGTCCATAAAGTTCAGAATTTTCAAGATTATTAGAGAAACATATGGCAATGATATTCTTCAGTAAAGTAGCCTGACGATGGAAGAAGTATCCCCCGAAACGTAGCTCGAGAAAAAGCTTACGACTCATGACATGATAAAGCTCTTACATCTATGGCTTCCTCTGAGTCCATAAAGTTCAGAATTTTCAAGATAGTGTTACTGTATTACCAAAACACACAATTTCACACAATTGTATGACGATATCATGTTGACAATAACATTCGGTCATCAGCTACTGGAGGTAAAATGTACGTAAAAAATAATACTGGAATGGAAAATATATGATACATTAGGGTGAAAATATAAAAAACATGCCGATTGAACTGTATCGGTGGGGCATGTTCCTCTTGAAATAGGAAGCCTGCTCTTCCATTATATTGTCCTCCAGCAATAAAAATTGCATTCTTTTTTCTCGTTTGTTTCCTTTTTTTAGTTTTAACGTCATTTTACCCCAGCATTTGGGGCTCACACGGTGCCTTTCAGAGGGACTTTGTATTGGAAGACAGGAATTCCAGCTACGTAAACCAGCCTTTTTTGTGACGTTCCACATTCTCCTCACCCGCTCGGAGAATCGAGCCCCGGAACCTCTTGGTTATAGTCCAACTGCACTAACTATTTAGCCACGGCTCTTCTATCGCTGCAAATTATTTATAATATGTACAGGTCGTCCAAAAAACGATTCTCTAATTCCATCGAGGAAGATATGGAAATGCTTGGCCTGTCGGCGGCAGACTCTGCTGACAGAGGGGAGTGGCGAAAGAGAATCAACTGTGGCGACCCCATTTAAATGGGAAAAGCCGAGAGGAAGAAGGAAGAAGGCGCTTCGTCGGTTGGTGGTGGGGGTTCACTGACCAAAAGGGCAAAGATACGAAATACGTTAATGAAACATAACTGTGCTTTTTGTTGTGTCCGAGATCAAAGTGAGGTATTACCTCAGAAGGTATTACATCCTGTGTACTTTAAATTATGGTCTGAGCCAGCTACTTAAACTTATTCTGCTTCTTCCCTTTTATAGCTGCTGGTCCCGCATTGCAGGGTCATCCGCCCTGGTCTTCCTTTCCAGGTTTCCCTTTCTAGGGCCATTTCCTGATGAACACCGAAGTAGCTCATATCCTCTTTCCCCTTATTTCGCCATCGCTTCTTTGGTCTCCTCTTGGCCTTCTTCCTGCTACTATACTTTCCATAGCCACTTTTACTGGGTGTCCCTCTTCACTCCTTACATGTCTGTACCATCTCATTCTTTTCTTCTTGACTTTCTCATTGATGTCACTCACTCCCAGTTTTCTGCTGATGTCAGTACTTTCTTTCTCTGTCCCTCAGTGTCACGCCTTTGATTCTTCTCAATATCCTCATTTCAGTTGCTTCCAGTACCCTCTCATCCTTCTTTCCCATTGTCCACAATTCTGCACCATACAGGAGAACAGGTTGTATTATGGTTATGTCAAGCTTTACCTTGAGGTTCCTGGGCATCTTCAAGCCATTGAGAATACCTGACAGCTCTCTCTCTCTCTCTCTCTGCTTGTTCCATGCTGCTGCCACTGTTATAGCAACATGTGACCCTCCCCTGGCATCTACGGGCACTCCAGGGTATTTGAACTCCTAGACCTGCTTGAGCCTAGCATTGCCCTTGTCTTTGATGTTTAGTATCACATCTCTCCTGCTACTTGCCATGACTTCAGTCTTTTTGGTGTTTTCCTTCAATTCCCAGCTCTTCATTTAAACCTGCCGCCTCAGCCATCTTTTCTGTAGCTCTTTCTCACTGTCTGCCACTACCGCCAAGTCGTCTGCAAATAGTAGCTCCCATGGCAGGCCTATGCGGAAGTCCTCACTTACGACGTCCAGTACCACAATAAAGAGAAAGGGACTAAGTCCAGGTCCTTCGTGCAGGCCGACTCTGATAGTAAACTCGTCAGTTATGCCATATTTTGTTCTCACTCCTGTCCTTGCTCCTCGATATGTGGTTTCTACCATCCTTATAAGCTTCTCTGGGACTTTTCGCTGTCTGAGGCACCAGTACACCAAATCTCTAGCGACTCGGTCATATGCTTTCTCCACGTCCACGAAAGTAAAGTGGAGGTTCTTATTTACTTCAAGATGCTTTTCCTGTTGTTGCCTTAAAATAAAAGCACTTTACCTGGACTAGAGCCAAACTGTAAATCATTTACTGTTACTATTCCACGCAACCTTCGCTCTGTTACCTTCTCCAGTATCTTCATAACATGTTCTAAGAGCTTGATGCCTCTGAAGTTCCCGCAGTCCAGTGGGTCCCCCTTTCTTTTGTAAATGGTGACTAGTTCACTTAGTTCCCACTCTGGAGGCATTTTCTCTTCGCTTCATACTTTCCCCAGCAGTGACGTGACTATATAGGTGCCCTCCTTGTCTAGGTACCTTAGCAAGTCTATAGCACCCTGTTGCCTTCCCGCTTTTCATTTTCTTCATCGCTTCTTCTACTTCCTTTTCTCTAAAATCAGGTAGCGGGCCTTTAACCGGTGGGCATTACTGTAGTGCGTCCCTCTCATTTTCCACATTCAACAGGTTGCTGAAGTACTCCTTCCATCTTTCCTTAATCTCATTCCCATCTGTTAGTAAGATTCCATCTTTGTCCTTTATCACAGATACCTCTCCCACGTCCTGTCTACTTTGTGCTCTTTGTTTTGTCACTTAGTATATCATCCTTTCTCCTTCCTTGGTCTCCATCTCCTCGTACCATTCCCTCCATGCCTCCTCTTTGGCCTTGGCGACAACTCTTTTAACCTCCCTCTTGGTCTTTGTTTTATGTACTAGTGAGTCACCACACACAGAGACTGAAATTCATTACCAGCTTGAACAAGGATCTCCAGTTCAAGAGGAGTGACTGTGAAATTTTAACACTGACAAAAGAGAGAAATAGATGGAAGACCATGATCTCCAACGTCCTGAAAGGATAAGGAACTCAGAAGAAGAAGAAGAAGAGTCACCACACATCAAGGCTAAAAGCCACTCGAGGATGAGAATTAATGAGATGGATAGATTGATCGATGGATGATGATAAGTATTGTGAAAGGGACAAAAGATTTTAATGACTTAATAAAATTTGATGACTTTTTGGGACGTTTTTGACAAGTGTTTATTGACATTTGATTTGAAGATGTCCATGTTGTAGTCCTCCGGGAAGCAATCTTGTGGCAAAGTATTCCACAGATTGGAAGTTCTCGGAAAAAACTATTTTCATGAAAATTCCATTTGATGTTAGGCACTTAGAGGAAGAAAGGCAAATTCTTTGCAGGAGTGGCAGCAAGACGCGGCCTTGCTGCAAAAGTTTTACGAGGAGGAACTAGGGTTTGAAGCTCAGTCGAGCACTTACAATGGAAATACAGATAGAGTAGAGAAAGACTATCAACGTCTCTTCTGTGAGAAAGGGGCTGTAGAGAACAGAACAGATCATCTCCAACAAGATTGCGAAGTCGATTTTGAACTCTCCCATGGTAAGAAAGAGTGTTCTGGACAGCACTTCCCCAGATGTGGGAGCAGTACTCCATCTTAGGGCGTATCTGACTTTCGTACAGATAGAGGATACTGTCCTCTAAGGAATTCACTCCTAACACTCTGTCATGCTTTCAAGGCTATCTTTTTCTTTCCAATAGCATCTTGCACTTCTGTGCTCCACCACCATCTCTTCCTTCCTTGGTACCTTCCTCATTGTATGGAACAACATACCTCTTCTGTTGCTTCCAGTAAGGCACTTTTTATTGACTCCCAGTTTTCTTGAGCTGCCTCTATTCCTGGTACTTGTTTTTTTTCTCACTTTTTCTTGGAACTCGATAAAGTTGTTTCCTTTCAGCTTCCATATCTTGATCTGTTTCCAAGGTTTGGGCTTTCGTTTCTTCTCTTTTCTAATCTTAATCACCACACAAAGGAGTTTATGCTGTGCCACACTTACCTCTCCTGGCATGACTTTACAGTTCTCGACGTTCTTCAGGTCCACTCTTCTTATCATCACATAGTCAATCTGTGTAGCATGTTGCCCACTCTTGTATGTGATGAGATGTTCATCTCTCTTTTTGTAATAGGTATCTACGACTGCCATATCGAGGCTTTCAGCCCATTCTAGGATTCTCTATCCTTCTTTATTTCTCTAGCCATATCCTTTTCCACCGTGCACTCTTTGGTACCCATCTGATCTTTATCCACATATCCATTTAGGTCAGCTCGCACAAGGGCCTTCTTGCTTCCAGGTATGTCTTGTATTAATCTCTCAAAGTTCTCCATGAACATTTCCTTTTCTTCACCTGCCTCCTTTAACTGTGTTGCATATGCTGAAACAATGTTTATAGGCTCATTGGCAATTACCAGCTTCGTCTTCGTCAGTCTGCCTGACACCCGTTCCACCTCGATGACTCCTTCTTTTAGTTTTGGGCTCAATGTGATTCCAACTCCATTTCTTCTGTTCCCTTCTCCACTGTAATATATTTTGTATCATTCCAACAGTACTCTTGCACTCTTTCCACTTCATTTGGTTTCCTGTACACAAATGATATCGATGTTTCTTTTCTTGCAGACCGGCTATCTTTTTTCCTCTACCAGTCATGGATCCTATGTTCCAGCCGGCGAACTTGAGTTCCGCTAACTTCTTTAGCCATGGCCACGGTAGCCATGGTACCCCTTGTCCATTTCTCGCATCAGTCGGGGGTTGCCGGTGCGCTTCACGTATGGCGAACGCCCAAGCATTATTCTGGATTTGTGTAGACACATGCATATTGTTCGCAGCAGCCGTTTTTATGGCCGGATACTATTCCCGACACCCACCACAGTTTCAGCGGTGGGCCTGGCCTTTGGCCACTTAAAACCTACTCAAAAGGCAATGAGTTGATTTGAAATCGAAGTTTACTCTCCTAGCCTTTGCCTAAAAAAGCAACCCCTACATGGCAGCAGGGACCCGCTCTGTTTTATGGGGCCGAAAACCCGCCAGTCACAGAGTGCTTGACAATCACTTGCCTGCATTTTATAGAAGTTAGTTTGGGCTTACTAACTCCACAGACAACCCAGGCACTCTGCCTGGATGCAGTTTAACGTCAGTACCCAGAACTTCGGCAGCTCTTTAAATGTAAAAAAGTTAAACGTGTCACTTCTCTGAAATATCAACTGAAAATATCAATAAAGACAGTCCTCTTGCTAGTTTGTACAAAATTATGTCAAATCATCGGTCTTTTGGTAGGTTCCTCTTCATTATCTACCCATTTTGTGTCGCAGGAGCATGTCATACAAAATACTTTTATTTTATTGGAGGTAGACTCGATCCTAAGTGGATTGAAATCTAATTGGTGGAGTTCAAAGCAATTCTATACCTATTATTATTTCAAGAATAATATTTTAAAATTGTATGTGTCAGAAATGGGCACTTGAACTAACAGGTGAGCGAGTGTTATCTTTTCATCCAAAAAATTTTCAATGCCGAACTCGCCAATGTTAGGCTACAAATTTCGACAGAAACTTGGAATTGGTTGATTATTCATCATATACTAAAAAAATGGTGTCGAATTAGCAGATCGATTCCAGTTTCCTTGGCATGTAGTAGAAAACTACATTCCCTGTTCGATCAAAATAAACTCAGGATCGGATTTTGACGATATCTTTGTCTTAATTGTTAAAAAATAAGTTACTGTTCGAAGGATTTTAGAATGAATTATTTCAATATACATTCTAAAATTCTTGTGAAATTGAAAACCTGGTTAAATGTTGACCAAAAAATGAATAAGCACACTTGAATTGACTTTCAGTTTCCTTGTGATCTAAGATTCCAAGAGCTCATCACGGCGTAAGTGCTCTGACTGAGTTTATCAATGAGTCATTCAAAAGTGATGTGATCAATAACGTGCAATGTATAACGTGGTTCTTCCTGAATGTCTATGATTCTGTTATCAATTGCTTTCGTAACTGCTGGCTGTTCTTATGCTTCGTTACAGGAATAGTTAGTGCATTAGGGTCATTGAGCTCAATATTTTCCTACAGCACATTTGGTTAAGATAAAACCTTGATAATTCTCTTCCCAGGTTTAACCATTGTCGTGAGATCTATGGGTCCTTTCTTAAACCGTCATTATATCAATATAATTCAATTGTTAACATGTTCGGCCTTAATCGTCAAGTGGGCTTTGGCCAATGGGCATACACTATTTGCTTCGAGTTTTGCCTCCATTTTCCATGCCTTTTTCACCTAATAAATACCTGAGGCACAAATCCATTGGTGCCTCAGATGAGGACTCAAATGACGCATTAGCTCTTGCCAATGCGTCATTTGAGTCCTCATCTGCAGTGGATGAAAAATGACATTTGTCTTTGGCCTAGATCAACCTTGGCGGTGGGTGGTTTAACCCTTACAGAGACGTAACACGAACTACGTCCGTAATAATGCTGTAGTTCGATTCTTCCTACAGCTCTCTAAGTTTCGAACTAGCGGTTCAACACGAATGCAGGGTCCAAATTAGAGAAATAAAACTGATTCGGAAAAAAATCCGAGTTATGGTATCAAAATGCTCTTTGTCAGGAAAGTAACTGCTTTTATGGAACACTATCTTACTTGAATATTTCTGTGATGCTGTAGAACGTTTGTGCAAGAAAAAAAATTACTTAGCTTGGCTATTTTTTCCTGGAACACCGCTTCGCAGAAATTTTGAATAACTTAAGACTTGTGAGACTCGCCAATTTGTCCCCTGGGATGTCATTCACATCGCAGCCGAAGTAATATTATAGCGGGAAACTGTGTAAATTGAAAAAAACCCAAACAAACCAGCTCTCCATTTGCTGATCCACAGTTTCTACCTAAAGACAATGACCTACAGGATTAACGACATTTTTATTCTCCAAAACTTAAAAACAGAATAAAATTGGCTTATTTTCTTGTTCCTTTTACTTTTACTAATCCCTTTCATACAGTTAATAATACCTTCCAAATCTTATTCTTCCCTGTATTAATTATCCAGTTACGATACCACAACACAATCTGAATTCTCTATTTCCACAAGGTGAGGAATCGTTCACAAATGACGTCAACCACTTAGCGGGGTAGGGGGTAGCTAAATGTTGACAGAAGTTGACAATATTTTGGGTAGGGGGTGAGAGGAGGGTAAAAGTTCACGTCATTCTTTGAAAAACGTCAATGATTCTAAAAGTTTCAACCTTCTCTTAACTCACTCGGCAGTTTATAAACAACCTCTTCACTATGTCAGTACCCTCCCTTCAGTTGTTGGCTGCTCTGTCTATTCGACAACAGGCATGTCTGAGGTAGTGACGGACATATGTTCAGGAATCTAAATGGGAGTGAAAATTATGTGAGTGAAGCAGAGGATGAACAGAGCAGAGATGATGACGATTTTACCTCACGAGTAGATTTTGATAGGGAAATTTTTGACCCCATTGAAAGTTTTTTCAAAGTGTAAAAAACAGAGAGGTTCAATTGAAAGGTTATTTCACGCAATTGATTTTTCTCTTAAGTTATACATTTCACTCGGAGGTGCTTTTATCACCCCTGCTTCAAACTTCTAACCCCCTGGCAGTTAGAAACCCATAAATTAAGAATATAGTATCAATATTTTATCTTCCTTTGCAGAAAAAGTTTAGGGAAAAAGTGCCCCAAGTTGACGTCAACTTCAGGGGAGGGGAGGGGCATTAAATATGGTGACAAGTGGTTGACGTCACTTGTGAACGATCCCTAAACGCTTAGAGAATATCTTGACAAGCGCTTTCTTGGACTCAATGCAATGCCTGAAGGTGTGTAAAGTCCTAAAGTGTTAGGGCAAGTAAATTCTTCACTAACACCTCATGTTGTATGTTGATCTTTATCTAAACCAAATGTTTGTACAATGAAAAAGTGTTTTCTGCTATGAGTTCTTCAAGATGTGTCATGGTCAACTAGTACGGAAATGTACATAGAAATTCACTATACAAAGTTACTTAAATAAAAATAAAAGGCATTTTTGACTCAGGTATCGCTTGCAGCAATTTGGAGAAATGACATCAAGATAACTAAAAGGGAGTACAAGTACCGTGGCCTACAATAACAGACCCTCTTCGTATTACTGACTTGTATCAATGTCCATTCGCATATCTTAAGTTATAGACTTGTTTTTATGCACAGATCTGCACCTTCTTTCACTGATAAACCTCACCATTCCAGGTTGCCATCTTTATTCATAGAATCAAGTCTTTATTCCCAAGTTGGCATTTTCATCTCAGTCAGGCCAAAACCTGGAATCGGAAATCAGTGACCCCTTACCTAAATGAATTTGAGGAACGGCAAATTTAAGATGTTACTGCCATCATGTAGAATCTGCATATGCTGATACGACTTTTGATTTTGTGAGAACATACATTGGTCGACGAAAGCCTGCAACAGAAAAGAAATACAAATTATAATGCAAATATTTTATCTAATGTCTCATACATGTGACAGCAAGCTGTATTCAAAGTCGAAATATCGTTTATAAACTTGTTACCAATGATAATCATACACAGAAAACCCTTTTGCAAATAACACAAAAATTGTCCGGTGCACCAATGTTTATTTTTGAGACCAGGAAAATTCTTCACGCCCTCTACAAATTACTGAAAATTCTCTTTGAACCAATATAGACTTCCCCTCCTTTCTCCTTAAAAATGCTTCATTATTAACGATGATCAGACTACTTGCTTAAGATTGTACATTATATTTTCAAAGCTTATATGGCCGATTGGCTACCGGATAATATTTCAAGGCATGAACTGTCCAATACAGTCAAGCCATCACACTTCATAGGTCCTTGTTAGTTAAAGGAAACTCGGTCAGAACCAAGTACAATCTCCTTTGAATTAAAATATATTGTGCTTTGTCCTTCATTCTTTGTAAATGCTTTTCCCTCTTACTATAGATCTACATTCAAACACCTACACAACGGTATATCCATACCATTTCAACTTTCTGCCCAAACAATTAAGGTTGGTAGCCTTGTCAGTTTACTTACGGTGCTCAGCAACCCTTTCGTTCTTCGGGGAACAACTTTTCTCTTTTTAAATATCCATACAGTTCCTCTGATATCACTCCAGGCATCAGCTTATACATAAATCAGAGGTATGTAATTGGCCAGTAATTATCGACAACATTTCCATTTCTGGCATAGGAATGTGTGGGCATAAGTCATCCACTCGGGACGACAATGTTCTCCAATTAATATATTGTCCAACTGTTCAGCAATTCTGTCGTGTAAGTTTCTAAGGTTCTTAATTTAAAACCCTTGTACCTTATCTTTTCCTAGCACTTTCCAATTGGGCACCTTTCTACATTGCTTCTTCGCCATTTCTGACGTAACAGTTACACCATCTTGTGAATTCTGCTCACTTTTCAGTTCTTCTTTCATTTCCTTTGGCCAAATTGTCTCCTAATTATGCTCCTTTTCAACACTCCAGACACCCCCAAAAAAACCCTACTTCCCTCGGCATAAGGCAACTTATCCATTCTAATACGACCTCTATCTAACTCAGCATAAACCTTCTTCTGATCACCAATAGATAATCTATTTTTTCGACATTGTTTGATTCTCTGTTTTTGCCGCTTAATTTTTGCACTTTTGGCAATCATTCTTTGTTTCAATTTCTCCATTACAGGGGCTAACCCTTTTCGTTTCATATTTTTCTCTCCGCTTGCTCAGTTTAACTGTTTTCTTTGTACCTAGTTGTCCCTTCGATTTCCTATCGAGTAGACTTACATCGTGTCTCAGCCTTAAAATATCATTTTCAATCCTTCTCTTCCACCTAGGCTTTTTTTGACTTCTTTCAAATGTCTTTAACCCTTATTTACTTGCAACGCACACACTTGCTCTTATCAAGTTATTCGTTACAGTGATGTTTTTAGTCATTATATACATCATAGCTTTATTAACCTTCTCATTTAGATTGTTAAGGGCTTCCTTATCTATTTTTTGAAAGGTACACCATCAAAATCTTTTCCTTCTCTCAGACTTTCCCTGAGCTCATCTATAATTCGTTTTTGTTCCTGGTTTATGTCGTTTCCTCTGCTTCTCCTATCTCTATCTCATTTGTTTGGCTAATTGTTTCATTCCCTAAATCATTTTCATTCCCACCTTTATCTGTGGCTCTCTCTTCATCCATTACATCATTTAATCTCGTTTCATTTGTTTGTGATTCCTTTTCTCTTCCCCTGTCAATCATTTCTAGTTCTTGATCCGATAACCATTCATTTACTCTAACAACCCTTGCTTGATCACATACACGTTCCTCACTTGATTCAAACAAACCTCTATCAGTCCACTCGTGAAATATTCCTTATCTATACCCTTTGACAGGTTTACCTTCCTTATTAAAGGGTTAACTACGACCGTAGCGTTCCATAACGAAACTGTTTACTTCCTTAGTCCACTTCATTCTAGCAGTAGCAGGATGACGACCGGGTCCCGGTGCTGTGCCGGGGAACACCTGCCGAACCAGAGACCTTCACATATAGTTCCAGTCTCATTCAACACGATCTCTAAGACAGCTGCTATTCAAAGTTAAAGACCCAATCCTGGCCATGAGACACAGCTACATCCCGTCAGACGTCCGCCTGGAATTTACAACTGCGGTTGGCTTTTTATTCTGATTTTTCCTTCCCATAAGAACGACTCCCAACCAAGGCTAATGATCCCGTCCTTGCCAGGTTTATCGTTCTGAGTTTCCTTTTCGAAGGGCAACTGCCAACCAAGGTTTACGGCCTCATCCTGGCCAGAAAGAGGAAAGGGGCAGACTTGACTCCGCCGGACCTCAACCCGGTATTTCAAGGTCTCGGAGTAGGCCAACAGATGCTACACCTTGCCCAAGGGTGACATGAAGGTAGTTGTGGCAAAGATCTAATTCTCCCACATCGAAACTACACAACCGGATGCAATTGATCGTCATACCCATTATTATAAACTATTACCATCATTACGATTATTATAATCGATAATAGAAATTACCTTTCTGTTTCTGATGGGGATTATCCAACACTTCAGACGTTGCAAAGCCAACTTCCTTTGATAGTAGATAGGGGATAAATTTATCAGGATGGAGCTTTATTTTATCGTAATTTTTGCGTATCTCTGGCTGTGGGGCAAAATCAAATAAAAAAGCAACAAGTTAACAGAGAAAAATTCTAAAAACATTGTGACAGGCACTGTTTGGAGTTTTACGCAAACAGAGTTCTTAGGATCACTTGTTATAACAATCACTTAAAAGAGAGAACGCGTTTATGAAGTCTTACAAAAAGCAAATGCTCAATGTCACCATGCAATTACAACAATGGCACACCACGGAAATATACTATGAAAAACACAGCTGAAGTGAGATCACAGTAAAACGAGCCTTAGTTTTCATTACTCGACGGGAAAAAATCAATTAATTTTCTAAAAAAATTTAATCCTTATCCACAGTAACACAGTTATTACCATTGTTACGTTACAGTCATGACGCATAACATCTATCTTTCAAGGATCATTTTAAAGATTTATACCTCTCCAAGGAGCTAGGCATTTCCAGTAAAACTGATATCTTAAAAATATCTGTATTTATGGTCATATTCTGTTATTTTTATTAGCAAAAGAAAACCAAAATAAACTACTTTTTATCATAGAAAATTCGATCCTGCAACTGCGAATTTGTGGCAGGAAGTGTACTAAAGTATACACAGAGAGAAATGTACGCAGGTACACACATACAAAGTAAAAAAAGTAGCAAACTTCTTAAACATAAAAATGGGTTAACTTACGGCTAGAAAGTTAGGGAGTGTAAGAAAGAGAGAGAGAGAAAGAAAGAAAGAAAGAGAGATAGAGATAGATAGATAGATAGATAGATAGATAGATAGAGAGAGAGAGAGAGAGAGAGAGAGAGAGAGAGAGAGAGAGAGAGAGAGAGAGACACACACACACACACACACACACACACACACACACACACACACACACACAGAAAGTTATTTGATTAAAAAAAGATATTTAGCTGGTGACTTTTATATAGGAAATTGAAGTGGAACTTGATGTACAAAAAAAGGGAAATATGAGCTTTCGTAATTTTACTGATGAAGTATTAAAATATATTTACCGTAAGATTCTTCTTTTTTTTGTAGGACTTAAAAGGTTGTGGCTCTAGCACTAGTCTACCACCAGGCTTAAGATTAATAAATATTTTCTTAAACATCCTTTGTAGCCCAACATCACCCCAGTTTAGATGAACCCACTTGGTAACGCTTAAGCACAAAATAGTGTCATATTTTGGCACCGTTTTTCTTGTTTCTTGTTCTGACAGAGGTACATAGTTCTCCTGCAAGAATCAAAAAAAGAAACATAAAGAAAAGTTGAGAGTTTGTCACATTGGTAAGTTATATTACTTCACGATATTATATGTTATATTAGAACATCAGTTGGAAGCAACATGTTACAATCAAAGAATTATACGGAAGCCTACCCAAAGGTACCGATACCATTAGAGAACCCCAACTACGCCTCGCAGGACCCTGCTTCAGAAGTGCAGAACCTGCAGCACTCAAAAATAAGAATCAAAAAAAGAAACATAAAGAAAAGTTGGGAGTTTGTCACATTGGTAAGTTATATTACTTCACGATATTATATGTTATATTAGAACATCAGTTGCAAGCAACATGTTACAATCAAAGAATTATACGGAAGCCTACCCAAAGGTACCGATACCATTAGAGTACCCCAACTACGCCTAGCTGGATACTGCTTCAGAAGTGCAGAACCTGCAGCACTCACTGTGCTGTGGAAACCGCGCCATGGTTATAGAAATGTCGCCCGACCTACACTGGACTACGCTACCCTGCTACAGAAAGACACAGGTCTTTCAATACCCGATCTCTAGAAATCGATGAAGAACAGAGACTTGTGGAGAATGCTGATTATGAATTCGGGTGTGCCCGATTGATGATGATGATTATTTCACTAAAATTACTTTGTCCTAAGGCAACCAAAAGTGTAAATAGACTATTTTACAATCACAAATATGCATATAACTTTACTTTTTGCAAATAATTCCCTTCCCTTTGATAGAGATAATTGAATCTATGAAATATCAAAATGCTTATATTTTCATGCAATATTGGCTTTAAGCGTATTAGGGTGTTGGAGGGAGATAACAGTTTCTATTTTAATTATATTAAATAACCCATTTCAATGCTACAATGCTGGCCTCTGTTCCCGTCTTTACAATAAACCTCTTGTTATTTTCAACTCAAAGATAAGGTTTTACAAGTGAAATCGTTTTTGTTCTGTTGAGTGACCATCCAAGTTTCATATATCTATCATAAAATTTTTCCAAGACCACCCCTCGAATTAGCCCTTTTATCGGATAAGCTTCCACCAAGAAATTCATTTTTACAGATAACCCCCACGGGGGTAACGGGGGTTTACGGTGTAACAATCATATGACAGCTCAAAGCCATATATCAAAACAGATATTGGAACGTCACGATGTATTGACATTCTGAAAGGAGTAAAACAAGGTGATGTGCTATCTGCTATTCTATTGTGCATCGTCATTGCAGTACTCGTGCTTCAAGTTGAAAATGAATGCACATCTGGCTTCTCAGTTGGCGGTCACACCCTTTACAATCTGAGCTACGCAGATGACATCGCTGTTATAAATACTACTGAAAATTAATGTTTCAAAAACCAAGTGCATGACAACCGATAAAATCAACACAAATCTCCATCTTACCGTTGATAACAATGAAATCTCTCAAGTAACTAAATTTATTTACGACATAAACTCTCCTCTAAAAATGACGGACTTGTCGCTGTCCAACATCGCATCGGCCTGGGATCGGCGGCCTTTAACAAGAATAAAGCAATGCTAACCTCGAAAAGGATATCATATCAACTAAAATCGAAAATCTTTAACACCTACGTGTTACCGGTTCTCTATGGACTGGAGTATGTTAATTGTACCTCGAAATCCTTGCAAAAACTTGTCGTTTTCCAAAATCATATGATGAGATTCATGACAAACATAGAACTGTCTGATCATACGCGATTTGAAGACCTTCTTCATACAACAAAACTCACTCCCATCAAATCCGCAATTAAATATAGGGTCTTGAAGCTCTACGGTCACACCAAACGCTGTACTCATGGCGTAAGCAAAATCTGCCTGAAGGGGATGGTGGAAGGAAGAAGAAGTAGAGGAAAACAACCAAAACGATGGCGCGACAACATTAGCCATTGGACTGGACGAAACCTGATGTCACTGAACACCGTAGTCAAAGACCGAAATTTATGGAGACAGTTATCACATGTTGATGCGCAATCTGCCGAAGGCGGAGTAGGCGAATGATGATGACTGTTGTATTTCACAACTTATCTTGAATTTTGTATAATTCAACAAATAAAAGGATCATTTGTGCAAGTGAACGGTTTCAAATCGACTGGGAGAAACCTTACAAATATTGCTGGCAGCCATCAAGCCTCAAAAAGCATATAATGAATCACACGTCGTACAAACTGCTTGGAAACATTGATGTCGCTTGTCCCATAGACCATGTCAGGCAAAGAGAAGTGGAAAGACACAACCAAAATGCATCGCGATATACTGCACCACCACATCGATGTTGCTCTGTTTTTGTCTGCCCAATGGCTTGCATTTCGAGGGCACGACGAGTTCAAATTGGCATCGAGCCTGGGCAATTTCCTTGAGCTTATGGACTTCANTTCATACAACAAAACTCACTCCCATCAAATCCACAATTAAATCTAGGGTCTTGAAGCTCTACGGTCACACCAAACGCTGTACTCATGGCGTAAGCAAAATCTGCCTAGAGGGAATGGTGGAAGGAAGAAGAAGTAGAGGAAAGCAGCCCAAACGATGGCGCGACAACATTAGCCATTGGACTGGACGAAACCTGATGTCACTGAACACCGTAGTCAAAGACAGAAATTTATGGAGACAGTTATCACATGTTGATGCGCAATCTGCCGAAGGCGGAGTAGGCGAATGATGATGACTGTTGTATTTCACAACTTATCTTGAATTTTGTATAATTCAACAAATAAAAGGATCATTTGTGCAAGTGAACGGTTTCAAATCGACTGGGAGAAACCTTACAAATATTGCTGGCAGCCATCAAGCCTCAAAAAGCATATAATGAATCACACGTCGTACAAACTGCTTGGAAACATTGATGTCGCTTGTCCCATAGACCATGTCAGGCAAAGAGAAGTGGAAAGACACAACCAAAATGCATCGCGATATACTGCACCACCACATCGATGTTGCTCTGTTTTTGTCTGCCCAATGGCTTGCATTTCGAGGGCACGACGAGTTCAAATTGGCATCGAGCCTGGGCAATTTCCTTGAGCTTATGGACTTCATCGCATGCTATAGCCAGGAATTGTGCTCCTTTTAGGACAAAGAACATGTCACGTACACATCCCATGACCAACAAAAGAACTTATCGATTGCATCAGTGAAGAAGTGCGCAGTGAGATCCAAAATCGAGTGGACACTTCAAATTATATCGCAATTATGATGGATGACACTGGCGATATTAGCAATGTCGAGCAGTCAGCAGTTTCTGTCAGGAACATTTACAATTGAGAAATCGAAGACCATTTATTGGGGCTGATCAAAATGAGTGACGACCAATCTGCGGATGACCTCACAATGAAACTTCTAAACACCCTTGCAAAATACAAAATTGTTCCAGACACTAGCGGCGAGAAGGTTATCGGTTATGGTATGATGGAGCTGCGACGACAAGCAGTGAACTAAATGGTGTTCTGGCGCAGATGGAAAGAAAATTTTCTGCAGACTACTACTGTCATTGTGTTGCTCACAGGATGTCATTGAGTACTTCACAATCCGCAACAAACATTTCAAAAGTGGCTAAATTTTTCGCAACGACTGACAAACTCATTAATTTCTTTCGTAGCAAGCCGAAACGCACTAGGCATCTGAGGCAAAACCTCCAAAAACCTGGAGACACTCGCTGGTTACGCGTGACACGGCAATCTGCGTCATAGATTCGTACTATGAGGAAATCGGAGATGCATTATACAAATATGCAAATGATCCCAATGAGAAGGCAAAGACGCAGGCCAAAGCACGTGGAATAGGGACATAGATGCAACAAGTCCAGTTTGTGTTTTTGCTAAAGACATACAAGAAGATATTGGAGCACTGCACTCCAATAATGGTGACAATGCAGAAAAAGTCCCTGGATGCCATACAGCTGACCTCAATGAGAAACGATTTCAAAGTGGTGACAGTTGGTTTTGATTTTGATAAAATTGGGCAGGATACTCTGCTAGCTAATTCTCAGTTTTTGTTCGAAAAAGGGAAGGATGGAGAGCAATGTAACAAGCAAATGATGGGCCACAGAGGAGCTGGTAGTATCAAAAACTCGGTGAAGAAATAATGGCAAAGCTTACGGAGCAACTCGATTGGCGATTTGCAAACATCTCGAAATTCCAGTGGATGAATCTGGTACAAGTAACCATGTTTGAAGTGAGAAAAGCGGCCAATGTACGGGAGTAAAGAGTGCTGATCGAGGAGCTTCGAAAGCTCTGTCCATTGGCAGTGGATAATACGAAAGCTACGGAATACAACCTCGACGTACTATACAACAACAATGAGATTTCGCGTTTGCTGAAAAAGTTAGTCGATGAGCGCGATGCTTTGGCAGCAAAGAAGAAAGCGCAACAACAAGAAAATGCGCAAAAAGAGGACGAAGGTCGTGCTGAATTGAATGAAGGATCTGGGGCTGCTAAAAACAAAGACAAAGAGAAACAAAGACAAAGAGAAACAAAGACAAAGAGAAACAAAGACAAAGAGAAACAAAGACAAAGAGAAACAAAGACAAAGAGAAACAAAGACAAAGAGAAACAAAGACAAAGAGAAACAAACAAAGACAAAGAGAAACAAAGACAAAGAGAAAGAGAAAGATCTATTCGAAGTTAAGGAAGATGGTAACCTCGAGATTGAAATGGTAAAGGAAGGCATGGCTACCATTCAAGATTTTCTTTATGTCATCAAGAGTGGCGACCTTGCCGACCACCGTCCTCAAGTCGTGAAGTTGCTGCAGCTTGCCGTAAACACACCACTTAATAGTGTTCATTGTGAGAGGGTATTCAGTCGCATGAAGCGTGTTGTTTCTGCTGCTAGATTGAAGGTGCTCCTAACAAGAAAGGAAAATATCGTTTTTCTCCAAGTGGAGCATTGACTGTTGAGATTGCTTTCAGAAAAACTATATTTTAAAGAAAACCTTGTCCGTCGTTTTAGGTCAATTAACCGACGTCGCCATGAAAGATTTTCATGGAAATTAGACTCTCTGTTTGAAATTATGTTGTGAATCTCTAATTCCTTCAAAACCTTTCGAGGTGATGAGAGCGGTTTTTATTGCAAATATCAAGAAACCCGCATATAGAAATCAGCCTGTGTTATACAACCCTTACACCTTTTCATAGTCATGTGGTTTCAAATCATGGTACGATTGTCATGTCATGGAGAATGTGCGTACTAAGATACAAAAAGCTCATATCAAATTCAATAGGCTAAGTTAAATATCATAAGATCACTTTCGTTTGTTCTGTGCCTACAAGATCATTAATAAGAGCAAGAAGGGATTACGTCAAGGTGTCAATGCTCTTTCATTTTCCTCTAGAAGTCCAAACTTTCAGGCTGTCGCCTCTTAAGAGCTTATGTTTGCTGTACATTATAAATATATTCCTGACTCTTTATTTTATCATTATTTGCATTTGGGAGTTTGTTATATCATCTTCAGATTAGATGCGATAATAATGATAATGATCATAAAAATTGCTCAAAGACATTTCTGCTTTGTTGCGGATTGTTACGAAACTTCAGAGATGCGACTGGGCAACGGGTGCGGTCTTAAAATAAATGAAATATGGGCGCTTCCCTATGTAAAAAAGGGCGTGGTCAAAAACACTCATTGGATAAGCGAAATAGATTACCTATTTTTTCTAACTCCCAGCCGTCCCTGATCTTTATATATATATATATATATATGGTACATTCGATTCGGTTAACCGTATTAGAGTGCTCGGTACATAAATGCAGAGCGTAATAAAAGAGATATAATAAGTTGGAAAGAATAAAAAAACTACACTATCCATTTCGACAAGCCTGTTTCGTGATTTTACTCACTCGTCAGGAAACGAGTGAGTAAAATCACGAAACAGGCTTGTCGAAATGGATAGTGTAGTTTTTTTATTCTTTCCAACTTATTATATCTCTTATATATATATATATATATATATACATCTATCTGTGTGTATCTTTACAAAATTCAGTGGCAGTGCTCTCTTTATCTGTTTATCGATCTCTCTCTATCTATCTATGTATCTATCTATCTATCTATTTATCTATCTCTCTATCTATCTATCTATCTATCTATCTATATCTATCTATCTGTCTACTATATCGATCTATCTATCTATCTGACTATCTGTCTATCTATCTATCTATCTATCTATTTATTAAAACCAATACAAGTAATGCCTAGATACAACTTTAAGGCAGCCACAGAGCATATACCATCAAATTCTGATCTTATCAGGATAAAGAGCCAGAATGGTAAAAAAACCTCCAAACAATGTCTCACTACCCTCTGCATATTACACATGTATAAATTGCTGTACAAGTAAAATATAACACAAACCTCATGAAAAGTAACATTGTATGGAAACCCATAGGCTTCTTTTCCTTTGGTTAAACAAACTGGGGCAGCCAGTGGACCATGACACAAAGCAAATGAAATTGGAAACTCAGACTCACATGGGGCATCATTTATTCTCGTTGGTAAATAATGTCTCACATTATTCTGGGCTGCTCTGATCAGACTACCATCAATATCTACCCCAACCATGATCTTTGGATGAAAATGCCTTGCAATCCACAAAGCAACGTGACCAACATTACATCCAATATCAAGGCAATCTTTACCAATAATCCATTCACGCTGAATAAGAGTAATACGTGAGTCCTCAGACATATTTGGATTTCTGTATCCATAGTATCGATTGTAATTTCCATATTTGAATTTGTTATCTTTTTCACGAAAGTGAACTGACTTAGTAATTACTTGTTGTGACTCCTCAAAATGAGTTTTCTTCTGTGTTGTATTTTGCTGATGCAACTGCTCTGAAGCTATGGAATCCTCCTGATCCTGTTTATCATTGTTAAATACTTCTATATCCTGTTGTTGTATTGTATGATTATGTACTTCCACTAATTTTCTTTTCTCTGGTGTAACTCTATGATCAAGTATCTTTTGCTCTTTATCATTTTGAATTGATGTATTTGGATGTTCAGCAAATACCGCATCACTATTCATGTCACATCTTTCAGCTGACTTCTGCCTCTTTATCTGAGGTAAAAAAAAATAAATAAAAATAAAAATATATATAATATTAAAAAATTTTATCATTACATCCCACAAGCAGATGAACAAATAAAATTGCAGAGTGCTCAATATTTACTAAAATAGAGCCAATGAATTATTATTATTATTGTACAGTTTTCTTTGGATTTGCTAATTAAAATCAAGCACCGAGTCGCTACCAGCGACCTTGGGTGATTGAAGTTTGAGGTAATACATTTCAACAAAAATATCTACATTGAACAAAAGGCAATTGACAAACAGTATATGAGACAGTTACAAATTATACAAACCCTAAGACTAACAATAACAAAACAAATGTATATAAAAGTTTGGACTATATAAAAACGTTTTATTTTACATTCATTGGAATATTACGAACATCAAGGAGACGAGAATATAGATGGAATATTACTAACAGTAAGAGGACAGAATTACAATTTTACATATGACATAAAACGACTAAAGTGTTAAAAGGGAAATGATTTAGATCGACAGGGCTCTTCTAAGAACATGCGCTGTGCTGTTCAATACAACTTTTTGGACTTCTTCTAGTTTTGGGTTTCCAGGTATTTGTTGCAGAAATTTATCAGTACCTTTCTTTATTAGGCCAAGTGCTCCTATAACTACAGGCAAAGTTTTGGTTTTGAGGTGCCACATCTTTTCTACTTCTATTTCCAGGTCTTTATACTTCGAGAGCTTTTCGAATACTTTCGCTGAGACGTTTTTATCTGAAGGGACACTCATGTCAATAAACAGACAGGTGTTGTTCGTTTTGTCTTTGATGACGATATCCGGTCGATTTGCCTGTATGGTACGATCTGTGTGAATTGGGAAGTCCCACATAATCGTAACATTTTTACCTTCAGTAACTGCTTCTGGATGGTGTTCATACCAGTTAGCTTCCGTTTCAATACAGAAGTGCTTACAAATCCTCCAATGCAGATATTGGCCTACTCTGTCGTGGCGATTTTTGTACT